>CM053275.1:99263823-99739074 GCA_028583415.1 Protea cynaroides | reverse complement strand
GGTGTATGCTGTTACCACAGAAGAGGCAGCCGCATCACCAAATGTGGTTACAGGTATGATTTTGTACTTGTTCCTTAATTGTTGCATTAAATTGTTTATGCATTTGAAACTAAGGGAGAATTTGAATTAAAACCTCAGGTACAGTAATTATAGCAGGGGTACCTGCAAGAGTCCTGTTTGACTCCGGGGCCACCCATTCTTTTGTATCCGTATCATTCGGGAAAGGACTAGGTCAACCCATCAAGACTCTACGACCAAGTCTGTTAGTTCAGTCTCCCATGGGAATGGAGGTGGTGTTAGAATAATATTATGGTCCTTGTCCAGTGCATATCGAAGGACGAGAATTGGAAGCCAATCTAGTCCAGCTAGAGATGTCATATTTTGATGTGATTTTGGGAATGGACTGGTTATCTAAACACTCGGCGAACCTGCTATGTGCCGAGAAGAGGTTGATATTCAAAGACAATGAAGGGACTGAGTTTAACTTTAAAGGGGCTAAGTTGCCTAGGAAGAGAAAGCTCATACTCACAGCCTTAAAAGCAAAGAAGTGCCTTGAGAAAGGGTGAGTAGGATACCTGGTATCAGTGGTGGATGTGACCGTTGACTTGCCAAAAATGGAGGACATCAAGGTAATATAGGAATTTCCTGATGTATTTCCAGAAGACCTACCCGGGTTGCCACCAGACAGGGCTACTGAGTTTGTGATAGACCTACTACCAGGGGTGGCACCTGTGTCTAAAGCACCGTATAGGATGGCTCCTACCGAGTTGAAAGAATTAAAAACTCAGCTGCAAGAACTGCTAGACAAGGGATTTATAAGGCCTAGTATCTCACCTTGGGGAGCACCTGTGCTCTTTGTCAAGAAAAAAGATGGTAGCGTACGTCTCTGTATGGACTATCGTGAATTAAACAAGCTCACTATCAAGAACAGATACCCACTACCAAGGATAGATGATTTGTTCGATCAATTACAAGGTTCAAGTGTATTCTCGAAGATTGATCTGAGATCAGGGTATCATCAGCTCAAGATTAAGGAAACAGACGTCCCCAAAACAGCTTTCAGGACGCGTTATGGACACTATGAGTTCCTAGTAATGTCCTTTGGGTTGACTAATGCACCTGCATCCTTTATGGAGTTAATGAACCGGGTATTCCATGACATGCTTGATACGTCGGTTATCGTATTCATCGATGATATTTTAGTATACTCTAAGGACCCGGAGACGCATGTAGTGCATCTAAGAGCAGCGTTACAAAGACTGAGAAGAGAAAAACTATATGCAAAATTCAAGAAATGTGAATTTTGGTTAAAGGAAGTGGCCTTCCTTGGTCACGTGGTTTCTGTTGAAGGAATTAAGGTAGACCCCAGTAAAATTTCAGCCATTGTAGGATGGGAGGCGCCGAAGACAGTTGCTGAAATTCGCAGTTTCCTGGGCTTAGCTGGATACTACAGAAGGTTTGTGAAAAATTATTCCAAGATTGTTGTTCCACTCACCAGATTGACCAAAAAGGGGGAGAAGTTCATTTGGACCGATGAATGTGAGAAATGCTTCCAGACGTTGAAGTCAAAACTGGTTTCAGCACCTATATTGACTATTCCAGCCCCAGACCATCCATTTACATTATATACAGATGCTTCAGGTCTAGGACTGGGTTGTGTGCTGATGCAAGGAGAACAGGTGATAGCCTATGCCTCAAGATAGCTGAAAGAGCATGAGAAGAACTACCCTACACATGACCTAGAATTGACAACGATCATTCATGCTATCAAGACTTGGAGGCACTACCTGTATGGCGAGAAATTTCAGATTAAGTCTGACCACAAAATCCTGACATATCTGTTCACCCAGAAAGACCTGAACATGAGGCAGAGGAGGTGGCTTGAACTACTCAAGGACTACGACTGTGACATTCAGTATCACCCTGGCAAAGCTAACATTGTAGCTGATGCACTGAGCAGGAAATGGGCATCGAACCCTGAAGCAGGACCAAGTACAAATGCAGCGTTGTGCGCTGCTGTTTCTGGTTCATCAGATGATGAAGAACAACTCTTAATAAAGTCAGCAGATGATCCTATTGAGCAAGGGTTGATACACCAGTTTACCTTAATGTTTGCAACATTGAAGATTTTGCCCGACCTGAAGGGAGAATTAAAGGCAGCAGTCTTACAGGACCCATACCTCAGGACAGTTCAAAAGGATTTGGAAAAGGGTTGAGCCAATCCTGATTTTACTCTAGATGCAGACAAGGTACTCAGATATCGTGGGCGTTTGTGCATACCTGAGGATGAAGATCTGGAAATCAAAAATCGGATTATGTTTGAAGCTCACTCCACCCCATATTTAGTACACCCTGGAAGCATGAAAATGTACCACGACTTGAAAAGGTTGTACTGGTGGAGGGGTATGAAAGCTGATGTGACCCGACATGTATTTCAATGTTTAAACTGTCAACAAGTCAAAGCAGAAAGACAGAGGCCTACAGGATTACTACAACCATTACCTGAGCCAACATGGAAATGGGATTGTATAACCATGGATTTCCTCACTGGCCTACCTATGACTCCGAGGTCAGTGAATGCAGTATGGGTAATTGTAGATCACCTCACCAAGACAGCCAGATTTATCCTTGTCAGACCACAATATACTATGGACAGGTTGGCAAGGTTGTACGTGGACAATATAGTCAGGCTCCACGGGGTTCCAGAGAGTATTGTGTCTGATCGAGATCTACGCTTCACATCTAAGTTCTGGGAAAGACTTCAAAAGGCAATGGGGACGAAACTAAAGTTTAGCACAGCTTTCCACCCTCAAACTGATGGTCAGTCGGAGAGGACCATTCAGATTCTAGAATACATGCTTCGGGCATGTGCTATCGACTTCAAGGGGGCTTGGGATGAGAAGCTTTCACTCATTGAGTTTGCCTACAACAACAGCTACCAGTCTACGATCCAGATGGCCCCATATGAGGCCTTATATGGCAAGAAATGTCGGACACCTTTATTATGGGACGAAGTTGGAGAAAGACGGATCGTAGGACCAAAATTTGTGGAAGAAACCTACAAGGCAGTAGATCTAATCAAGAACCGAGTAAAGACAGCTCAGGTGCGTCAGAAGCACTATGCTGATAACAGACGACGGGATCTTGAATTCATGGTTGGGGACAAGGTGTTCTTGAAGGTGTCACCAGTAAGGGGCTTTAAGCGGTTCGGCAGAAAAGGAAAATTGTATCCTAGATATGTGGGACCATATGAAATTCTATCCCGATGCGGCAAAGTAGCCTATCAACTTGCATTACCACCAGCGATGTCTAGTGTCCACGATGTCTTCCACATGTCCTTACTGAAGAAGTACGTGAGAGACCCCTCACACATTCTTGTTGCAGACCCCCCAGATTTGACAGAAGACTTAACCTTCGAGGTGGTGTCAATCCAGCTCATTAGTAAAAAGGTACAATAACTTCGAAGGTGAGCTATCCATTATGTCAAGGTAGTTTGGAAAAGTCAGGACGTAGAAGAAATTACTTGGGAAGAGGAGGATGCCATGCGACAAGCGTATCCCCATCTTTTCGACTCTGAAGGTACGTGCAATTTTGGGGACGAAATTTCTTTTAAGGGTAGGGGAATTGTGAGACCTACATGCAAATTTCGGGGACGAAATTTTTTTTAAGGGTGGTAGAGTTGTAAGAATCGTATTCTAAAAATCAGGTCTAAACCATGGTTTTATATGATGACAGGTGTCCCAATTATAACCGGATCGGAGGGTGAAGCCGAGTGACGAGCCACTCAAATTTCAGGTAAGAAAAAGAATAAAAAAATGCCTAAACTCCATACCGGTCTCACTATACCGGTTGCAGTATAGTGCAACCGGTATGTGCAACTGGTATGGTATACCGGCTGCACTATACCGGTTGCGGGGTCTCCAACCGGTATGTGCGACCGGTATGCCTGACTCCGGTTGTAGACAGACTCTAGTGAGTCTGTCTCTCAGAATGGAAACTTGGAAAATTTCCATTCTGAGGAAAAACCTTCCATGGATGGTCTCCCCCTATTAATAGAGAAGGAGACACTCCATTGATCCTTCTCAATACCCTGGCCGTCTGGAGAAGAACTGAGAAGGAGCAAGAAGGTGGAGGCCGCCCAGGAAGGAAGAGCACGTCGCCAACCGACAACTCCGGTAAGTGCTTTGTACTGTTAATAATGTTAGGAGATCGGATCGGAGCCACGAAGTGGCGCAATGATCCAAAAGGATTATAGTTTCCATTGTTCTTCCTCATTCGAATCTAACCTAGGTTTGATATGGTATAGCCGAGATCCGAAGACCACTAGAGGGTTTGGACCTTAGTAAAGGGTAGGGAAAACCCTAGAGACCTAACTGTTAGCCGACAAGGAGGGGAGATCGGAGATCTCGCTCTTGGATCCAAACCGCGGGGTATATCGGATGGACTATAGGTCCAGCGGTATGGCCTTGCGGTATATACCGCAGGCACATGCAGGTTTCACTCAGTGAGATCTGAGTGAGACCGGTAAAGTGCAACCGGTATATACCGGTCGCACATACCGGTTGCAGTATGTGCAACCGGTATACATACCGGTGGCACATACCGGTCTCACTATGCTAAGACTGGTACCTGCAACAGGTATGGGTTTTCGAGCCTGGTTTGCTTGACCAAACCTGGTTCCGACCCCTGAAACTTTAATAAATGAATTCTAACATAAATATGTGATTATGTAGGACCTGTAGACACTGTGAGTAAGCTCTCTGACGCAGAACGAGATCATTATCACGCGTCAGGTAAGGGACAAGACCCCAAACTTAAATTAAATAAAGAACAATAAGCCTTTGTGAATAAGTTATGAATTTATATGTTTGCTTGATGTCTGTGCATCTCACATGCCATGTAGTTAATGCTTTTGTTAATATTACCTGTTCATGCATTTCATATGCTAGGATTGTTGGATGTTAGGCATGTGTATGTTTTAGTTAGTGTGTGGAATGTGAAGGGGATGTGCCCTGGATATATCCACAGCTAACACTTTTCTCGTATCGCCTTTTACCTTAGCAAACTCAGTGCGAATAGGGTATCAGGGGGAGGACGTGGGATTGTGGTTCTTCCTGCCCACCAGACTCGAGCCCTATCTCTATGTCGTAGGGAGGTTGTGCTGGGGTAGGGTTATAAAGTTTTTACCTTAGCAGACTTGGTGCGAATAGGGTATCAGGGGGAGGACGTGGGATTGTGGTTCTTCCTGCCCGCCAGACTCGAGCCCTATCTCTATGTCGCAAGGAGCCGTGCTGGGGTAAGGCTAATGATATTGTATTGACATCTAGGACTGGTTAGAAACAGAACCCACTTGCAAGCCCTTGCCAATAAGGGTTTAGGTATTGGTACGGTATGGGGTATCAGGGGGAGGACGTGGGATTGTGGTTCTTCCTGCCCGCCAGACTCGAGTCCTATCTCCATACCGGAGTGAGTGATGTGGGACAACAGTAGTAGTGTGGTAGGTGCCTGACTATTGGGTGTGCTCACACTCTCGTGCATGGAGGTGCGGTGGCCGCCAAACCTTACCATAGCATATTTGCAAGTTATACCTGGCCCAAAATGTAATGTTATCTCATGCATATTGTACTGTTGCATTGGTCTTGTACTTACTGAGCTAAGTTGTGAGCTCACCCAAATATATATATATTTCTTTTCAGATCTTGATGCAGGGTATACGGTGGAGGACTTCATGACTGCTCCAGCTTACAGTACAGTGACTGCCCTGGACTCTCAGTCAGTGGAGGACGAGCATGATGCGTCATGCAAGTGCTCATTCTGTGTCTTTTCTCAGTGATAGGTTTATTTTCAGTTAAAGCTTTGTAATAATTACTATTTAAATTTTGATGGATGATGGAATAAGTTGGATATTTATTTAAATTACAATTTAGATCTCGGCTCATTTATTTATTTCCACTGCTATGTATTATATCTCTGATTTTGTTTGACTGCTTGAGAATGATTGGTTGACACGGTCTATTGAGATCCTGGTGTGAACCGTGGTTTAGAGCCGATTCACTCACACTTCTGGTTCAGTCGGAATTGGGGTGTGACAAAAGATGAAAACTCTAAGGAATAAGACTCCGATAGAAGATAGACAATATCAACCTATTATGATCTATATGATTTCCTTGAGAAAATCTCAAGCAGAACCATGAGGAGTGAATTTGATGACTAGGGTTGATAAGAAATTACTAATGATAGCCATAGGATAACTTTAAAATAAAC
This sequence comes from Protea cynaroides, assembly GCA_028583415.1. Classification (NCBI taxonomy): domain Eukaryota; kingdom Viridiplantae; phylum Streptophyta; class Magnoliopsida; order Proteales; family Proteaceae; genus Protea; species Protea cynaroides. The sequence goes on along the minus strand of CM053275.1, from coordinate 99,732,810 downwards.
TCCGTTGAAGATCAGAAGAATTGACCCAAAAAGAACTCGAATTGCATGTAGACTGTGACCAGAAATCTCAAGGTCGCAGCTACGGTCAACCATAGCATGACCAGCATGACCAGAGGATCAACCATAGGCATTCGAGAAGATTTCAGAAATCATATGGTTGCAGCTACGGTCGCACTATATGCAACCGTAGGGTATCGACCATAGGCAGTAAGGTCGATACAATATGAGACCATAGGACCAATCAGACACCTATCAGTGCTCTGTTTCGATTTTCGACTATTATAACATGTCACATATGAACCCTAACTTAAATTCATATAACTTTTAGGTTGTTAAATCAATTCAAAGAGAATTTCAAGGCTTGGAAGGAGATCAAGTATTGCTAACAGGTGAGAGAACAAAACCTAAACTAATTGAATAATAACAAACTGCTTTATTTTTATTAAGTCAGATGCCATGATTGATTCTATGTTTGTAAGGTTGTAATGTGCATCTCATATGTCATCCAATATTCTTGCTATTACTGTTCATGCATATTTAATTTCGTTTATTTATAACATGATGATGATGATGATGATGATGTTAGGGATAGGCATGTGAATGTATGTGTGTGGTTGGTGTATTGAATGCGGGTAGAGCACCAGGGGGAGGACGTGGCATGGTGGTCTTCAACCTCATCACCAGACTCTAGCTCTATCTCTACTCAAGTCTTGCCCACTAACATCATCGTATCACCATTACCTTAGCAGAACTATTACGTCATAGGGCATCAGGGGAGGTGGTCTCAGACCGTGTGGTCTCTAACTCTGTCGGGGGGCCTTAGCTCTATCTCTATGGACGTATTGAGGGATGCTGGGGTGAGGCCTTGGATACATTGTTTGGTATTAGGATTTATTAATTGCGAGCCCAGTTTGCAAACCCTCACCAATAGGGGCTTACGTGTTGGTATGGATAAGACATCAGGGGAAGTGTTGGCGGTGTTTGATCCGAACACTTTAGTTCTATCTCTATTCAATGTGGGTGCATGTGGGACAACAATGATTTTTGATCCATTGGGCGGATTCACACACACGTGTATAGAGGTGCGACGGCCACCAAACCTTTCTATAGCATATTGTAAACTTATAAACTAGATAAAAGATATGAATTGAATGCATGCATATGTCTGTTGCATTGTTTTGTTTGCTCACTGAGCCATGGTGTGTGCTCACTCTTTTGACGTCGAATATTTTTAGTTGATGATGCATCTTCTACCGTTGAAGAATATATGAATGCACCGACGTATGGACACGTTGCTGCGATGGACGTAGAAGCTGAAAAAGATGCGCATGATTCATCATGCGAGTGCAACCAATGTGTTTTTGCTTAAGTTTAGTTATAATTTGAACATCAGATATGTAATTGATTATTTATTTTTATGTCTTGTGGTTTGGAGATAATTGGATTAAATACCTATTTGTCACTGTTAGACTCTCAGTTCATTGTCTGTAAGACTTCCCTTATTTGTTTATTACCTTTGATTATTAATGTGGAATGTGAGTGTGGTTTGATATAGTGGGTACGACCTATACGAGATCTCGGGTGAACCGTTGATTTATTGGTGGTTCATCACACCATTATGGTTAGACCAGAATTGGGGTGTGACACATGGGGACTAGTCTCTCGTATTAGGTTTGGTGTCTTGTATTCTTTGGAATCCATGCAGTTATAAGGGTAGTACTTGTATTAGGTGATAAGTGTATAGTTTTATATTTTTTATTCCTTTTGCATTATGATTTTTAGGATGTTTTATACCTTATTGAGCTTAATAGAATTTATTTTATGAGTTTGGTATATTTTAGAAATCTTGTTAATTAATTAATAAAAGATGAAAAAATTCTAGCACTCTTAATAATAACGTTTTGAATTTCATGTAGGATTCTGACATGGAAAGAGTTCGTTTGGGCTTCCAAATGTGGTTTTAAAATCTAATCTAGAAAATTGATCCAAATCTAAACCAGAGAAGGAAGGTTGCTACACACGAAAGGTTCACTATTGGAAGACCTTGATTGATTATTGGAAATCTTGAGGAGAATATACACAACTATGGAATCTTACAAAATTTGGTAGATTTGGGAGTGACAATTGTTTAATAATGGAATGATTTTCATCTAATCTATGAATGAAGATTTTGTTTAATTTTTATTTCCATGTAATAAGGTTGTCAAATCTAAGCATACCAATTTTAGTCTTGTATTTTGGCTATTTAAACAATGTAAAGCCTATGTAAAGAGCATCCAAGAGTGATTCAGAAAGAAGACAGTGGCTGAAGAACAACTCTCTTTCTTTTGTGTTCTTGAAGAAGTCATGTGTGGCTAACTTTCTTATCTTTGGTTAGACGGAACTGAAGCCATCATTGTAAACTTGTGAAACTTGTTTTTATTTATTGATTTTTAATTGAATATTTGTTTTTCTTCCAATTTATGTGTATAATGATTGATGAATGGGTTGATTAGGAGTACTACTAATTGATTTATTTATCTAATCGATTGTTATATTAGAATTGAATTGCTATCAATTGATTATTCTATGTCAGTGGCAATGGGGATTGATGTTAATGGACAAGTTAATGTTATATTCCTAGGAGAAATCAGATTAAAATAATTAAACCACGCTGATGTGTGCTTAACGTTTAATTTCAATCGTCTTTCTAATTGTTATTGCTATTCCTGAATCAAATCGAGAGCTTAGTCTTGAGATTGATTTAAGAGTAAGAGTACTATTAATAAGCTATCTTTTAATAGATCAATCTTAAGGAAAGACTAAGGATTTTAGGCCTAGTCCTAATTTTCTTGATTGATTATTCAATTGGAATTGATTATCCTTTATGTCGATGAACAAGTTTACGAAGATGGTATAAGTATCCTTTTGACCGAAGCTTTCTCTTATTGGTTTAATCTTTGATATTTGTATTACCTTGTTCTTTATTCTTGCATTTTAGATAATTAATTACTGTTCTTTTCTATTGCAAACATACCCCCCTCCATACATAGGATAGCCAATGAAGTTGTGCTAATAAGATTAATCAGAATCTGCTTTAGTACAACAATTGGTTATTTTCTGAGTCTTATTTTATTTTCATTTATTTTTCTCTCTTTAGGTTAATTAAACATTTTAATCTTGATCATACAATCCTTGTGGGTTCGACCCTTATTTGCTACTATCTACGTTTCAAAGTAAGGTAATTTAATTTGAGCGCTCGATACGCATCATTAGGGTATGGGTCTATTACATGTATGGGGGACAAACTTGTAATTGTGAGAGATTATGGTTTTTAAGTTTGCCTATATATATTCTCCTCTGACAGTGGAGAGCTAGAACGCTATAAGGCTGACATATGAGATAAGTCTGTCAAGTGAAGAGTTAGAGAGGCTTCTTGGGAATAAAGATTTCTCTTTTCTCTGGTGGACATAGACATCCCACGATAGGGTGCTGAACCACGTTAATTCTTTGTATTTTTTTCTTGTTTGCGTGTCTCCCAATCCTAACAAGTGGTATCCGAGCTCAGGTTCGATAGATCGATCAATGATCTAGGAGAAGGAGAGAGGTCTAGTATGAAGAAGAAGAAAAAAAAAAGTACGGTTAGTGCTGTGTTTTCTCTTTTGTAAAGTTAAAAAAAGAATTGAAGAAAAAAAACGGGAGTTGAAACTGTACGTACAAGAAAAGTGAGTTGTTTTTGTTTGTTTTTAACTCTGAATCTCTGATAAGCTTTTAAGAAAAGTGATCATTGAAGGAAAAAAAAAAGGTTTCATGAAGAAAGTATGGAACCAGAACGTCAATTTCAAGATTTGATTTGTGTTTGCAACCAAGTATCTGGATGGCATCTAGGGAGTGAAGTCACGGGTGCAGAGGAGATACAAGGGTTGACACGGGAATCGTGCAGTGGAGTTTCAAGGGTTGCTACGAATCAAATGTCTCCAGCGGTGGCCTGTGCACCGGATGGTGGTTTATGGGTGAGTTTGGGAGTTGGAAGGGGACGTGGAAGGAGAATGCAAAATGACATCCCCATAGTTTCTAGGTTTGTGTTTGGTACCCAGGGTTCTAATGGTCAGTGACGGCTAGAAGATCGTGATTGGATTAATGGAGCGATGGTAGCTGTTCATGGATCTGATTGGATTGGAGAGGTTTTCTCCGGGATCTGACGACGGGATTGGAATCTTGACACGGTGCACATAATGGCCAGTTTATGCTGCACCGTGGGGTAAAGGAGTACTAGTGGGTTGGGACAAGAAGTCGGATCTCAACGTCTGCATTGGAGGTGCAGAGGTGAGAGACTTAGGTTTCAAATGCAACTGGAGTTGCAGAGGGCTGGGATGAGGAGTCGGTTCTCAAGGTCTGCATTGGAGGTTCGGTGGTGAGAGGCTCGGGTTCCAGGTGCAACTGGAGTTACAGGAGGACTGTAAGTGATTGTGATCTTTCCGATGATGCTGCAGCAGTGGGAGAGAAGGAGTCACTTCACATCGTACGGTGGTGAGTTGTACGAGACACCTAGATGAGATGTGGGCTATGCTGGTTTGAGTGTAGCGGTTTAGCAGAGACAAATTTACAGAATCAACATCAACGGGTTCGTCTTCAAGGTGGCTTGCAGAATTCAAGTCAGGTAGAGATTTGTTGGGTTTGATGTCTTGTATTCTGTGGGATCCACGCAGTTTTAAAGTTAGCACTTGTATTAGGGTATGGGTCTATTACATATACAGGGGTAAACTTATAATTGTGGGAGATTAGGGTTTCTAGGTTTGCCTATATATAGTCTTTGTGTGGAAAAACATAGGTAACACTATAAGGGCTGTCAGAGGATTCTCCTCTGACAATGGATAGCTGAAACGCTGTAAGGCTAACAAATGAGATAAGCATGTCAGGTGGAGAGTTAGAGAGGTTTCTTGGGAATAAAGATTTCTCTTTTCTCTGATGGACGTAGGCATCCCACGATGCTGAACCACGTTAATTCTTTGTATTGTCTTCTTGTTTGCATGTCTCTCAATCCTAACATCTCGATGGTCAGTGCACATATGGTATGTGAAGTCCTTCATGAAAAGACCTCGTGTACGTTGAGTGGTGATCTTAGTGCCTAATGTTCACTGTCAATGACTTGACAATTATAAGAGTGTACGCGTGTACGTACAAGCTGTCAATTTAAACAAATTTATCGTGTTTGATTTTGCATAAAATGTTTTTATTTATAAATATAAAATATTCTTTATTTTTATTTTCTTTTACAAAATTAATGATTTTTTTTTTGGTTTTATGAAAATGACAGTTTTGTATTTTTTTGGTTCCCATTTATTACCTAGGGGCTCTTGTGGAAATTGCCAAGCTATACCAAAAGGTAATCTTGATATGGCATTAGGAGACTAGCATCTCACTTAGGGTTGGACTTTATAGATGGTCATCTTCACCCTAAAGATATAAAAACATCTTAAGGTCACACAGGCAATGGGAGAAAAAGCTTAAAATACCAAGATATGGTATACTTGTCCAGCTAGGGTGAGCACCCTGATTGCTTGTGAGATCCTTGGACATCAAGTGGTTACGTTGTATAATCATCCAAAGTTCTTCGACAAAATAAAAAGTTCTTCATCAAAAGGGAGCGTTCTTCAACAAAAGGTAGAGTGCTTCAACAAAAGATATTCTCAAATCGTCAAAAAAGGTATGACACTCTTCTTAATTTCTTAGATTAAATAAGTGATATGACATTCGTGATAAGTTTTCATTTTTGGTATGATATTAGAAGTAACATGGAGATTCATCTAGGATGTTTTTCTAATAGAACTCACACTTCTTTGTCCCCCTTGAAATTTCAAAATGCCTAAACTAACCATTTGTTATTAGAGATGTAAACGGATAGTTGAGAATTCGGATTCAATTGGCATTCGCATTCATTTAGGGGCATTTGAACATTCTTAAGAAATTTCGGTTGAGTTTCAGTGCGAATTTGGATATCACCCAACCGGATTGAATATAATCCAATCCGTTTAGGTACCTGTGAACAATTTGTATAACTTGAATTTTCATTTTGATGATATTTTTGTAATTGTACGATGATAATTTATGAGAAGTAGAGAATAATATTATAATTTTGTGTTTTATTTATTTATTTTTTGTTGGTTATTATTGTATATACTGTATACATTTGATAAATAATGTGATATATATTTTATGGATTCGAATAAGATTTTTACTGTTTATCTAGTTAAGAATCATTCAAATTTGATTTTTCTACATCGGAGAGATTTGGGATCGATAGGGTAGTTTGTAAGTGGATTTGAATTCAGACACTGGTGTATTTGATTTGAACTCCATCCATTTACATCTTTATTTATTTTACATTCCAAACAATATCATCCTTTTGCCATATAACAAGTTTGAATCAAACCAATTCAATAAACTTCCGGGCTTAAGAAAAGTAAAGGCAAAATCGCAATGTTATCTCTCTAAAAGACACTTCTTTACAAGTTGCTGTCCCATGACAGAAGGAAATTGCTATACTAAGGTGCCGAACATAAAAACAAGAAAACCTAACCATTCTGATTTGTCAGCCTACTGAATAACTTGGGTTTCACTCTAGAATTCTTCTTGTTCGGGATAAACTTCACCGAATCAACATATATTTGCTTGAAGATTACGCTTTAATTTTGGGTTAAATCCATCAAATAATTCAATTTTGCGGTCATCACTAATCCCATTGTCACTGCACCACTGATTCTCTAAGATTTGCATATTTTCTGATTCAATTCAAATTGTCTTGATGAGTAAGTAGTTTTACTTGATCCAATGGATTCTGTTTCTTCAATAGGAATGAATTCTGCACATGAAATAATGGCTGGCAGTCCACTACGAATCACGTCGATCCTCGATCTAGGATGCAGCCACACAATTAAATAGAACTGGATCAGTGTATCTCAATATAAAAAAATCAAGTGGTCAGAGCCACTTAGAATTTCACCCCATCAATTAAAGATAGGTTAAGAATGTAGGATATATGTGGGCTGCAATTAAATATAATATCGGTTTGACAGTTGTTCAGTGGGAGTCCAACTTACAGGTGGACTAATTCTAGTCTAATTATGAGATGAACCAAACTGGTTCACTGTGGGACTGAACCAGGTTTGGGGTTTGGTATTCTTATATATACCAATTGATTAGAGTCCCTGCAGTCACGGTAATATTTTCTCTCATGTTTCCATAATCAGAGAGAAGCATAGGAATCTGTCGGAGACTGTAGAAGACTCGAATCACAGCAAAATTCGGCGGAGAATAATTTTCAGCGAACGGGTATGTTTATTACTCCTTTTAATTTGTACCATTGTGTTCTATACATTGTATGGAGATCCTAGGGTTACTGTAAACCCTAATGGGATATTTTTCTCTGAATGGGTTGATTCTAGAACGTATAAAGAGACAAAAGAAATTTTACAATTGGTATCAGAGCAATTTCATACAAGTATAGAATCAACGAACTAAGAATAGTATTTGATTCGGACCTGGTTGATTGATTAAAAAATCTTATTTTTGAAATTTTCTCGAATACGAAATCGTATTGGTAAAAAATTTTCTAACCGATAAAATTAGGGGTATTATATGTCGGATTGAAGATCTCGGAAAGACGAGTCCGACGATATAAAAATCGTTGCCGGACTCCACCGGATGCGCCGTCGAAAAAAGCACGTGAATCTCACGCGTTGGCAGTTATTGCGGGAAAAAAAATATTTGCGATGGCAAATCGTCGCCGGGTCGACTCGGCGAGACTCGAAAACCTTAATCTGTCACGTTGAGTTGAACCGGAGGTCGGGCGAGTTGACTCAGCATCAACTCGCCCGAAATGGGTCGATATGACCCAAAGTTTAAATACCCGACCCGGTGGGGCGAACCGAGACCCGACCCGGATACCGTACCCATACTCGATTTTTGACCCAGAAATTTGACCTGATAATCCATTTGGTCGGGTCGGGACCGGTTCGTTCATTCCGATTAGACCGGACTAATCGTTTCGGTTCTGGTCCAGACCATTCGGGCCGGCGATGACGTCACTCGTCAGCGGTAAGCGGTCTGAGCCGTGGTCCATAATTCGAACCGTGGTTTAGCCGTTCAGTCGGACCGAACCGGCTCCCAGCGAGTAAAACCACCCACCGCCTTTAAAAGGCTCGTGAGAGCGCGTGGAGCGTCAGATTTCGACGCAGTTTTATCTGGCAGTTTTGTCTCGTCTTGTTCTTAAGTTTGATATGCTATATGAGTATGTTTGTTGACTCTGGGACATATATATTGTTAAAAACCAATCTTTTGGAACATGTTTTGCAATTTTTATTACATATTGTTCAGTCTGTCTTGTCCCAAATAAACTGATGAGTATATGTGCATGATTTATGAATGATAACATGTTAATTATGTCATTCATAGTTATTTATTCCCACTAAATGACTGCAAGTAGGGGTGCAAGTTTTACCCTGACAATCCGAACCCGCCCAGGCCCGCCCTGAACCCTGGCAGGGTTGAACCCGGCCCTAACCCTGACAGGGTTGGGTTAGGGTTCAATTTTATATGAACCCTGGCAGGGTTGGGTTGGGTTAGGGTTGACCCCCTGGGTTGAACCCGGCCCAACCCGACCCTGTATATATTTGAATATATTTATAAATATATGTATGATTTGTATTTGTTCCTTGTTAAACACTTAAACTGATTTGGTTTGTATTTGTTAGATTCTTAAAAGAATATCATAGGTTGTTTGTATTTGTCATATGTTTTAAGTTGTAATTGTTATTTGATAATTTGTTGTATGTTTAGGGTCAGGGTCAATATCAGGGTCAATCTAACCCTGAATCAGGGTTAATCAGGGTTGACCTGGCCCAACCCGACCCTGTCAGGGTCAATCAGGGCAGGTTAGGGTTAGGCCCAACCCTGTCAGGGTCAGGGTTAGGGTTGTACATTTTCTGACCCTGACAGGGTTGGGCTGGGTTAGGGTTAAGTTTCAATAGTCAGGGTTGGGGTTAGGGTTTTGAAAAACCCGGCCCAACCCGGCCCTATTGCAGCCCTAACTGCAAGTAGGGTTTTGTTAATGTCATAATGGAATTGGATTGGTTCCACCAAAGTGGCATTCCTGATTGCATTAGGACATTCTCAAAGCTCAAGATATCTTACACCTCTGGCAGTCAAAGAAGACAATGTCCACCCAAAGGTGGCGTTGCCAAAGTTAAAGGATAATCATACACCAGATTGAAAGGGTTTTAACTTAGGGTTTTTTTCAGACACCCAAAGGTGATGGGATTTCCGAAGGTTTTTATTCTTTCACAGTTTTGTACAGATACTAGAGGACCAGTGCATTCTTGTCCTAAAGGATAAGTTTGTAGTTTCGATTGACTCTAGGGAGGTATATTGATGCTTGCATTTGTAAACATATATATATTTGCTAGCATATCTTGTATGTTAACATGAATATTTTCACATGCTAGTACTGATTTAATGAATTGAACTCATGTTTTGATTACATAACATGATATTTTCCATTAGAATCGATATGTCTGCTATTCCTATTCTGTCAGGATCGAATTATAAAAAGTGGAAGGAGGAATTAGAGATTACTCTAGGGTTAAATGATTTTGACATAGCTGTTACAGATGATAAACCTGCTGAACTTACTACTAATAGTACCCCAGAGGAAAAACTAAAAATGGAAAGGTGGACCAATGCCAACAAGAAGTGCATGCTTATAATTAAATGAAGGATAAATTTCAGCTACCCCCCATAATAGTTTCAAAACATCACCTACCACCCATACGTTTCAAAAAACATCAAATACACCCAAGTAACTGACGGAAGTGACGGAAATGAGTGATACACCGTTTTAGCCTTTATGTTTTTAATTGAAATTTTTTAAAATTAACAAAATTATTAAAATAACCCTGGTCATTTCGGTTATATAAACAGCCCAATCCTCTTAGGGTTGGACTCTCCTCTACTACAAACTGTTCCTGTTCTCCTCTTCGAAGAGAAACCTTCAATCTGAAGTCCGATTGTGTTGCAATAACTGCTGAATCTTCTCCGGCACCGATGGTGGTAGTATAATTATTGCTGCCTTTATCGTTGTTGGTGTCTCTGCCTTCAATAATTTCTAGCAATCGAGACAATTCAAGAAGCTGTCAAGCATTAGTGATAACATCCCAATTGATGTCATCAGGAGTGGAAGGCGCTCGCAGATTTACATCTTCGACATTCTTGTAGGAGACATTGTGTGTCTCAAAATTGGTGATCAGATTCCAACAGCGGGTCCGGTGACGGCGATTGCTGGCACGTTTTTCGATTCGATATATGAGCAGTTGCCGTTGTAAGATAATGATGATACTGGTAGAGCAGGTCTACCCCATCCATCGTTGACGCCCGTTTTGAATCTGAATCTGCCCCCAAATGCTCTTTTTTAATGGTGCAGGTCTGCCCCATCCATCGTCAATGCCCGTTTGGAATTTGAATTTTCCCCCAAATGTTCTTTTTAATGGTGTAGGTCTACCCCATTCATCGTCAATGCTTGTTTTGAATCTGAATCTGCCTCCAAATGTTCTTTCTAATGGTGCAGGTCTGCCCCATTCATCGTCGATGCCCTTTTTGAATCTGAATCTGTCCCCAAATGTTCTTTCTAATGGTGCAGGTCCACCTCATCCATCGTCAATGCCCATTTTGAATCCGACCCCAAATCTTCTTTCTAGTGGTGCCACCATGCCTATGCTTAGTGACATAATACATAGACACAGATACTGAGAAAGGAGGAAGAGAGAGTGGATGATGCAGGAGAGAATTCATGGGCTTCTTATTTGTATAGCTTTTACTGCTGGGATTGGATTTTATTTTATTTAATTTTTTTTTTCTGTTAAACCTTCAATATGAAGTCCGAGAGATTGAGAGTAGAGCATACCTTCAAACACGGCTCCAGCTCGTAGGTGATGGGGAAGAAGACCACTGCGTCGTCGTCGGTGGAGAGTGGAGATTATCGATCAAATTTTCTTTCCTCTGATTTCTTCCGTTGAAGTCGGGCTTAGGTTTAGGTTTAGTTTTCATTTTTTTTATTTTTTATTTTGCTAAGAGGGTCAGTTATGTGAGTGAGGGTAAAAAAGTCTTTTAACTTATCTATTAGGGTATTATAGTCCATTTCACATTCTTTTTTGATGACATCAGCAACTAACGGAATTGTTTAAACGGAATGGACCTATTTGATTAACGATGATAAATGTTTGGGTGGTAGTTGATGTTTTTTGAAACGTATGGGTAGTAGGTGATGTTTCAAAACTATTATGGGGGGTAGCTGAAATTTATTCTTAAGCGAACTATACCTGAAACTGTTAGGAACAGTATTACAGAAAAAGAGAATGCAATGAAATTTTTGAAAGCTATCAAAGATAAATACGAAGTTTCTGATAAAGGTGAAAGGGGAGCTTTAATGGCAAAGTTGACTATTAGCAAAATTGATGGTGAAGCTAGTCTTAGAGATCAGATTGTTGACATGCAGGGTGCAGCTGAAAAACTTAAGGATATGGGACACCCTGTAGATGATGAGTTTCTGATTCATTTATGTATAAATGATTTACCTCAAAAGTACACTCAGATTAAAGTTGCTAGCAATACTTCAGTTACTCCATGGTCATTCAATGAATTTATAGGTATATGTGTTGAAGAGGAGACTAGACTGAAAAAGGATAAAAGTGAAAGTGTCAGTGCCACAACCTAAAAGAAATACCCTTACAGAGGTAAGGGAAAACAACCTAGTTATGGACCCATGAGAAAAGGAAAGAGTTACTCTCAAAAGGGGAAGAAACCATATGACAAGCCTATAGGGGATGTAAAACATCAAGACCACAGAGATCTTTCAAAGACAAAATGTTTTTGGTGCCACAAGAAAGGACACATGAAGAAGGACTGCAGAAATAGATTGTCCTACCTGGAGAAGAAGAAGAAGGAATCTGGTATTTACCTCTCTCTTGTTTGCTTTGAATCTTTTCATATTGATGCTCCTGTGGATTCTTGGTGGATTGACTCGGCTTCCTCCATTCATGTCACTCATTCCTTGCAGGGGTTTCTATCCAGGAGGACGCCAAGCAAGGATGAGGTGAAGGTGTTCGTAGGGAATGGAGTAGAAGTCGACGTGGAGGCCATAGGGATAGTTAGGATTCATATGGATTCTGATATTTTTATTGATTTAGAAGATATTGTTTATGTTCCCTCCATGAAGAGGAATTTGATTTCTATTTCTAGACTTGCCAAGAAAGGCTATGGTTTAATTTTTAATCAAGAAGGTTTTCAATTGTCTTATAATTCTTGTGCTATTGGAAATGGTGTTGTTATTGATGGGCTTTATAAATTAAATATTGTCTCCCTCATGGTTATGAATGTCTGTTCTAAATGTTCTAAACTGGATGAAAATTCTGCTGCCCTTTGGCATAGACGTTTGGGACATATATCTATAAATAGGATGAAGAGGCTTGAGAAGGATGGTGTTTTGAAATCCTTGAATTATGATAATATGAATGAATGCGTTGACTGTATAAAATGAAATATGACAAGGTCAAGGAAGATGAAGACTGCCCGTAGCGAGGGATTGTTAGATTTGATTCATACTGATATTTGTGGCCCTTTTTCTACTCCCACACTTGGAGGACATAAATATTTTATTATATTTACTGATGACTTCTCTCGCTATGGTTATATATATCTCTTATCTGATAAATCAAGTTTTTTGGATGTCTTCAAGATATTCAAAGCTGAGGTAGAGAATTATTTATCAAAGAAGATTAAGATTGTTAGATCTGATAGAGGGGGTGAATATTATGGGAGACCAGGTGATACTGATCAACATCTTGGTCATTTTGCCAAGTATTTACAGGATCAAGGTATAGTACGTCAATACTCTATGCCTAGTACTCCTCAGCAAAATGAAGTAGCATAAAGGAGAAATAGAACTCTCAAAGATATGATGAGGAGCATGATGAGTAATACTAATCTTCCTATATCCCTATGGGTGAGGCATTAAAGACTGCAGCCTATATTCTTAACAGAGTATCAAGTAAATCAGTTCCAAAGACACCATTTGAGTTTTGGACTGGTAAGAAACCTAGTGTGCATCATTTCCATGTTTGGGGCTACAGAGCAGAGGCAAGAGTGTATAACCCTCAGTAAAAGGTGTTTGATTCTAGAATAGTGAGTTATTATTTTATGGGTTATCCAAACAGATCTAAGGGGTTCAGATTCTATTGTCCTAATTCTATAAATAGGATAGTGGAAACCATTCATGCCAGGTTTATTGAAGATGCTGAGGAAATGCTTCAACCAAGAAATCTAGATTTTGATGAGGTTGAAGTAGAGGCTGTCACTGAAATTCCTCAGTTACAGGTGCAACCTACCATTCCAGAAGAACCTGTGATGGAGATGCCTGAGACTGTTGTTCCTCAGGACCTTATTCAGGCTGATTGATATTGTAGAGCCAGAGGGTGAATTAAGGAGATCCACAAGGCCTCGTAAGTCAGCTATTTCTTTTGATTATGTAACTTATTTAACTGAGAATGATTTTGATATTGGGGAGCAAGAAGATCCTACAAGTTTTCAGGATGCTGTAAATGGTAGCAATGCATCTAAATGGCTAGATGCAATGAAGGATGAGTTGATATCAATAGACCATAATAAGGTATGGGAACTTGTGGATTTACCTAAAGGTTGTGTACCCATAGGCTCAAAATGAGTATACAAGACTAAGTGTGATTCCAAAGGTAGAGTTGAGCGCTACAAAGCAAGATTAGTAGCTAAAGGGTTCACACAAAGGGAATGAATTGATTACGTGGAAACATTCTCTTCAGTTTCTAAGAAGGACTCATTCGGAATTATTATGGCATTGATAGCTCATTTTAATCTAGAGCTGTACCAAATGGATGTAAAGACATCATTTTTAAATGGAGATTTGGCAGAGAAAATTTATATGGTCCAACCAGAAGGTTTTAAGGAAAAAGATAAGGAAAATATGGTCTGTAAACTTAAGAAGTCTATTTATGGACTAAAGCAAACTTCAAGGCAATGGAATATAAATTCCATCAGATTATATCTTCTTTTGGATTCATTGAAAATTTGTCTGATCAATGCATCTACATGAAGATCAGTGGGAGTAAGTATATTTTTCTTGTCTTATATGTTGATGATATCCTGTTGGCTAACAACGATATGGGTTTACTTGTTGAGACTAAAATTTTTCTCTCTGAAAATTTTGAAATGAAAGATATGGGAGAAAATACCTTCGTACTTGGTATAGAAATATGTAGAGACAGAAAAAGGAGACTACTGAGACTATCTCAAAAAGCATATATTGATCGTGTTCTCAAGCGGTTCAATATGTCTACCTGTTCAGGTGGGGATTTGCCCACACTACAACAATTTTCACTTTTTGCGACGGTTTATTTCCGTCATAAAAGGTTTTTACCGTCACAAATAACCTTTTCCGACGGTAAAAAGTCATCGTAAAGGCATGAATTACCGTCGCAAGTGTAGCCGTCGTAAATTTTAACGACGGAATTTGGGCGGCGTCTGGAAAACTATATTTATGACGGTAATATAAAACCAACGTTAATACACTTAATAGCGACGGGACAAAACCGCCATAAAAAGGTTGGATATATAAGAGGGAATTTATTTTCTGTCGTATATCATTTTTTACGACGGAACAATTAGGTCATAATAAGAAAGTATACGATGAAAATTACATTTTGTTGGAATAAGTTACTATTTTCCGACGTTAAATTACGTTGTTATGTATTTTTTAACGACGGTTTATTATAACCGTCGTTAATTTTTTTTACTACATAATATTCATTTTAAATTTTTTTTCCCTATAAAAAAATTTCTTATAATCAACATTTACATACATTCCCTATACCACATTCCACATCAAAAACATCATATGTACAATAATCATAAACTCACAACTTTAACAATCCTGAACACATGTCCATTAACATT
Source organism: Protea cynaroides (assembly GCA_028583415.1). Lineage (NCBI taxonomy): Eukaryota > Viridiplantae > Streptophyta > Magnoliopsida > Proteales > Proteaceae > Protea > Protea cynaroides. Next base: position 99,717,795 of record CM053275.1, on the reverse strand, counting down.
AATAATCCTCTTCATTGACAAACAAATAAAAATATAAAAAATTTCTTTCTTCAATTAAGATAATGTTTACAATGAAAGACAACCTATCAATTACATCTTTTGATTTCTTTTACATTAACTTTTGCCTAGAACGATCCATATATACCCACCACCAATGTAGGATCCAATGCTTTTGGGAGTTGACAATCTTCAACGTATTGTGGGATCATTGAAAAGGTTCCTCATGTCTTGACTGCATCCTCTACTAGCACTAGCTTGTACTGTAATAATCCATTTCCAAGGGTTGGTCCTGCTTAAACCTAAATCATATATAATAGCATAACAGAAGAACAGAAAAATCTGCATTTAGCTACAAATTACCAATAATAATTACATGTACTAAAAAACTTATGTACATCAATATTCTAACCTTTCCTTTAGTGGAAGGATCATCGAGAACCAATGTATTATTTATAAAATAATAATTCTACACACATTAGCAACCAAAAATAATAAATTATTGCCAACCTGGTCTTGTGCTTTCATTACTTCTGAAAATAATAATGAATCCAAAATTAACAAAAATCAAAGCTTGCAAAGATATCAAAATTTAATTACTAGTGATAAACCTATTAATAAAGAGCATAATTCAAAGATATCCAAGGTTAAAACTTCAAACTCTTTATCTACAATTTAAAGCTGTCCAACAAATGATAAGAAATAGAAAGTTCTTTATTGACTGTAACTAATTGTCTCACTCCTTTCAATAATTGTCAAAGGCAATCCACTGCAAAGGAAGAGAGAGAAAGAGGGGGGGGGAGAGATAAAAATTAGTATACAAAAATTAAGATGGGAATGAGAGAGAGCATTTAAGAGAAATTAAATAAACATACCTGACTCGCTCACAGATTTTGTCGTTCCTGCATTAATTGAGTCAAAATATATGATTGGGATGCCATTTCTTCTTGCATTTGAGCTAACCTTTCTTCCATTGTTTGTTTTTGCTGAGACATTTCATTCTCCAACTGTGATATTTTTCCACATAGTTGCTCATTCACCTTAGCCAAGTTTGCAGTGCGCATTGCAGCTGTCCCATATAACTCTTTAAGGGTAGGACCATGACTAACCATCCGCATTCGACCATGATTATCTGGTCCAATGACAGATGTGAAAATAGTTTCATTTACTGTCTTGTCATTTTGTTACTCTTCAGGTTTATCATTGAGAGCACTGTCCATCTCAGCCTGCAATTTACATTAAAGGATTTCAAATGACATCTTCATGCAATTGACATTGAAGACATTGTTATGTAATTTTCTGCTGACGCACCATCTTCTCTTTTGACACGGGGTCAGAAACACTGCCGTCCTTCCTAGTATGAACTCTTTTGAACAGGTCAAAACGAGAGGGATACAACCCTTCTGGATGATTTGAACGCTGATGAAATAATTCACAAATCAACATAAATAAATAAATTTTGGAGTATAAACAATAGTACGTAAGGATTTAAAATTATGGTGTTTACCAAATCCTCATTTATACACGCATAAGAGGTTCTTCCTGTCGTTTTAGTCATATGTTGTTTTTCTCTATTTTTCGTATTACGTGTCACCATAGCCTACCAAGGGAGAAGATCTTAGCTAAATAATGACGGTTTAACTGCATTTTTTGATATCTTATGTTAAAAATGAGTAGGATGTTGGACTTTATGTTGTCATTGTTGGCAACTTGGCTGATGTGACAGTGCTTATGAGCATTCAGTCAGAGAAATGAGGAGAGAGAGTATCAGTGTAGGAGAGAGAGTGTCAGTGTGCAGTGGCACAGATGTGGCAACTTCGCTTATGTGTTCTACAAGGTTCTACATATGTTTTAGATGACTTACAATGAGTTAAATGGGATATTACACTGATTTTGATGAGTGAGAGAGTGTTTGTGGACCCCACTGGTGATGTGGCCGAGTTTCTGATGATGCGGCCGAGTTTCTGATGATGCGACAGTGTTCCTGAAGCTTTTCTAATCATGTCCATGTTTCTCATGTTTCTGGTGTTGTGGCGTTAAAGAGAGAAATTCTAGAGAGAGAAAGAAGAAAGAGAATCAGAAGAGAGAGAAAGAGGAGAGAGAAAAAATGTGAGTGGGACCCACAGGTGTGATGGCAAGGTGACATGTCAACACGGCAGCCCACGACACTTGGTATGCATGCACACAAAGTTTCGGGTTCAAATTCCAAGGTTTGACAGAGTTTTAACTTTGGGTCTATTTTTGGTGAGTCCCGCAGCAGATTCATGGAGATCCGGCATTGGAAATATGTAGAGCATCGAGTTAGCTTTCCAACGCAACTTGAATCACTCAATTCCGACGTCGGATGAGAGAGATATCGCAGTTTCTGTCGAATCGCTCGAAAAAGTCATTTCATAAGTTGTTTAGGGGCAATTTCGGCATTTCACAAGTTGTATAGGGGCTTTTTCGTCAAGAAAAAGAGAAGGAGATCCAAGATCCGCGGCGAGGACTGATCCTCACCTCTCAGATTCGCATCTGACAGCCCACAAAGATGCGGCTCGGCTACGGTGCGGCGCAGGTGCAGGTTATATAAGGAAAGATTCTCTTTCCTTATCCGAGATTAGCCAATCTTCAAACTGCCATAACTTCTTCATCCGAGCTCCAAATCGGTCCGTTCAAATTGCAGCATTCATATTTTTTGATGCCCTATCTATTGGGCGCCGTTGGGAGTCGTAAAAACCTAGATAAAAATTAAAAAGAGCATTTTGAAGGCAAAGAGAAGGTTTTCTAGGGTTTTGTGCTCTGTGGGAGTGATCAATCACCAACTGCCTCTTCTTTGTGCATCAATGGAGTGTTAAATCCCTGTGAGAGGTCAGTAGAGCTTTTATTTTCATATTCATGGTGATTATGGGTTGTGTGGAAGAGATTGGAAGCCTGTCGATGAGGTGTGCTCTCGTGAATCGATCTCTATCATCATTGAAGACTGTTAGAGAGTACCTAAGGGCGTGTGAAGCTTCGGAGATATTGATGGTCATTCGAAAGCGGTTGTAAGGTTTTTCAATTCCCTATCTATTTGTTGCTTTCAATATATTGTATGCTAGCGTAGGTGAAAATTATTGAATACCTAGCTAGTGGGGGAAAAATTGTAAGGCATAATTATAAGCCTAAAAAATTGTGACTTGCTTCTCGTGGGTGCGAGTTAAGCGTGGTGTGTTCAGTGGGTCCTGGACACCGGGCCGTTAAGCCCGAATCTTGGCGTTGGTGCGCCCTCTCGGTTTATCTTGGGAAAACCTAGGGTTAATATCCTTGTCTTGTTAGAGACTAAAAAGCCGAAGTGTTGAGTAAATACGGAGCCTGTTGGGCATTACTCCGTGGAGTAACCATCACACACCGTGTTGGTGAACCACGTAATATCTCTGTGTTCATTGTGTTTATTTTCTATTATATTTTGGAGTGCGTGGAATGACTTGCAGGATGAGTGTGCAAATCTGGTAGACCTGGCCACTGAGTGGTAGCGAGGTAGATTTGCATACGCTTGTGTGTGTGTAAAAGAATATATCTCCATCAGCTCTGGGCAGCAGTAATTAATCAGAGAAAAATTTAAGACACTGATTCACCCCCCCCTTCTCAGTGTCATATCAAGTTCATCATAGGAATAGTATAGCTTATACTCCTCCGAATTCCAATTCTTTAGGAGGTAATCCCATTGTGCAGCATCCACACGTTTATCTAAATGAGCTCTCCTCTCTGCATCTGTAGAGTATTTGTACTTCTTTAGCTCATGCTTGAACTCCCTCCCCCTTTTATTCAATTGCTTATAAATGAACTTCCTACTTCCATTGCTTAAGTTGAATTTTTCCTACATAATAAAGATATTGTATAAACAATGAGCTTACATTTTTTTAAAAAAATAAGATATAACAATTCTTCAAAATATAGATACACATCCACTAAAAAATTTGTATTGTTACATAAACTTTTTTTACCTGAACCTTTTTAAATGCATCATCCTTATGATGCTCTGGAACCTTCTTGCAAGTTTTATAGCAAAGAGGAAACATTTTAGCTGTTCGGGCCTGAATCCCAATCCAACTCGCAAGCTGAGTTGTATACTCGGAGCATGCCTCTCCATTCTCATTCATTACAATGTCAAGCTTTACCCCTACTCCCAAGGATGTCGTACTTTCACCTATTGCTATCCCTCTACCTCTTTTCCTTCCTGTTTCATAACATATTTAAGAAACCCGTGTAAACAAATACATAATTATCATCAATATTGATAACTCAATGTACATTAACTCACCAGATGATGAAGAAGCTGAAGCTGCAGTACTAGATACTATCTCTTCTGCCATGTTAATATCTTATATAATCTGTGATACAATCAAATAAATGAATTAAACAGCAAAATACATGGTTTCTGATTTCTTCGCATGTCTTTTAGGGCAGCAGTGGTTTTTGGTCCTTCCTTCTTCCTTAATCGAAAATGCAAGGCTTTCTTCTTGGGTTGCAGCACCTCTTCACCAACCACCCTCTTCAACCTTGCTGAATTTTCTCTATAGAAAATAGAGAATTTACAGTGATTCTAAAACAAGCTAAAAAACATGGTGGAGTGACTATAATAAACAAGTGCATATAGGAAAACTAAATATTATAGATAGAAATATGAACCTAAAAAACATATGGCCAATTTGATTAACAAAATATGCAAAGCATACGTACAAAAGCCGCACCTCTGTGCATTGTGCATTTCTTCTCTGAACTCTCAGAATGTTTTTGAAACAACGATGGTATTATAGAAAAAGAGTTAAACTTACTTTCTTACCTTCTATTTTGTAAACTTACAACATGTGCTTTTAAGTGGTTTGTCTAAAAAAAAAAACTAAAAACGTTTTTTGGCCAAAAATGAAAAACAAGTCTCTAAGCTCTTTTTGATTTTGAGTTTATTTTTATTTATTCTTTCGTAAATATAATTGGAGTCCTTTTTTCTTTTTTTTTTGGGGGGGAGAGGGGGCCGGGGTTGTTCAATCCTTACTTTTATGATACTCTCTGTTTTTTCCTTGCCATTAAAGGAGAACTTTTACCATTTTAAAATTTCTAGACTATCAATTGGTATTGGATCGATCAAATTTGAGTTTTGGATTTGATCGATCCCTAATTTCAGATTGTTTTAATATTATTTTAATAAGAATTTGATACATATCAGTTTTCTATTAAATGTATAAATCGAATTGGTTTCAAATGTGATCGATATCGAGTTTGACACCAGAATTTAAAACCACGCTAACATCTAATGTAAAATATCAGATGATGTTTCTTGACGTATAACTTGTCATGTTAGTGGAGAGTAAGAAATCACTAGTCAGTTTGCCCCACCACCATTTACACCACAAAAAAAAATAAAATAAATAAAAAATAGCCCCACCCATAGTCTGAGAACACGTCGACTTGTGATCTCTCTAGTTAAACAAGTTAACTGGATAAATAAAGGAAGAACCCCAAATCAGATCCAATATAATAATAAAAAAAATCTCTAACAAAGCTATATCCCTGAGAATGATAACTAAAGAATGAATATGTTGTGTTGAGAAAATAGAGTATTCAGAACATGATGGAGTTTAGACCAAGATACCATAAAAATTCAAAGAAATCTGCAACTAAGTATTACAAGGAATTCAGAAGATAAAAAAACACAATGAAAGATAAACCAACCTAAAGTCACTGAAATACCGACAATCCAGATATTGCAATGACAACCGATGGTTGAGTACGTTGTTGTCGAAGCCGAAACCCTCGATGGCTGGGGAGGGATTGGAGAGAATCAAGCACCGATGGGATTTCCAGTCGATAGTGAGAGATACAGGGAGGGATTGGAGAGATTCAAGCACCGGGAATACCAGTCGAAAGTGTGAGATACAGAGAGAGTTTGGATAGAATAGAGGGGACGGTACAGATTCGAATGGTTAGGAGTAGAGATAGAGATGGTCGATCAGTTACACTATCGTCTCCAACATCATCTCCAACAACATCGTCTCCAACTTCGTCTCCAACAGAGAATGCAGCGGAACTTGTGGAGGGATCGTGGGAGGGATCGTGGGTTGGGGATCAAAGTGTATTACAATATTCTGAAAATTGGAAAACAAAACGCCTCAGTTTCCACCTTAAATTCTAGGAAAAAAAAGAAGAAAACAAAACCTTAAAATATTATGCTATACGGCAGTAGTATTATTCCCGTCGTATTTAATTAGTCTAATACGACGGGTCTAATTTTCAATCGTCTCAAATGAATATATTTACAATATTTTTATTTATCCCATCATATATACTTGTATATCCAAGAATATTGCGGGAATGGAGGGGGCTATATACGATGGTTTTTAATTTGCGTATTATATAATCAATTTTTTCCTACGAGAATTATACCACATCGTATATAGTACTCCCTTTATATGAATATAGTATAATACCATTGTAATAGACCATGGCGAGAAGACTTTTGATGTACGCGGGAATAAAAATACATATTTACGATGCGTTTATATTTTTCATTGTAAATACTTGTTAATTATGATGGTATTTATATTCCATCGTATCAAATTTATTAGATACGACAGTTTATTATTCCAGTCGTTAATTAGTGTCTTTTGCGATGGTTCAATTAAACTGTCATGAATTTCCGTCACAAGAAGCCCTTTTTGTTGTAGTGCCATGAGCAAAGGAGATAAGTTAAATAAGGAACAGTGTCCAAAGAATGATTTTAAAAAAGGCTTTATGAATAATAAACCATATGCTTCTGCAGTAGGGAGTTTGATGTACGCACAAGTTTGTACTCGACCTGATTTGGCATTTGTATTGAGTGTCCTTAGTCATTTTCAGTCTAATGCTGGTCCTACTCATTGGACAGCAGCAAAGAAGGTTATGAGATATTTAAAGAGGACCAGAGATTATATGCTACTACACTTGAGGTAGTTGGATATTCCGATACAGATTTTACTGGTTGCACTGATGATCTGAAGTCTACCTCAGGATATGTTTTTCTATTTGCAGGAGGTGTCATCTCTTGGAAGAGTGCTAAGCAGACACTTATAGCTACATCGACCAAGCATGCAGAGTATGTAGCTTTATATGAAGCTACTCGTCAAGCCATGTGGATGAAGAGCTTTATTTCTAGCTTGAAGGTTGTTGATTCTATTACTATACCTATTTTGATACACTGTGATAATAATGCTGCAGTGCTATTTGCAAAGAATAATGATAAATGTGGTGGTTCTAAACACATAGAATTAAAGTTTTTGCTGGTGAAGGAAAAGATCGCTTCTAAAGACATCACAGTTGAGCTCATTTCGACGATTTACATGATTGCAGATCCTCTGACAAAGGTTTTGCCAGTGAAGTTTTTCCAGGACCATGTGTCGAGCATGAGTATTGTTGAGTCTTTCGATGTCATTAGTTAGTGATAGATTTTTCACTTGTGCTTTATGTAAACTTTGTTTATGTTTTGATTTTGTCTAGACATGATTATTAATGAAAACCATGGTTATTTTTATTCAACATTTATTCATTGCTATCATTGCTGTATTGCATTTTACATGACATGTCATTGATATGAAAGTTCACGGGGGTGTGCCAAAGAATGATATTGACCAAAAGGATATGTGGCGGGTTGCTACGGTCAATATTAAAGTTTATTGCCTGTGAGGTTTATCAAGGCAATTCAGGACTCACATGAAATTATATTTTCATGCATTCATCTCAAGGCGGTTCATGTTGTTAAGCAAACCTTTGTATGTGACTGACAAAAGGTTGTACGCTTATTGTTGAGGTGTACTTTTCGCTGTTGTTCGACATTGGTAAGCTAGGTGATTGGATCAAAGTATATACTGAGTTTTGTAATTGGATTCCCTGGCCACACTGATCAATTGGTGATTTATAATTAATGTAGCCCAAGTAGGAGAATGTAAGATATATGTGGGCTACAATTAAATATAATATCGGTTTGACAGTTGTTCAGTGAGAGTCCAACTTACAGGTGAACTAATTCTAGTCTGATTATGAGATGAACCAAACTGGTTCACTGTGGTACTGAACCAGATTTGGGGTTTGGTATTCTTATATATACCAATTGATTAGAGTCCCTGCAGTCACGGTAATATTTCCTCTCCTGTTCCCATAATCAGAGAGAAGCATACTCGAATCACAGCGAAATTCGATGGAGAACAATCTTCAGCGAACGGGTATGTTTATTGTTCCTTTTAATTTGTACCATTGTATTCTATACATTGTATGAAGATTGTAGGATTACTGTAAACCCTAATGAGATGTTTTTCTCTGTATAGATTGATTCTAGAATTCATAAAGAGACAAAATAAATTTTACAAAGAAGCTTTGGAGATTAGCCATCGTTTGCAAATGAGCAAATTAGAATTGCGTTGAGAGACAATAAGCTTGGAGGATATACGGAAGAGAAGCGCATCGGATAAGACAGCGGTGAGGTTGGTTGGTCTTGGAATAATTTAGGGCAGCTTTGTTCACTGACTCTGCTGAGACTTTGTGATCGGTGATGCCGATTGGGATCGCTTGCCTAAAGATTTGTCTCTGTATCATAAAAGATGAAAATTCACTTTTTTTTAAGGGAATCTGAAAAAATATTGCATAAGGGAGTTTGAATAAATATAAAAAAAATATAGGAGTGTTTTAGAAATAAAAAAATTCATTTCACAGTCAATTTGTCAATGTGGGCGTAGGATACAGACGAGGGAGAATTTTTTTTTCCCATAGTATACGAGAGTCGAGGACCAACAAAAGAAAATGCTCCGAGCGAGAATCTGACGCCGTTATTTTCCAGGAACGGGGACATCCAGAGAAGAGAAGGAAAAATAAGGAAAATTTTGGAGGACCTGGATATCAGTTTTTCTTTCGTCTGATGAATACCTGAATATAACAGTTTATTTATGGCGCAGTAGTGAGCGAAGGAAGAGATAAGTGGTCCTTTTGGACTGTTCGTCTGTTGGACTGTTACTCCGTTTAGGACTTAGTATTCCTTGGCACGTTCCAGGTCTCCTTTCACCAAAGTCCGTTTGATTTCGTTTTGGTGCTGTCTTCTTCTTCCTCTTCTTCTTTCTCTCCTTTCCATTCTTTTTTGTCCCCTTGTGTTTATTTGTACGTATATATTTTGACGGATCTTGTGGGGTTTTCTCTGTCAGATTTGATTTCATCCTCGTCGCAGTCTTCTGTATTCTGGTTTCCGAAGCATGTGAATCTCATTATTTATTATCCTTTTTTTTTTTTTTCCGTCCCCTCTCTCTATCTCCCCCTTCCTCGGTGAATCCATGGTAAGGTTTTTCACTAGTTTCGAGGGCCGACTATGTGATTATTCGTCAATTTTTTCTGATTCCATTCTTCTGATTCTCTCTATCAACCGTGTCTGATTCCATTTTTCTGTCTCTTCACAATTTTTTTGTTCTTCTGCCGATCGGGACCTTCTCTTCCTTCTAACTGTTCTCTGTTTAATCTGGCAAGGCGATGAATGGATCTGCTTTTCTGTAAGCTTCTCTATGAAATCAACGGAGTTCATGTCGTTGCTCTCGCTGATTTATTTGCTAATGAATTCCTTCGACGATGGGTGGTTTAGGGCTACCAATGGGAGTTTGGGAATCACTGAGAGCCATCAAACGTGATGAAAGCACATTGAAACAAATATGGATCGGAACTTTTTGTATTAGTAAATTCTTCTTCTTCTCCTTCTATCATCCTCATTTATTTAATTCTTTTGCCCTTTCTTCCTGGAAGGGGGATCGGTTCAATTTCGTCAACTCATGGCTCTGCAGAATAACCCACAGTCCGAATCTGGTCGGATAATATCACAGTTTCTCTTGAAGAGCTTGCACATTGTTTTGGATTCAAGGATTCCTTCTCTGCGAACTCATGATCATAGTGGCGACCTGACGCCTGTGTCTCGTGTGAGGAAGAGCGACAAATGGTTTAACTTAGCACTTGGAGAGCGTCGCGCAGCTCTGGAGAACTTGAATTTCTGGCACAGGAACGTTATGGACCCTATGATAATCGATTTGATACTGGTCCATGAAGAGTCGACTTCTTCCGCTGTGGATGCACTCTACGCTACTTCGGGAATGGATGCTTCCGCAGAGACGGTTATAGAAAGATGGATCGTTCAATACGAATCTCCAAGGACCATGGTTCCTCATTTGCTCGAGAATCCTGCCTCCTATAGGACGTATAAGAAATCCATCATACTGTTACGTTCCCTTTATTCGACATTGAGGCTTCTGCCAGCTTATCGCATATTTCGCCAGCTTTGTTTGTCCAACCAGGCACATAATTTTGATCTCATTTACAAGGTTTCATCTTTCAGTGAACCATTCTCGAGGGCAGAGGAGGATGCCATGAAACATTACAGTTTTGCACCCGTAGAGGCCCCTCCTGGTCGCCTTTGTATATCTGTTACATATCGACCCACATTATCTGATTTCAACCTTGAGCCATCCGCATTGTTGCCACCACAGATAATTACTGATTATGTTGGAAGCCCTGCAACTGACCCTCTGAAGGTTTTCTCTGGTACGGACAAGGGTGTTCCGTCGACCTCATTCACATTGCGAGGGACTCGCTCGCCTTCATCTATTCCATTTCAGCGTCCACATAGCTGGACTAGTGGCATACATAGAGCAGCTCCTTTCACACAGAATCATCACCTTGGTGGATCTCCCCCTGCTTACCGTACCTCTCCTTTGCCTTCTGATTATTCTACTTCACCCCCTGACTTCTATGGCCACAAGATTCATGGTTATAGGCCTCCAACTCATAAAAAGGGTAACAGTGTTGATGAAGATCCACTTTCTCCTCCGTTCTCATCATCTCCAACTCCGTCTCCTCCAACATATAACCTGTTGCAAAATCATCCACGTTCAGGAAGTGCCCCTGTTAGTATTCCGCTGCCAATGATGGGCAGAAATCATAGGCATCTTACTCCTAACTTCTCTGACCCAAATAGACACTCTCTTCCACCCATGTCCCCCAGAAGCACGAGGCCTGATCTTTCTTCCCAGGAATCTCCATCAGGAAGCAGGTCTTTTAGGAAAACAGATATGTTAAAGGCAGGAGAGCTCTATTCTGGCCTTACAAATCTTTACTCGGGACAAAAGGTAGTTCTGTTCCATTAGTTGCTTGTTGTATATTTTGTTTGGATAGTTTTGTGACTTATGCTTAATACTTTCCTGCTGTTTTGCTTTGTTAGGTGTTCAAAGATAGCAAAGATGATTCAGGGCGATTCTCGGGATTGGTTTCTTCAAGTGGTTCTCCGAAGATTGGGTTTTCGAGGAGTTCTAGCAGATTGTCATTCCAGGATGATTTAGATGATTGCGACTTTTCTTATCCCTTTGCTGTAGATGATGTTGATACATCAGATACTCAAAACAGGTATATGTATAGTTTTAGTTAGCCTACATCTAGTTAAAATGCTTCACTATATTACTACAACTCAACTAAGCCTTTTTGCAGCTGAATGTGGAAAACTAGTTCACTTCAATTTTATTCTCTTGGATTTTGAGGGGCCTTTGAACAAGTTTTCATGTCCAGCTAGAGATGTTCCTTATAATCCTCGGGTACTTCGTGCATTTTATTACTTGGTTTTCGGGTACATGGTTGTCTTTTTAGGTTTGCTTTTGCTAGGTATTTTGCTGATGTATTGATGTTAGTCTCATATTATAGGTCACAGCGAACCTACATTAGAATAGATCCTTAAATTCAGAGTTCACATCGTGATTTAAGTTGATCATTATCTATAAGAAAAAGCTGCAAGCCTAGATGTTTGCATCGAACCTTAGATAGAAGCTTTAAGGTGACTTATTTTGTCAACAATTTGAAAAAAAAAAACACTTCAATGGCTTTTCTATGGCTGTCATGTGCCAGAGTGACTGGACTCCAGATGCAACAGCTATGGCATCTAACTGGGAGGTTCCTGGAGTTCTAGGATTACCCAAAGCCTCTAAGGAAGTAGATTTTCTATAGCCTTCACATCAAACTGACAAGGGACTCCAAATGGACCACTGGAGGTATCTAGAGCTTGATGGAGCTTTAGGTTTACCCAAAGCATATTAATTTTTATAAATAATGTATGTGTCTCTAATACGAGTCTGGCTTGGTGAGAGACCTGGTCACGAAAGGTTATTAAAATGGTCATTTGACCAGAATTTGATCACTGGGGTGGTAATGTAGTGTTAATTTATTCTAAAAATTCCTTTCTCGAGGGGTGATGAGCTGAGTTTAAGTTAGTAGGGTTTTTTGGGTTTATATGGGTCCCATTAAGGAGGGGCTGTAAAGAACAACTTTTATAGATCTCAAGTAATTTATTAGCTGCTGTCCTTCAGGTAGTGTAGCCATGATTTGTCCACATGACTAGATCTCCATTTCTCCGAGGTCTTCTAGTGATGTCTGGGAGAGCTGACCAAGGTTCAATCAGGTTATGGGAGGATAGGTGACCTGGTCACCATGCACTATCTGTAAAGATAGAAGAAAGTGTTGCCAATCTGTCACGGCCCGAATTGTATCTGATCCTTTCCTTATGCCTAATGGAAATCCATGGGGTTCCAATTTTCTAGCCGTCATAGAGTGGATGATCTGTCATCAACCTTCATCTTGATAATGTCAATCATCAGGTGTCTGTGCTCCAGTAGCTTCCTCCAAGTCCATGATACATCCTTTCCACAAGAGACGTTCCATATAGAATCATTTTTTTTAGGAATTTTGCATAAAGCCAATCCCCCCTGTATACTCTTCTTTCTTGCTGGCACTTTCTAAATCAGCTTGAGGAAGCAAGTTGTATTTACCTTGTAACAGTGGAAAAAAGGGAGATCGAGCGTGTGTGTGTGTGTGTGTGTGTGTGTGTGTGTGAGAGAGAGAGAGAGAGAGAGAGAGAGAGAGAGAGAGAGAGAGAGATAACTGAAAAGGGGGAGAGAAAAGTTGTAGTACTTTTTACCCCTCTCAACACTATTATTTATAATATTAGAAAAGGACTAGAGTTACAATAGAACTATGAAACTGAAAAGATAAAACTTCACTACCAAGCTATACTAAGTAACACCTTGCTAGGTGACACCTAGACAAAACTAGGTAACACCTAGAAACTAGACAAAATACTGAAACTTAACACTCCCCCTCAAGTTGGAGGCGGGACATAAATATCACCGAGACCCAACTAGAAACAATTGTGAAGAAACGAGGCTTTGAACAATGCTTCTATGTATGTCACCAAGTTGAGAACCAGAACTTGTGAATAGAGTATATATCACTTTATGCTATTTACAATGCTTCTATGTATGTCACCAAGTTTAGAACCAGAACTTGTGAATAGAGTATATATCACTTTATGCATAATAGCATCACGAACAAAATGACAGTCAACTTCTATATGCTTGGTACGCTCTTTGAAAACCGGGTTGTTAGCGATGTACACAGACGCTTGCTTATCACAGTACCTAGGAATAATCTTTGTAATCAGAAGCCAAATTCACCAAAAATATTCTTCACTTGCATTAACTCTACCATAGTATGAGCCATAGCATGGTACTCGGCCTTGGTACTAGACAGAGCAACAGTAGTTTGCGTTTTGCTACGCCATATAATAAGATTGTCACCAAGAAAGGTACAGTTGCCAGTAGTAGACCGGCGATCACCATCAACACCAACTTATTAGCATCACATAACCATAGAGATCAATATGTTGATTAGGACAATAGAGGAGACTGTTACCGGGAGCTCCCTTAAGATACATCAAAACCTGACAAGCAGCATCCCAATGAACCTGTTTCGGAACCTACATAAACTAACTAATCACTCCAACAAATAGGGGATGTCAGGCCTAGTAACAGTGAGATAAATAAGCTTTCCAACCAAACAACGATACTGATGTGTTGGTAAAATCCACATCATCACATGTAGCTAGCTTAAGGTGAGAGGATATATAGGAGCATCCATAGGTTTGCAGCCTAGCATACCGGTTTCACTTAGAAGATCAAGCACATACTTCTGTTGGGAAATACTAATACCCTTGGAGCTTTGAACCACCTCAATACCAAGCGCGATGAGTCTGTTTCAGACCATTTATTGCTATGTGGAGTTTACAAACTCTGTGGACAGCAATTTCCCCCTGAGCAACTTACCCAGGAGGTTGTCCATATAGATCTTCACATGTGTCATTGTATAAAAAGGCATTCTTAATATCCAATTCAAAAAGAGGGCAGTCCAGATTGATCGCAAGGGATATAAGAACACGAACAGAATTGAGATGAGCAATTGGGAAAAAAGTCTCAAAATAATCAAGCCCATAGGTAAAGCCTTTGGCAACCAAGCATGCCTTTAGATCTTTCATAGTACCATCAGGGTTATACTTCATAGTGAATACCCAAGGACAACGAACCATCTCCTTACCCTAAGGTAAATCATTGAGGGACTAGGTCTGCTGAGAAAAGAGCATCTATCTCGACATCCATAGACTTTGTCCACTCAGGACGAGTTAAAGCCTCAGTATGAGATTTGGGAATCTTAGTATGGGACAATGCATAAATGAAGGATTGGTGGGGCAGTTGGAGATGCGAGGTAGACACATAATGAGTAATAGGACATGTTACCTGCGGTGGTTGAGTGCATGAACGGGTATCTTTGCGAAGTGCAATAGGAAGATTAGCAGACAAAGGTCCGGTGAGGAGGAGGATGAAAAGGAAGGAACAAGTGCTAATGTAGGAGGTGTAGTAGGTGCTGGTGCCGGTGTAGGCTATGGATGCCAACTATAGACCTGGAGAGGAGCAGGAGCCAAGGCCAGGGCCGGTGCTGTTATAGGTGGGGTATCCACATCAGTGAACGGAACCAAGGTTGGAATTAGAGTGTCGAAGTCAGGAGCCGTATAATATGGTGTGTTCTCAAAGAACATGACATCAACACTAAGAAACTGTCACCGGGTGACTGGATCATAAACTGATACTCTTTTTGAGTGTGAGAGTAGCCAATAAAAACATACTTAACTACACGAGGGGACAACTTGTCGAGGCCAGACTAAAGATCATGGAGGAAACAAGTGCTCCCAAAGGTGCGTGGTAGTAAGCAGAACAATGGAGAGGATGGTGAAACTACGAAAATAGGGGACTGATCCCGAAGAACTAATGAAGGCATGCAATTGATCAGGAACAGGCAGTTAAGACAACATCACTTAAAAAATAGCAAGGCAAACACAAATGAAAAAGAAGAGAACGAGCAACCTCCAGTAAATGACAGTTTTTACATTTAGCAATCCCATTTTGTTGAGGGGTATAAGAGCAATTGGTCTAGTGAATAATACCATTGGAAGCACACAAAGAAGAGATAGCAGTTTGAGTGTATTCAAGAGCATTATTAGACCGAAATGTTTTAATACTAACACCAAACTGATTCTTGATTTCTAAATAAAATTGTTTAAAAATGGGAAGGAATTCTGAACAATCATTTAACAAATATAACTGTTGGATCTGAAAGAGAATGAGTGAGAGAGATTATTATTCTCCTTCCATCCTAGCTTTTATTTATAATAAGAGAGATTACAAACTAATAGGAACTCTAGTTAGACTAGGAGTCCCAGTTAATTAAGGAAAGGAAAAGTCCTAGTTAACCCTCGGAAAGGAAATAAATAACCAAAATTACATTAACACCCTAAACGAATAGGATACAACTTTTACAACACTCCCCTTAAGTTGATGCATATATATCAGACATGCACAACTTGGATAATAGTGGGTGAAATTGCTTCTCTAGGAGCCCTTTGGTAAAGATGTCAGCCACTTGATCACTTGATTGAACATAAGGAATACAAATCTGTCTATTATCCAATTTTTCCTTGATAAAGTGATGATCAATTTTCACATGCTTAGTCCTATCATGTTGAATTGGATTGTAAGCAATACTGATTGCAGCTTTATTGTCATAAAATAACCTCATAGGCTAGGTGATATGGATACCCAGATCCTTTAGTAATCCCTGCAACCATAACAGCTAGCATATTCCTTAAGCCATAGCTCTAAACTCAGCCTCTACATAGAATGGGTTACCACATTCTACTTCTTGCTGCGGCACAATATCTTGAGGTAGATTTTCAATATGAATTTCCGGCCCAGTCTGCATCAGTGTAAGCATCAACTCTGAGATGACCCTGAGAAGAAAGTAGAATTCCTTTTCCAGGGGTAGATTTCAGATAGTGCAATATGCAAAGAACTGCATCCTTATTGCAAGTATAGGGGTCATGCATAAATTGATTCACCAAACTTATTGCAAAAGCAATATCAGGTTAAGTGTGGGCCAAGTATGTCAACTGTCCAACTAATCGTTGGTACTGTTCCTTATCAACTAGTACACCAGCCTTTTCTTGCAGCCTGGTATTAGGATCAATTGGTGTCTCACAAGGCCGACACCTTAAGAGACCGGTCTCTGAAAGGAGATCAAGTATATACTTTTGTTGAGACAAATAGATACCTCTGGTGGAACATGCAACCATAATCCCAAGGAAATATCTCAATTTTCCTAGGACTTTTACTTTAAACTCCTTTCCCAAGAAGATCTTTAGGTGTCTAATTTCTTCATCATCATTGCCTGTAATCACAATGCCATCTACATATACTATGTAAATAGTGATTTTCCCGTCCCTCTGCTTAATGAATAATGTGTGATCAGCATTGCTTTGTTTGTAACCTACATAGGTCATTGCTTTGTGAAACCTCCCGAACCAGGCCCTAGGTGATTGCTTAAGCCCATAGAGGAATCGTTTTAGTTTACACACCTTTCCTTCAGGGGCTGATGCTGTAAACCCTAGAGGAATATCCATGTACACTAACTCCCCATGGAGGAATGCATTCTTGACGTCTAGTTGCTGAAGATCCTAATCAAAGTGTACTGCACAGGCTAGAATGACACGAATAGTAGTCATTTTTGCTATAGGAGCAAATGTCTCCTGATAATCGATCCCATAAGTCTGAGTGAATCCACGGGCTACTAACCTGGCCTTGTATCTGTCTGTAGTCCGATCTTCTTTCTGCTTTACAGTAAAGATCGACTTACACCCAACAGTTTTCTTCCCTGGTGGAAGATCAACTAGGTCCCAAGTTTCATTTTTCCTCAGGGCAGTCATTTCCTCCACCATGGTTGCTTTCCATTTCGCATCCGTGACTGCATCCTGTCAATGTTTGGGAATAGACACAGAAGACAGAGTAGAAACAAAAGCAAGATATGATGGAGACAATGATTTATAAGAAACATCCTGAGATATAAGATGCCGAGCACAGGACCTAGTACCTTTACGAATAGTAATAGTTAAGTCTGACTCAAAGGAAAGAATATTACCAAATGGAAGGATCTCATTCTCTAAAATAGTTTCTGGATCCAAAGCTGGCGAAAGGGATGTGTGTAGGTGCGTTGATGGTAGTGGTCTTTCCCTGCTTGAGTCTGGTACGACTATAGATTTGGTGGCGAGGTGTTTCCATGGGAAGTTGTTCAGCAGAGGGTGATGTAGGCTCAGTAGCAGGTGTAGGAGGTGTAGGCTCAGTTGCAAGTGTAGGTGTAGATGTCTCCCCCTGAAGTGGAAGGGGAGGCATAGGTATGATAATAGGTCCATCTTCCTGAAGACTAGGCTCCCCCTGAAGATGGGACACGAGGTAGTAAGGAAGGTTCTCATAGAATATAACATCCATGGAGACGAAGGTGCGGTGGGTTGGTGGGTAGTAACATTTATAGCCTTTCTGGGTTGGTGAGTAGCCCAAAAAAAGGCAACGGAAACCACGGGGTTCAAGTTTTCCTGGAGAGCGATGGTTGCACACATAGCATATGTAGCCAAAGATCTTAGGAGGAACAATATGAGAGGCATCACTGAGAAAAAGGTGTAAAGGAGAGTGATGATCCAAGACTGGGGTTGGGACGCGGTTGATAAGGTAAGCAGAGGTAGGTACGGCATCACTCCAATATTGTGGTAGCACATTGCGGGCAAACATCAATGCACGAGCCACTTTAAGGAGATGACGATTCTTTCTTCCAGCTACTCTATTCTGAGTAGGAGTATCCACACAATTGGTCTGGTGCAAGATACCATTATTTGCCAAATATCTTTGAAACTCTCCATCAAGATACTGTCTGCCATTGTCACTTCTGAGAATCTTTAAGGAAGCTTGAAAGTCTTAATCATCTGGTGGAACTAACGAAAACACTGAAACACTTCGATTTTATTATGCAAAAGATAAACCCAAGTAGTTCTGGAATAACAATCTATAAAAGTAACAAACCAACGGTGACCAGTAATTGAAGTTGTTCTGGCTGGTCTCCAAACATCAGAATGAACTAAATGGAAAGGAGTACTACTGCGTGTAAGTGTAGGACTATATGGAGAACGAGTTTGCTTAGCCAGAATACAAACTTTGCAAAAAAACTCGTCTCGTTTACATTTATTTGCTAAAGAGGGAAAAAAAACTTGCTAAAACATTAAATGAGGGATGCTCGAGCCGCTGTTGCCGATGTTGGAGATCAGAAGATGCCGAATAGAGTTGGTGTACCGGTCTTGGGGAAGTTGAAACTGACTTTGGGATACTTTCCTTAAACAAATACAGACCAACCTGCATCCTACCACATCCAATCGTCCTCTCTGTTTCCAAATCTTAAAACAAACAATATGAAGGAAAAAAACGTAACTTTGCAATTTAAAGTAGAGGTAATACTACTAATAGACATAAGGTTGATATTAAATTTTGGAACATGAAGAATAGACTGCAAAGCTAGAGAAAGAGTGCATTGGATGGAACCTTTCCTTGATACAAAGGAGAGAGTCCCGTCCGCCACACGAATAGTATTAATTTCAGGATTTGGAAAGTATTGACGAAATAGGCTATGGTTACCAGTCAGTGGTCTGTGGCACCAGAGTCAATAATCCTAGGATTAAAGACCATTGATGCACAGTGTCCATTGAAACGCATACCTGAACTAGTGTTCAAAATCTCGGCGAGATCTCGAAGATCTCGAGGGGCTCGAGACAAGATCTCGCCTCGATGCGGTGTCTTGACCATCTCGACCAGTTCTCAAGTTGGTCTCGACTAGTCTCGACCATTTTTTGACATTTTTGACTAGTTTTTGACCATTTCTCGACATTTTTTGACTAGTTCTCGATTGGTCTCGACATAATGTATGAATTATGATTGTATAGTCTACTTGACTACTTTGGATTTTTTTTACTATGACAATTAACTAATTAAGTGTTGTTATGTTTATTTTTCTCCTAAAATATCATTTTACTGGCTCATTTGGTCTTTTGTGATCTTTTATTAGTATAACATTATATAGAATAGCTAATATTACCCTAGGTTTACATTTGAACTTCAAACCGATACGACCAAACATGGGTGTAAACCCAAACAAGCACCATGTGTGATTATTTATATAGTTTTATGGTTTAAATATGTTTATATATATATATATATATATATATATATATATATTAAAATAGGGTTTCCTTAGAGTATTAAGCCTTAAAATGGTCATTTTAGGGTTGAAACACATATTTTAAGCCTTCGCGGCTTTTGAGCAATGTCTCGCCCAGATCTCGACCAAGATTTCTGAGATCTCGGTTTCTCAAAGGGTCGAGACATCCTCGAAACTCGAAATTTTGAACCTTGACCTGAACGGGCAAGGTAAGAACCTAGAGTTGTAGAGGTAGGAGCAGTAACAGATGGCGGTCCGGAAGTAGCAACAGAGGGTGGCTAGAGCAAACGATTGAGTGCCTGAAGAATCTGATTGTCTTGCAGTGGAACCGTGGGATCAGCAACCTGATAAGCTTCAGTCTAGTGTGCCTATGAGCCCTTGAAAGTCTTATTTTTCTACATAATTTTGTCACGTCTCTTGACTTTAAAGTCTGCTGGTTTCCCAAGAAGTTTCTAGCATGTGTCTTTAGTGTGCTAGGGTTTACCAGAATGCTCACATTTCACTGTATCTCTGGATGCAGTAGGGCCCTTGGGAGGTGGAGTAGATGTTTGGAGGGCAGACCTATCAGGAACAGAGGGTAACAACATAGTAGCTCTCCTTTGGTCTTCAAGCTGAACCATAGCATATGCCTGCTCTAGAGTAGGGAAATGATCCTTACTAAGGATTTGTGAGCGAATAGGATCAAACTCAACATTCAATCCTGTCAGAAAGGTATAGACTCTGTATTTTTCTTCCCGTTTCTTAAACAGAGTAGCATCTTCTTCACAATTTGCGTGTATGGAATCATAAAAATCAATGGCCTGACAATGATTCTCAACTGAGTATAATATTGTGACACAGTCAACTTCTTCTGTGTAGTACCATGGACCTTTTTTTGCAGAGCATAAATTAAGGCATCATTCCCAACCTGAGAATACGTGTCCTTTGCTGATTTCCAGATTTGGACAGCAGCATCCAATAATAAATATCCCTTGGTTATGGTAGGTTGCATGGAGTTAATGTTATATTGCATCACTAAGGAATTCTTAGCCTTCCATTTATCCAAAGATGCATCTTCAGTGGTGGGTTTAGTTTTGGCTCCCATGAGATAGCCAGATAACCCTCAAGCAGTAATAGAGAGTTGAGTAGCACAAGACCACATCAGGTAGTTACCACCATCAAGTTTTGTGGTATTTGTCGGAATGGTGAGATTTTCCATTTTAGAAAACTCAATTCCAGCAGAGTTTACTTCAGAAGACATTGTAATCACAAAAGATGGATAATTTGCTGGAAGATAACCAACACAATCGATATCTGATAATATTACTCAATCAACCTTACCAAAGTAATCGAAGAAGAATAGAGAACAGATCACTGTAACAGTGATGTTGTGTATTAATTCTCAGGGAATAAGAGACATGTCCTCAGCAAATTTCAATCTTCATATATGAGCAATGAAGAATTGATGTAGGGCTTCGTATGATCTCTGAAAAACACACCCCAGCAATAGGGTTACACGGCAATTGGGGAAAAACAAACCTTGGGAAAATTTAGTTCATTGATTTAGGATTAGAGAAGGAGATAAGGGGTTTAGGGTAAGTTTGGTGGCTGTTGGGCCTGCGGGATTAGAGAAGGGAATAAGGCGGTAGGTTTGGAGGACTATGGATGGTTTCCGGTAAGGCTAAGGGGCTGGCTGTAGCTTTTCTGGTTTACGGCAGGGCTTGTAGGTAGGTGAATGGGTAGGGAAGGTTGAGAAGAAGGAAGAGGGTAAAAGGATATGGGTGCTGTAACTAGGTGCAGGTTATAGATATTGGAAGATGTGTAGGTTATTAGGATTTGCAGGTTACAGGTTATAGGATACAGGTTATTAGGATTTGCAGATTTCTGAAGGCTGGCGGTAAGTTGCAGGTATTAGAAGCAGGCTGGTGGGAGGGGTTTTGGAAGAAACAGGGGTGGCGGTAGGTCTGTTGAGGATCGGTAGTAGGGTAGGGGGCTTTGTAGGGTGGCGTTATAAGGTCTGCAGGAGGCTGGCGGTAACTCTGGGTGGGTTGCTGAGTGTTGGCTGCAATTTTAGAAGAGAAAAGAAAGAAGAAGAGAAGAAAGGAGAAGAGAAAGGACTAACCTTGCTCTGATACCATGTTGGATCTGAAAGAGAATGAGTTAGAGAGATTATTATTCTCCCACCATCCCAGCGTTTATTTATAATAAGAGAGATTACAAACTAATAGGAACTCTATTTAGACTAGGAGTCCCAGTTAACTAAGGAAAAGAAAAGTCCTAGTTAACAAAGGAAAGGAAATAAATAACCAAAATTACATGAACACCCTAAACTAATAGGATACGACTTTTACAACAATAACCAAGTGGCACGAGAACATTTACAAAGGTAACAAAATAACTAAAACCAGAACGACTCTTTACTTTAATGGGACCCCAAATGTCTGAGTGAACTAAGAAAATAGGACAGGACTTCTGGACACATTATGAGAAGGGAAGGATGTGCGGTGGTGTTTTTCCAGTTGGCATGCCTCACAGTCAATAGTATTAACAAACTTGCAGCTTGGAACCATCTTTTGTAGCTTCGAGAGAGACAAATGACCCAGGCGGTAATGCCAGTGGAGTGGAAAAACATCTGTAGTAGTAGTGAATGCAGCTGCAGAAGATGGAATGGCTTCCAGATTGTACATCCCGTCCTTCTCATGTCCCCTACCAATATCACCTTTGTCTGTAGATAGGGAAAATGTGACACAATAGTTAAGAGCTTTTGCCAAAGTATTAACTGAAAATAAATTCATGGGTAGGCGAGGAACATGAAGAACAAAGGACAATGATAAGGTAGGGGACAAGGAGACATCGCCCATGCAAAAAACGTAGGTGGTATATACATCAGTCAAATAAATTGGATTGTTGAGGGCAACGGTCAAGAGAGGAAAAAATTGAGACCTTACCAGTCGTGTTAGAAGAAGCATCAGAGTCAATGACCCAATGAGTGGATGTTGTAGATGCAAGTATGGCAGTAGTACTTGTATGGGCCAATGTAACAGTGGAAGTAAAAGTAGAGCTCTGAGTATCCAACTGAGTGAGTCGAGTAAGCATGCCATGAAAATCCTCTTTAGACAGAGAAATAGAGGAAGATGAGATACCTTCGGAATGAGCGGATGTAGGAGTATCACCTTCTGAACTAACTGTACTCGTAAACTGAGAAGGAAACCTGAAACCCACCACGGGAGCTTACATTGCTTCACCCAATACCGATCAACTGTATGATTCTGCTTGCCATAGTGAGAGCAGATACGCATAGGGTGATTAAAAGAGCCATGACCATGACCATAACCACGACCTCTACTACAAAACCACGACCACAGCTGCTATTGCCAGCAAATAATGCTGAATTGTCTTTGGTAGAGGCGCTATCAGACTTGGAGAAGGTGGGAGAGATAATATGCTGAACATGACAAAAGGCCTCATTTAAAGTGGAAACTTTATCACTGGCAGGAAGTTGGTTTTTGATAGGCTACAACTCAGAACCAAGGTTTAAAATCTCGAGTTTCGGAGGAGTCTCGGCCTCCTCCGAAACCGAGATCTCGCCGAGACTATGCATTTTGTCCGAAACAGCTTAAAAAGGCTGTCTCGGTGGCCAAAATGCCTTTTTTAGGTCTCCAACTTTAGGGGAACCTTATTTTTACATACATAAACACATTTAGAGTATAAAATTGTAAAAATAATGACCATTTGTGGTTGTTTGGGTTTACACCCATGTTTTCACAGTCAATGCTGAAGTCTGTTGTTAATTTAGGTTAATATTAGCTATTATATTCAATCAAATATGGCAAATGAGACAATAACATAATGCATTAGGGGAAAGAGAAACAAAATTACACTTCATTATAAATCATTACATAATTTACATCATAGTTCAAAATTCAAATATTCAACATTGAATGATCCCATAGTCCCCATGTGCCTATAGTCCACAATTCCACAATCCTTATACAGATACAATGTCTAGTAATACGTAGAGTGTCGTGGATGATCCATCCTACTATCATCATACATCTGGGAAAGTTGTCGACGCAAATTGTCTTCCAATTGAGCAACATAATCTTCCCATGACATTCTTGATGCAAAGTAGTTCTGGTAGTCTTGCACATGATTCATAAATATAACATCAGTAGCTGTCCGAAGGATACCTATCTTTGGGAAGAATGGAAAAACTTCTGAAGTAGTACTCTGGTGCGTAGAATCTTGCGGAAGTACTGATGGAATGGAATAGAAGTTGGTTGATCCACTATGACTCCGTGTATGTGCTCCTGCATCTGAACCATCGTCGAAAGAAGAACCATATGCAGTCGTAGTGGGATGGGGGACGAAGTTGATATCAACATAATCATTTGAGGTGTATGCTGAACCAGTGCTATATCCAGGAAAGTTCCACTGCTCATGTCCACTGCAGTAACTGCTATTCTCCTCCACACTCAATCCTCGTAAGCCACTAGAGAGGCTATCAACATCGGCGTCCATCGTGCTACTACAATCAGCATCTTCATCAGGTTGAGAATGGGAATGATGTCGAGGCCTACGCGAATACGAAGTTGGTCTACGCATAGTTAGTTAAAACGGGAACAGCAAAAAAACAAAACGGAACGGTACGGGTTTTAAACGGGAAAAAAAAAACGGGACGGTAAAAAAAACGGTCAAACATTTTGAAAACGGCAAAAAAACGAAAACGGACGGTACGGGTTTTAAACGGATCAAAACTAATACGGTACGGTGAAAAAAAGGGCAATATACTCCCTTAAATTAATGAATTATTACCTAATTGCAAGTATCAAACAAAATTGCATATAATATCTATATTCTACAATCTATATATTAATTTCAAAACCTATTATAAATTCCAAAATACATCATCCAATAGCATCTAACATCATCAAATTCTAATTTCCAAATTCAAACACCATAACAATATATATGTCCAAAGTTTAAATTCCATACATATCATCTAACATCATCAATAAAACAAATGTTTCAAAATCTAGCCACAACAAAAAGATTCTAAGTTCTAAATTTCAATTTTGAATGAAGCCATCAGAAGTAGATCCTCCAATGTTAGGTGAATGTGGATCAGGTTCAATATATGTTTGTTCAAGTCGTTCCATCTCCAATTCATTGTCTTCCTCTGGCAAATCCCCAAGTTTTTCTAAATCAATTGGCCTTGCATCTTGAAGTGATCGACTTTCATACTTCTCCTTCATCATAGAGTTCATTCTGATATAGACCAAATCCTCTAACATTTCTGGGGACAATTTATCTCTTCTTTGTTTGTGCTGCATCCCATGCACTCCAATTTCGCTCACAAGGAGAGCTACTACACGGTTGGCTCAAAATTCTACAAGCAACCTTTTGAAGCACAGGAAATTCACTACCAAGAAATTGCCACCAAATCCCTACAAATCATCAAAGTAAGCAAATATAAGAATACCATATTTAATAATAATAAAAAAATTAGATTAACTAACATACTTACTTGGATGGTTAGTAATCATCATTGATTTTCCTGTCACACTGAACAACCTTGAGCTCTTCATGCGATAGTCAACAATTTCTTGCATGAATTGATGACGGTCTTCAAAAGGAACCATGCTGTCCAAAATAACATCTTGTGCATTCACAAACGTAGAAGAATCAATATTAAGCCGATCTTCATACATAGAACAAGGATTGAGAATTGCAGCTATCACATGAACATGATGGATAATGTTCTTCTCCACCCTACTTTTAAACAAATCCATTATGGTTAAATATTTCATCCCATCTTTCTCCACAAATTTTCTCAATGATTCCTTGGCTCTTTCTGTTGCTTCAAATAAATAACCAGCAGTGGAACCTTCTGAATCCACAAGGCGAAGAATCCTAATCAGTGGCACCATAAAATTAACAACTTCCCTTGCTCCCTCCCAAAAAGTTTCAGATTGGATGATTCTAACAGTTTTTATAGCCATTTCAGCCCTATTAAATTGAAATGATCTCCATTCAGATGATGGAACTAGAAGTCTCAACTCATTCTCAACTGCATTAAGAGACTGAAGCATCAAGAAATTAGTACCAAATCTTGTCTTGCATGGCTGCTTAGGCTTTTTTCCATTTGTAAATTCTCTCATCAATGCTAAAATAGTTGAATGTCTATGCATATAATCCACTACATGCTTTCCATCATCAATAATATCCCTCACCCATCTAACATGCTTGTGAATATCCTTTAAAAGTAGATTAATCCCATGTGCAACACAATTTGTTCTATACATATGATGCCATTTGCCGATCAACATATCACCACAAGAAATATAATTGGCACCATTATCAGAAATGAATTGCACAACATTTTTTGGTCCAATTGTTTCAATGACATCAGAAATAATATCAAAAAGAAATGTTGCAGTTACTCTATTGGTACCACATTCAACACACTTTAAAAACACAGCACCCCCTGGTGAATAAGCAATCACATTGACCCAAGACCTCTTTTTTAAATCAGTCCAAGAGTCAGACATAATTGTGCAACCAGTAATTCCCCATGTCGATTTTATACTGCTGACATACTCCATAATATGTGTTTTTTCTTCAGAAATCAAACGGGTGCGAAGAATTGAATAACTAGGTACCTTATAACTAGGCCCATATTGACATGCACCCTTAATCATCTCAATGAAAGATTCTGTTTGAATAACATTAAAGGAAATGTTATTCTTCACAAAAAAATCTGTCACTTTACTATCTAATGATTTTTTGTCTCTTTTAGAAATCAAATCTACCATAGTGGATTGAGGATTTACTCCACTTCCACCATGTATTTGATTACTGGTGGAACCAACTCTACTTTCTATAGACTCATTCCTTCTCTTCTTACTACTAAGAGTTGAATTCAATTCTACAACGGCATCGGCTTGGATGTGTCCAGGGACTTTAGAACAAATTTGAACATCATGCCTAGACTTGCAAGCTAAATGAGCTTTTATGCGTGTAACACTCCCAGAGTAATTGAGATCACAATATTTACATTTAAAACGGTTCAAACTAACCATCTCTACGTGTTTCCAATACTTATCTTTTTTCTCACCATTTTTCTCACACCAAGTCCCATCAAGACATAAAAGACAAACAAATAGAAAAACAATTATTTACCTACAACAGTGAAATCCCATTTGGAATTAAATACATTAAAACAACTAATAATCATTTTATTTACAATAGTGGGATCCCATTTGGAATTGAAGACATAACAAACAATTATTTATCTACATTTTTCACTATAAAAAGGAACCCTTCTACCTACTATGCATAAACTGATTCAGATTTGAGAATCAATTTAAGAGTCGATTCCATGAAGCCCATGACCTGTTCAATCATTTTTCTACAAGAAACGTTTAAGAGCCAATGTCATGAAGGAGGATTGAACAGATCATAGCCACACTATACAGTACACACGGTGACAAGACACACTACCGTTCTCATTCGTGAAGGAGGAAAACCTAAATTTCCTAAGTTAAAGTTCAAATCCATACAGAAAATAGAAAATAAATTACAAAAAACACGAAAATGATTTGAGCCCTAACTCTAAACCATTCCAAGGCAACCAAATAGACAAAATATAACGATTATTGCAACAGTCACTCACTTTACAGTTAAGATCAATGAATCTTCAGATGGAGTCACGGAGCCGAAGAAGTTGAGGACTTGAGATAGATGCTTCTCGTTTACCGCCGTGGAGTGGTTGCAGAGAAATAGAAAGGAAAGAGAACCGTTGGGACTTGGGAGTAGTTGCAGAGAAGTAGAGAGAAAGGTGAGCAGTGGACGTTTGAGAAGAAGATGAAGAATAGAGTGAAGATTTTAATTTTTTATTTTACTTTAGGGTTAAATCGTTGGGAATTGGGGATTTCAAGATAAAAAAACAAAAAGTAAAAAAGTCTAAATCTGATTGATGGTTAAAACTTAAAACTTTTATCGATAAATGTGTTGCATTTAGAGTTAAAAAACAAAAAGTAAAAAAGTCAAATTCTAATACTCTATAAAACGATGGTCGTTGGGAATTGGGGATTTCAGGATAAAAAAATAAAAAGTAAAAAAGTCTAAATCTGATTGATGGTTAAAAATTAAATTTTTTTTCCATAAATGTGTTGCATTTAGAGTTAAAAAACAAAAAGTAGAAAAAGTCAAACTCTAATACTCTATAATAAAACGATGGTCGTTGGGAATTGGGGATTTCAAGATAAAAAAGCAAAAAATAAAAAAATCTAAATCTGATTGATGGTTAAAAGTTAAATCTTTTATCGATAAATGTGTTGCATTTAAAGTTAAAAAACAAAAAGTAAAAAAATCAAACTCTATTACTTTATAAAATGATGGTCAGAGACTCAGAATCAAAATTCAAAAGTTTAAAAGCAAGTTTTAACTTTTAAACGTTAAAGGATAAAAATGTAATTTTATTTTATTTTTTTCAACCGTTTTTATCATAAAAAACGGATACGTGTTTAAAACGCGTTTAAAACACGTTTAAAACGGCAGGGGTTCCCGTATGCCGTTTTTTACCGTATTTCCCAGATCAATACGGGAAAACGCGTTTTAAACGGTCGAGTACGGTACGGCCGTTTTAAACGCGTTTTAACTAACAGTGGGTCTACGTGATGAGGATGGCGCACGTGCACCATGGTCATCATCCTGTGTTGTATGAGTGTACTGGCTCTCCCCAGTGTATCTAACAGGTGATGCTCGTGGCTCTGGATCAGCCCCAATATTGACAAAAGTGGCTCGACCCCCACCCCCATGATCATTACCACTAGCTCCACTACCACTCCAACTCCACTCAGGATCTTCTGTATCAGTGCCAGCAGGAGGGTCAAATGGCACGGGTGACCGTGTATGGACTCAACCCTCTTCCGAGGCTAAAAACTCGTCGACATCAGTATCCAAATGGCTGGCCAAATGGGAGTCGGGCATCCCCCCGGGCTCGTCCATCACAAGTACTCCCCTGTCCCGCACCCACTCTACTAATGGATCTTCCTCTTCAGAGTCAAGCTGGAAGATGTTGGCGAGCTCGAGCGGGGTATCATCCTCCTTATCAAAGAACATGTTTTGCACCCTCAGCCTCATGTTGTAATGCACAAAGACCAAGTCATTTAGCCGTTGGAGCTAAGTCGATTCCGCCTCTTTGAATGAATGAGGTTGAAAGTACTCCAGTTTCGCTCACAACCAGATGCAGAGCATGTTTGAGCTAACACTCTACTTGCTATCTTCTTCAGAGCAGGTGCATCTTTACCATACAACACCCACCATTCAGCTGCATAAGAACAATAACATATTTTAATTTCGTATGTCATTTAAATGTTATACATAAAACATAAGATAATTTAATTTCGTATGTCAATTAAACGTAATACATACACGGATCACTTTTGTCACGTCCTAGCCCGCTGCAATGGGAACCCAAAACTCCCACGGGCTTCCCTAAAGGTTTTAATCTACACACAATCGAAAACTTATAAATATTTGCAATTACAATATATAGTTGAAGCACATATTTCCGATGGTGAAGCACACAACTCACCTCTAGGTTTGCCAATGCCCCGTGGCTTGGGGATCCGGCTCCAACTTTGCAACCACTAGCTCTTTACCCTCAATGAGTTCTGCGTTCGTCCCAAGTACATGCGTATACTGGTACTTGGGGTTCAAATAGTACGCTGAAATATTTGACAGTGGATACATGGTTAAAGCAAATAAAAATTATATTGGTACATAAGTAACACTAAAGTAAATACATCATCAAATTTACTCACCAGCCTTATGCAATGGATGCATGAGTTGGCTCTCCCATCGGTCATTAATGATCTTTATATAATTCTTGTAGCCACGTGGTATCAAAGCTTTAACACGTACTTTCAATGCGTCCACAAAGAAGCATAAAGAAGTGGCATGGTTGGTTTTCGCTCGGTATCTACCAATCTCAACACCTGTACTACAGGATGCAACACCCTTACTACCACCTTCACATTTTGCCAAAATTCGTCTGAAGCGATGGTACTCTGTGCTTCCACTCCCTGGGGTGTAGCTGATTGTCTCCACGAAAACTAAACCCTTGATGCAAGCATCGATCTGAGTCCGGCCATCTTCGCCTCAAAGCTCTTCAATGCTATGAAGTTCGTAGTGAATCTGGTGATGCCTGGTCTGACCAAGTCCCCCCCACATCTCTCCCTGAGCATGTTCAAGGAATAACCATGGTTGTAGATGAAAGTGGTTACTTGTCTTGCTTGCTCAACCACTCTCTTGACTTTACTTATCTTGCCCATGTCCTTCAACATCAAATCAATACAATGGGCAGCACATGGAGTCCGGGAAGAGATTGTAGTCGGGATTGTTCATTAACATCTCCCCGCCTTCTTAAAATTGCTGCCGTTGTCCGTCACAATCCGGACAACATTCCGAGCTCCCACCTTAACCACGACCTCTTGCAACAGCCCATAAATATAATCCGCATCTTTTACTTCAGCCGATGCATCAACGGACCTAAGGAACACCGTCCTCCCATCACAAGTAAACCATGAAGTTGATGATGGACTTTCCCGGTAGGACCAGTCCAACCATCACACATAATAGTTACTCCGAAATCTTCCCAATTCCTCTTCGGCTTAGAATCCGGTTTTGTAATTCCTTCTTATGTTGAGGCAAATAATGAGCATTTACTCATATTGATTTGGCCCTCTAACCCCCTGTACTGCCTCAAGACTGCATCTAGCATGCTCGAAAGAAAGGGCCTGTGGTGGCGTTCTTTGGGGATGCCATGATAAAACGACCACTTAGAGGAAGAATACCCTACCGACTCCCTATTCTTTCCCCCAAACATTGCCTTTATTTTTTTTGCTTACTACCTTGCTTCGTAAAAGACTGCGGGATCTTGCTCTAGAACTTGAACATAATCATCCCGTCCCCGTGGCACGAGGTTCTTCCCTTCTATTTCGTGATCTAGAAAACCGGGAACCAATCCCTTTGCTCCGTCTCTCGTGGCTCGGGCTCAACAAATCCACTACCACCGCCACCGCTCCGGATGTACCTACTCCTGTCCGTCTCCTCTCTCGCATCCGATCTAAGGGTTTCTCTACTAGCCATTACCGCATGACGCATCTGTCTTGTCTCTGCCTCTGTCATATCTTCTACATCCCATCCCTCAACCTCATGTTCCTCACTGGATTCTGGTACGGTGCCTCGAATTGCCTCTTCAAATTGTTGTTTTTCTCTTTCCATTGCTGCCCTCCTCTGCCTCCCTCCCCTCAACTGTTCACCTATGGCCTTGGATATCTCCACAGGACACTGCGGGCATTTGGAAACATCTTTGCCCAATCCACTCAAGTGTTGCTTCAGTCTTGTGATGCCGCCAGGCCCGAAGCTTCTTCCCACAAAAAATTACACTGGGTCTTCTTCCTATCACCCCGAAGGGGCGTCGCATACTGCCATGCAGGGTCAGTTCGGGAACCGGTACCGTCGCCCCCATCGCCTGCCCCATAACTTGGTCTCGACATAATTTCCAAGCACTGTTTCATAGAAAACACAAACTTCAATAACCTTACAAACTTGAACACAGCAGAAATTACATTTCAAAATTTTTCTTATATTTTAAATGCGATCAGAACATTTTTCCTTATTTTTCCCGATTTTATAACATTTTTAATCAATTTTAAATTAATTTTTAATTGCTGAAAATTATTTTTTTAATATAAATAATTCAAAAAAAAACATACAACAACCGAAATCGAAATCTGAAATCGTAGGACAGTAAATCGGCCAACGGTGATTAACATATAAATAGGTCATCATCATCAAATGAGTAATAATAATTAATATTTTAAATTTTAATTGCTGAAAATTCATTTTTAAATGCAAATAATTGAAAAAAATACCTACAACAATCAAAATCGAAAACTGAAACCGTGAGCTTGTAGATCGGGCTCACGTAACTAACATATAAAAATTTCATCACATTCTAGAAAAAAAAAAATTTCTCCCCTTTGTAGTCTCGTGTAAAAATTTCATTTT
Source organism: Protea cynaroides (assembly GCA_028583415.1). Classification (NCBI taxonomy): domain Eukaryota; kingdom Viridiplantae; phylum Streptophyta; class Magnoliopsida; order Proteales; family Proteaceae; genus Protea; species Protea cynaroides. The sequence continues at coordinate 99,686,265 of CM053275.1, read as the reverse complement.
TCGGCAAGAAACTTACCTTCAACAGTTGATATGAAGCTCTTACAGCAATCCCCGCAGTCCGAAGCACCACTCGTAGCAATTTAGAAGTCCAAACAAAAAAAAAATGGGGAAGAAATGAAGAAATGAAGAAATTTAAAGAAAAAATCAGAGGGGACTGTTCTCGGTCGAGTTCTCGACCGAGAACAGACCCTCTGTCTGTTTATAAAGGAAAACAAAAAAGCAAAAAGCAAAATCGCGAGATCTCGCGAGAAATAGCGAAAAATAGCGAAAAATATCGAGATCTCGCGAGATCTCGGCGAGATCTCGGCGAGAACAAGTAAATGCCGAGACGAAAATGGTTATCGCCTTTGTTTTCGTCTCGGCTAGTGTCGAAACCAGCGAAATCGGGATCTCGCCGAGATTTTAATCCATGCTCAGAACTGAGACAAAGAGGAAGGTAGCCACTTGAAATTCTGCATTCTGAGCCTTCAGAGTATTAAGGTCATTAGTGAGAGGTTGATGGACATCTAATTTTTCCCAGTTACCTTTGAGGATGCTATAAAATTCTGCAACCAATTTGTTGACCTGTTTACAATGAAAAAGTCGCCCATACACATCATAAACACGAGACAAGTTAGTATCTTGAGCAAAGCTCTCCTTCAAGTCCGTCCAAACACCTTTGGCAATGGTGTGGAACATGACATTGGCTTCAATAGAGGACTCCATGCTATTAAATAGCAAGACCATGCAGTGGCATTCTCACAGGTTCAAGTAGCATAATTTGCATATTTAGAATCAGGAGATCACTTACCAAATAAGCCCGGCAGTGATGTGAATCGTCACAGCCCGCTTCTAGAACAAGTAATTGGAGGAGCCAGTTAATTTAATGGAGGTGATTTGGACATGGACAGAGTCCAATCTCCATAGTAGTCTTCGAATCACTCAATGTAGGACTTGAGTAGAGTTTAGCAAATAAAGGAACAACATCTCCTAGTCTGCTGTGAATTCAACGGACAGAATTGAATATAGAGAACAGTCCTTGTAAGCAAAGGACTCCTCCCAAGAGCCCATAGCAACCAATAATGTTAGGAACCAATAAAAAATATCGACCCTTACTGATCAAATAGGAACAGCGACCCAAAAGGAGAAAATCGATCCTCGCGTTGAAAGTAGTAGAATTCCAACTATAAAAATCAAACTACTGTAATATGGATCAGAAATACCAACAAAAGAGGCTTGATCTGCTGTGATTGTTGTCATCTATCTGCTGTAATATGGAGATTAGATCCAATAAAAATGTTGCACCACAATATAATCTTGATCTGCTGTGAGTCTGTAACAGAACCAGTAAGCAAAATATTACTGTAATAGAACCAATAGTGCTTGGTCAGAAGGAGAGAGAGAGGAAAAGCTCGGGTTGGAGGAAAGGAGAATGTCCGAAGGAGGGAAATTAAAGAGAATGACTGTAGGGGTGAAATTGTCATTTACCTTCCACTTAACTTCCACTTCTAACACCGTTTGTTCAGGGTGTTAAGCGTATTTTTTTAAATGGAGGGTCATAGATCGTCATATAGCCAAAACACAGGAAATTTGCAAAAATTTCCCTCATTTATTTATGATTGAATAGAGTTACCTAAATTTTCACTTTGCGGTATATCTCTATTCTCCACCTCCTTTCAGTCCTACTGTTATTAAAGTTACATACCGTATACTTTGTTTTTGTTCTACTTTTCTTATGGCCTTTTGATTCCAAGGTTGATCTCCATATTTTTTACTTTGCATTTGGCCCTTCTTTTATTTCATCCACCAAACAATATCATCAGGAAAATCATACACCAGGATCCGATCTTGAATGTCTCTAGGTAGCTCTTCTATGTTTAGCGCAAACAAATTTGGGCTTAGAGCTGGTCTTTGATGTAATCCAAATGTAATTGGGAATTTACTACTTGGTACCCCCACAGTTCTTCCACTAGTCACTACACTATTATACATATATTTTAAGTTTTAACTATGTGATGTAGTACTTCAGCCGACAGCAGTCCATGCTAATGGAAACAATAGTTCAAAACCAGCTAGCCAATATTGTTCACGTGAGCAGTACCAACAGATTCTAGAGGCTGTTTTGAGAAGATTCTTTGAGATTCTTTGGCCAACCTTCAACACTTTCTAATTCTAATTGAAGTGTTTACCAAGCAAGCTACTTTCTATTTTCAGTTTTGGAAAGTTCTTTTTTTTTATACTCTTTCTTAGTTTTCTATTTTCAGTTTTGACAAGTCTTTGTTTAGCCATTAGCTAGAAGAATCTTAGTGGAGCCCCTATTTTATTATAGTTACTATTTTGAGGAGACTTGGTTAACAAAAGTTGCCATTTTGTCTACTTTCTATTTTGTAATCAAAGCCATTGGCTATATATATATATATATATATATATATATATATATATATATATATATGAGAAGAACATGAGCAATTACGATTTAAGAATAAAGAAACTTGCCATTGCAATGTCAAGTGGGCTTCCTAGTTCCTAGGCTGTGGGACTTAGCTGATTTCTTCTCCTCTGTTCTTCCTTTCTTTTTGGTTTTACTGTTCGTGAGGTATTCTTGCTGAATCTTCTTGCTGTCATTTCTCTGTATCTAATGTTAGAATTACTTGCAATTTTGAGAGAATATTCCTCCCTAAAGGCTAAGTTTGATGGGAGTTTGAGTCAATTCTAGTCATCCGATTGGTAGTCAACAAGTGAAGATAATTCTGGTTCCTGAGTCAATTCTAGCCATCCAATTGGAAGTTAGATTATGTTAGTGACTCAATCCTCCTGTGGGGCTGGTTCCTAATTTGTTGAGTTGGGGACTGGTCCTATTCACATATTTACTCGAAACACTTCTTTTAAAACACTTGCCAAACTAACTCTCTAGGAACTCTATCATTAGCTTATTCTTAAGTCGATAAGGACCATATGGATATTCTTCTTGCATTCTCTAAATGTTTCCATTAGTCTCTTATGCAAATAAATAACTTCCGGGGTTAATCTTTGTGGCATAAAACCAAATTGGTATCCGAAATTATAGTTTCTTTTCTTAAGCTAGTTTCATTTACTCTCTCCCATAATTTCATAGTATATCTCATAATTTTTATTCCTCTATAGTTATTATGATTTTGAATATCACATTTATTTTGTAAATAGGAACCACATTACTCCTTCATTCCTTTGACATTTTTCTTGTGCTCGTAAACTCATTAAACAATTTAGTTAGCCAAGTTATTCTACTAATTCCTAAGCTCTTTCACATCTCTATTGGAAATTTGGAATACCATGTGGACCTATTGTTTTACCTTCTTTACTTCATCTATATAATAGATATATATCTAGGATTTGTGATTTCTTGATAGTTGTTACAATCTTATAAAATACATTTACTTGTATTGTTTTCATTTAGGCTCCTTTTGGTGGGATTTCAAATTAATTTCAATTTGATTTCTTGAAGGAAGTCAAATAGGTTTTGGTCAAGAAACTAAAATGTGTTTGGTTGCATAGATTGAAAATATTTTGAGAATTACAAATTCATTTAGTAGTTCAATTTGAAGAATAGTTCCTGTATGTCTTCTTCCTTGTCTACCTCCTTTGCTAGAGCCAAGGGTGATGTCCCCAACGACATTGGTTGCTTATGAAAGGTTAAAGTCTTTCTATTTCTGTCACTCCCATTCAATCAAAGAATATCATTGGGCTTAAGCTGGTTTCACACACAACTTCTCACTGCCAACAGTGCAAAAAACCTCAGAATTGTTCTCCAATTAAGCTTCTCTTGTCCATGCTTGAGTTTTCTCACTTCACCTTCTTGCTTTCGCGGCATCAAATTATGTGGCGGAGAACAGATGTACTTAGTCACCTGTAAGAAGATAATTCAACAGATACAAAATTCTCTTTCAAATACACTGGAAAAGTATGAGATGCTCATACAGCTATATTTGATTTTAACTATTCAAAGTTCAAACCAAATCTAAAGCAGGACAAATCTCTACTTCTGCCCAGACACATCCACACAATGGAGAATGAAAACTAAACAAAATACTTTAATGGCAAAACAATAAGGATCCGTATATTTCGACAGAAATTTCTCTTTTATTCTGTTAGTGGAAAAAGGCCTCGCATTGAACAAGTTTTCTAGAAAAATTTGGAATAGCATATGAAAGGAAGAAAAAGATAATAGATTTATCTGAATGATTGAAAATGAAAGAAGAAAAGCCCACCTCTACGCTTCAACCCTACCACTAGATATGAATTCGCTTCCTCAAGCAGACAGTCTAATCCCCCAAATCAGAACGTTGAAAACCATGCTGTGGAGTAAACTCCAAGAACGTTTGAAATCTCAACAACAGATCCCTTCTAGACCCTAAAACGATACCAGCTACCAAATAGGAGATCAAGAGAGAGAAATTGGATCCGATTCAAGCATCTGGTGGAACCCTATTCTGCTATTCCCCAGCGGGGGAGAGGGGATGCGGGAAGAGGGGTGATGAGGAAAGGATTCCAAAAAACCAGAATCACAGTGATCTGCATAGGACAAGAATAGGAACAACGTAATAACTGAATATCTACCCCATAGATAGGGATCAGATTTAGGACACGCTAAGTAATAGGATAATGAACAGGTAGTTTATTTCAAATGGAACTCAACTTAAAATAAAGAAAAATAACTTAAAACAAACTTAAACACTTAAAAGCAATAAAAGAGTTAAAGCATTAGAAGTCTTATCCAACTAGATATAGACTTATTTAACTAGACTTGAGCTGCTACTACATTAACCCGTCCTTCTACCTTCTGTCCATAGTTTAGGTCCATTAAAGTGGCCTATTACAATAAAAACCCATGGAATCAAAGGCCCAACATACATATAACCCAACCCATGGCTTATATCCATTAAAATAAACCCAATGTTGTGTCGTATCTGCATCAAGGGGCTGCGGGAGGAGTAGTTGCCGGGGGCAGGGGTGGGGTGGTTCATGGCTCTGCAATGGGATAGAAAGAGAGAAGGGAGCAGGGCAGGGGTGGTTGCAGAAGGGGTGGGGCAGGACTTGTAGAGAAGATAGGTAGGGGTTGAGGAGAGTTGGAGGGGTGGGGGCTGTGATCAGGAAATGGTGAAATAAATGAAACAAGTCTCAAAACTTACTTCATAATTTCAAATTTCAATTGAAATTGGGTGTAAAAATTATACCAAAGAATATCATTTCATGAAATAGTACCCTGAAATTGAAATTGATATCCAACCAAAGGGAGCCTTAGTAAGTTATTGAAATAGTTTTCAGTGTTAAGTATGAAGGATCACGTCATGTTATCTTTGGCCTATCTCTTGATTCTTAATTACTGTTCCTGATAAATTTTGGAAAGTTCAAGAGGCATCTGTCAAAAGAACCCTCCTTACTCGCCACTTTTGTGTCGCAAAAACCTTAAGCAACAAGAGAAAAGAGGTCTTTTGTAGCATCATTTTTTTTTTTTTAGTTTGGGAGGTATTAAAGATCTCCACTCTCCAGGGGGTTGTTGGTGTTAAAATATAATTCACCTTGAACTTATGTTTAGGGTGAGTTACAATCTCCTTGAAGTATACTTTGTTCTTGTCTGCAGTTGTCTTTAGTCTAATCGGGAGGTTTAATCTAAGTCGAAATAGGAGTTCCCAAGTCCTAGTCTCTCCAATTTTCTAATGGCCTACTCTTCAGGGGGTCAAGACTGACTTGCTTTGTTTTACATTTGCAACATCATAAGGCCTTCTACTCACTCTATCAAACAAACCTAAGATGCAACCAAACTAATGTGCTATGGGACAGAGTTATCCAAGTCATGCATAAGTCAGGCAATTCAGGATCATTGATCACCTGGTGCAACTAGTGAACTTTTAGGGGGCTTTTGATTTGGTTATTTGACTTTGTTATTTGACATTTTGTCAAAACTTTGTATCGACTGCCTGTGATACAAAGTGGAATCAGAAAGCATATCATTTCCACTAGACAAATCTAGGTTGAAGAGCCCATGAAATTATGGGTGCCAGCTTTATTAGTTATAAGCCGGAATCTGTGGATGAATACTGTTAATGTATGCGAGTGTTATCCACTCGATAGGACTGCTTCAGCATAAGGAGTGTCCTCACCGAGTGGGACACCTCTCCAGCAGCAGCAGATTTGGAAGAGGACTTTCTCCTCTTCAGTAGCAAATTGGTTGAGGACTCTTGTCCTTAACATAGAGTTATAGGAGGACTCCTGTTCTCAGTAGTTGAGTTGGAGTAGGACACTCAATAAACAGTTTAGTTAAGTTAGGAGTTTACTTGTTCAGTCTCTTTAGTTTTCAAACTACTGTACAGTCCTATTTGCGCAACATGTGCTAGGACTCCCTTTGTAAGTTGGATTCATCATTATTATAAAAATGAAGTAGGGAGGGAGAGATGAGGCTAACGATTCTGCTTCTTCTCTATAGAATCGACCGCTTCTCCTCTCTCTCTTTGTTCTGGTTTATTTTTATTCTGTTTTGTTACATATACCACGTAAGCTGAAACTAAAGTGATTTGGAACGGGACCAGTAAGCATCTCATTTCATTCTATGGTGGCTGATCCTGAAGGGAGGCCTACATGAGATCACATATGGGTCAACTGGCATATTCAGAGTGAAGAGGCCATCACTTTACAAGGCTGGCTATATTAGTTGAAGTTTACTAGCTGTTGTTTTGAATTCTGATGTTTGTTCACTGTGAGGCACAAGGATATTATGGTCATTATGTTCTTGGATTTGATTCTGATCCGATAGTTCAGTTCTTTTTTATTTATTGTTTGGTTCAGCTGTCTTCTGTTTGGGTTTAAGTGATTGGTTTATAGTTTGGTTAGAGGAGGGTGGTCAGATATCCAGCCTCAATTTAAACCATATCTTTCTTCTTTTTACACCCCTTCCTGATGCAGCAGCAAACCACTGGAATGGACCAATAAACTTGATTTTGAGTGTGGGTTTACTATTGTTATATGCCAATTCTGTAAGCCCAATAATGAGGGAGTTGAGTCCTATACGAAATTAGGTGTTTGCTTTTAATTTCTATTTTCAGTTTTTAGAAGGTTTAGGTTAGTTTTGATTTAGATCTCACATGATCTGATTCAGTTTTATTTGTGTTTCTATTTTGGTTGCTAGAAATTTTTTAGTTTCTATTTTCAATGTTTTTTCTTTGTCAAGACATGTAATGGTAAGATTGGGGTAGTTACTAAATATTGAGTTACCATTCTTGTATTACCTATCCAACTGTATAAATAAAAGAGAAGGGAGAAGCTCCCTACGGTTTTTGGATTTTGAGAAAAGAATGGTTGTTGCCTATGTTGTTTCTGTGAGAAGTAGAGAGGGGTGAGATGCCTTGCTGGAGAGAATCTACCAATCCTAGGTGAGAGGCATAGTGGTGGTGAGATGCTGCCGAAACCTTAGTTTAGGTGAGAGACCTTTGGTATATCTCAATTCTTTTATCTTATTCTTTATTCAATTAAAAAAGAAAAAAAAAGCTATCAAATTTTGCCTATTGTTTGGGTTCTATCCCTATAAATACGATCTTGTGACCAGCTGATCTCCTGCTGTTTTACTGGTTCGAGATTGGGCTGTTGCATCACCCTTGGGTCCATTTTTTTCTGGACAAAGACAATTCTTGCTGACGGAAATTTTTTATGTCTGCATTTTTATGGATTCATCATAAATAAGTGAACATAAACTCATACATCTGGGGAGGGGCAGACGTATGCAGCCTTATCCAGTGCATGAACTCATGGGATGTTAAAGTGCGAAAGTAAGAAATAATGGAAGAACCTAGTACCTGTCCTGCCTTTGATTTGATGTAGTTAGAACTTAGAACCTAGCAGATGCTTTTTACTTGGACTTGTCAATTGGTGGATCATACACTTGCAGCCTTATCAACCTTAACTCTGTCATCTGTTTGAATCAGTTGGATATCTTCTGTTAGAAGATCTTCACTTGGTTTTCTTAGGTTTGTTTGATTTATTGGAGAGGAAGGTAACAGGGAGCTGTCTATACATTCCTGAAGAAGCTTGATACATAGGAGGGAACCAAAAATTGGAAATAAAAGTATCGGCCTATGTGAAGGCTGAAATGTTTTACTGAAAAGACGTGAATGGGTGTACAATGGGAGTAATAGAACAAGAGAAGATCAGAATATTATATAATAGATAGGAAAAGATAAGGAAGTAATTAGTTGGATAGAAAGGCAATGACTGAAATCAACCATAGAGGAGCAACACTCCCTTTTCTATGTGGCTTATGGTAATAAGCTGTTGACTAAGGGTCAACAGAGGTTCCTTGGGTTGGATGGGAAGGCTTTCCATTACTAGCCAATTAAGCCCGAACAATACTTTTGTTATTTAAAAGGGAAAATAAAATGTTAGGATCATCTATAGTTGTCTAGGCACCTGGGCACCTAGGTTCCCTTGTGATGCCTTGGTTGCCTGGGCACCCTGTCAGGCCTCCAACACCCTGGTTCGCCTTGGCACCTTGACAACTATGGGATCATCTAGTCGTAACCAAGTTTGGTTAGAATAAATTGGTAACCTGTCTTTTGCCATCTTCAGTGTGCATTCATAGAAGGCAAGATTTTGTATTTTCAGTTAGCCCATTTGAGTGCGAAGTTCACACTTAGCCATGTGAGCAGGTTTTTTCATTCCTGTGACATTACAGATTTTTCCTTCATTTTGGAAACCGAATGTATGCTCTGCAGGCCAAAAAAACATATCACCTGCTTCAGCAACCAGTGATTATAATCAAATCCGCCCCCCACCAAAAAAAAAAACCTTTCCTTTGGGGGGCATTGCTATGACTTCTCCCATTTGAGATGTTATTTGGGCATGATTTAGTATTTATCAATTAATTAGAACTGGTGTATTGCTATCTGCCAGGTTCTTCTTTGTCACTGCCATAATCGCTTTTATTGGAGATGTTATAGACATGATTTGGTAATTTTCTATAGATCATTGATGGATAACAAGGCTGAGTAAAGTTTGAGTTTTACCATTGAAGGAATATTGCTTTTGGTTTTGGATCTGCCGTGACTTCAGCCATACCTAACATTTTAGGTCTGTCAGGAGCCTTGAAGGGAAAGGAACTTCCGAGTCTAATTCACAGGTGCTCCCATCAAGCAGAAAATCTCAAGATGCTGCTGTTGGTGTTCTTGTTCACATGCTAAGGACTGCTCCACCTCTGCGCCAAGACCATAGTTACTCGTTTCATTCTCCAAAAAGTGAAATTGAGGGAGAAGCTAGTGCCTCTTCTGGATTCTTTGTGCCCCGGAGGACAGCTGATGCATTGGCTGAGCTCAGAAGTTACAGAGAAATGAAGAACCTACTACTCTCTCAGAGTGGAACTCGGCTGGTTAACAAAGAAGAATCAAAACCAGCTGCTTTTGTTGGTTAACATTAATATTTCTAGAGCATGTTGGCTTTCCTTCATTTACTGTTAAAGTTGTTTCAGATATGTCACGATGTGTTTGTTTAACGTGGTGAAGAAGGAACTCATTCACTGGAAAGAGGGAAGGGAAAAAGAGAAAGATAGGCCATGCATGTACATACATATAATGACTGAAAGCTGAGATTGTATCACAGAAAAAGAACCATAACACTGGGTTTGAGAAAGAAATAATCTGTATGTATTTATGGTGCCTGTTTGACAGCGAGCTACAAATTAAAAGAAATGTCAAAAAAAAAAAAAAAAAAACAAATGTGATGTTTTGTTCATTAAACAAAATTAAATTTCCTTATTGCCAATCCAATACGCTGCTTTGTGTGGTGTCAGATGCGTCAATATCTGATTTATTGCAGTTAGTATATTGGGAAAATTACAAGATTACTCAAAATAAAGACTTACATTACTAAACTACGCTAAATAGTGATCCTCCCTTGTACGCTTACATTTTTAGACATTTTTGCCTCTACCCTCCATCCTCTGTCCTCCCAGAACCACTGGGAGGAGAGGATGCGGATCCTGTCCGGTCCTCCCACAAGGCTTGTAGGTCACAGCCTTTCTCACTGCCACAACAGCTGGTAAGCTCGGCAGCGTGCAGCGCCCTCCCACCCATACTTTCGCCTCACTCTCTCTCTCTCTCTCTCTCTCTCTCTCTTTAACTAGCCATCTTTCTCATCGATTTTGAATAAACATCCACTGTTCACTCACCTCATGTCAACTCCCGTGACAGTTCAAGAATTCCTACTCGGTTCATTTCCTGCGTCCGGCTCGACTGTAGCATAGGTAAGTGCTACAAACCATGTAGCATGGTTTGGATGACTGCCATGTATACAACTTTCTATCCAATGGTTCTGCCAAAAAAAAAATGATAGAATAAGGAAAGTAAATTGTTAATATACCATCAACAAATAACAATCAACGAATCTGCAAAAGTTTCTTCAAAAGATCAGCAGAAGACACTGCAACAGTCATTCAAGAGTTTTTTTTTTTTTTTTTTTTAATAAGCAACAGGGAGAGCTATCAAATCAAGAGTTTTTTTTTTTTTTTTTTTTTTTAAATAAGCAACAGGGAGAGCTATCAAAAGCCATCGGAAAGATGAATTTCTGCAAACCATACTTTTTATTTGACCATAGTTCCACTATAACTACAGATGGAAAATCATCGGAAAGATGAATTTTTGCAAACCAGGTTTTTGTTTGACCATAGTTCCACAGTAAGTACAGTTATATATATAGGAAAACCATCGGAAAGCATTATCAAGACTTCGATAGCAGAAAAAATCGAAAGAAGTTCAAAAACATTACACTTTCACAGAAGCTTTTAAACTTTGGCCGGACGCACTTCTTTCCGCAAGAAGTTTAGAAGAAACCAGGATTTCTTGTTTTGAAGAAACCAAGATTTGTTGCAGATTTGTTGAACAGATAAAAAACGAAGAGTTTCACGGGGTTTAGGCAAGAGATCTTTCTGCAGATTCAATGATTGTTATTTGCAGATCGTTTTGATGGTATGCTAACCACTTACTTCCTTATTCTACCATTTTTTTTTGTAGAACTGTAGGGCCGAAGATTGTACACACGGCGGTCATCCAAACTATGCTACATGTTTTGTAGCACTTAACCTATGCTACTGACGAAATGGATGCTTCATTCTTTTGGTCTTCGAACCATTGAGCCAAATCTCTTATATCTTCATCATATATCTTTACCATAGTTGTCAATCACCTAGAGGTCTAGGTGACCTCTAGATGACTGAGCGGTGAAGCACCATATATGTACTTAGAAAGGTGAACACCTTAGTCCTCTGGGCGACATCCTTGGACGCCTTGGATGAAAAGCCCGGGCGGTCACATTTTGTGTGAATATGCATAGATAAATTAAATTTTGTAATATATTTGTTATTTGTATTTTTTTTACTATTTAATTCTATTATTAACATATCAATTGGCTTTTTTGTATAATAATATGTTTCATGTGAGACATAAAACCATCAAAGTTATGAGGAAATAGAAGAATTGCCTTGAGAGTCTACAACGGCTTGAAAAAGAAAAGAAAAAAAGAAAAAGAAAAAAAAAAAACTAGAGATGAAAAAAGTGATATTGCTCGATTCTTTGTCTTTTTCGAGTATTCCGTTGCCATGTCCTAGATCGGCTCAAGCTTGAAGCTTCAAATATTTATTTCGATGGTTAGGCCCCCCATTTCGGCGTCAGGTATGTATTTTTTTCCCAGTTATTCTTCTTCTTCTTCCTCCTCTCTGCTACGGATTATGTGATGCCTTTTTTTTTCTTGGGTCCTTCTTCGTTACTACTATGAGTTTGCGTGTGTGTATGTGTTTTTTTTTTCTTACTCTTCTACATATATGTATTGGTTTTTATTTTTTTTTTCCTTTCAAATTCTTTCTCTTCCCCTTCTTCTTCTTCCCCTTGTCCTTTTTCTTCTTCCTCCTCCGTTCCTAGTCCCCTTCTCTGCTACAGTAATACCAAGACTGCATTTTGCAAGTATGCCTCTTTTTTTTTTTTTTTCTTATTCTTTCTAGTTTCTACTGAAAGACTTTTAGGGACATGCATTTTTCTGTTTTAGAACTTAATAAACATATACGTTTAGACTTCTAGAGAGACGCATTTTTTGTTTTTCTACTATTCTTTTTTTTTTGTCCCCTTTCTTCTTCTATGAATCTGGTAAATGAATTTGAACCTCTATCCTACCGACTATCAACCGGCCACTCTACCACTGAACTACTCAGGAATAGAGGTATATATAGTCATACACTTATTTTGGCATCATGGGAGTAACAATAATATAATATTTATTGAATTCCTTGCATCTTTAGTTCTTTACGTGCATTATAGTCTTGCACTATTGTTTTTTCTTATTTATATATTATTATGTTCGTAGTTTATTGCTTTGTGCGTTTTTCTATTATAAATTATTGGGAATAGTCTCACATTGCCAATGAGATTGGAAACTTAGGGTCTTATATATGGAGAGTCTCTCCATTTACAAATTTGAACTTTTGAGTTAGAAACTTGACATGGTATCAGAGCTCTAAATTCCTACGCATAATAACCTTAAAAAGAGACTAAGTCACCGAAAGAAGGACATTAGATGTACAGTAGAGGGAATTGATCACCCAAAGAGAGACGGTCACCCAAAAGAGGGATTATATGTCACCCTAAAAGAGGGACCAACCACCCAAAAGAGGGATTATATATCACCCTAAAAGAGGGACGATCACTCAAAAAGATGGACTAGATGTCATCCAAAAAGAAGGATTTGTTACCCAAAAAGAAGGACCAATCATCCGAAAAGTATCATGTATTGTCACATATACTATCACATATACACCATCTGACGGGGTTACATATGAGGGGGGAGTACTGAGAATAGTCTCATATTGCTAATGAGATTAGAATCTTGACGTCTTATATATGGAGAATCCCCCCACTTATAAGTTCAAACCGGTTAAAAACTTGACATAAATATGTTTCTTTAGTTCTTTACATTGAGTACATTCTATATTAGGTAATTTACTCATACCATCTCTGGAATCTAATCTTACTACGAACCTATAAGTTGATGATATTTATTCATACTACTCATACTTTTCAAACCTGATTACATTAAAATCCAAAAATGATGACCTCTTCAAGGTTAAATTTTTTTAATGTCTAAACTACCTTTATAGGTAGGGTGAAAAGACCAAAATAGATATCTTTAGTAAGGCCCGACTAAAGCCATAGAATTAAGGATTTGTTCAGTGGAGACGAGTTAGACGGTGATGGTGACATAGGAGTGCGTCGGCGACGGTCGCAAGGTTCCTTTCTCCCTCTCTCTCGAATTTTTTTAGTTCTCATCTTATCTTTAGGTTTAGGTGTTTTTGGTTTAGGCATACATGTCTTGCAGCTTAAATTTGCGGTTTTGGTGTTTCTGCTTTCAGTAGAGGGTGAAATGTAGAGGGTGAAATTGTTGAATGTGTTTCATTGGAACTCCATATATTGCTATTTGTTCTTCCACTGGGTGTGGTTGCTTCTTCATTGATTTTGACGGGCGATGGAGATGCTGTCCGACAGAATTTAATTCTCTCTGTTTAGTTTGGATTTTTAAGGGAAAAAAAAGGGATTATTCATTCAATAATTTTGCTGCCAGATCCCCTCTGAGATTCCCAACATAAACAAGAATTGAGCCATAAATAACAAAAAAGAAAGCCCAACAAAGACACAAATCTCCAACAAAAGACGCAGAAAAAACGAATCTAACTTCCTCCACAGAACAACAATCACAGATCTCGCAAAAACAAAATCCCTCACAAATTGAACAATAAGTCTTTCGAATTTATGATTTTTATCAAGAATTAGCAATTTTTGGCGCAAAAAAAATAGGGAAAAACTAGAAATCGGATTACTGAAACTTACTACTCCGGATTCATGACTGTATGGCACAGAGGAGAACTGTACTACGAACAACGAAGGACTCCTCCGATTCTTCGGGACGAATTCGAAACGAAAGTTGTATCTTCGCCGGAAAAAAATGACGAGCGAGAAAGAGTTGAAGAAAAAGGGGATTTTCAAACGAATCAAGGAATCAGAAGAGTTCTACGGACCTAAATGGTCGGACGTAATAAATAGGAGAGGCGTGATGTTAAATCGAAGAAATGACTTAATTTACTTAAATGCAAACAACCAGAGAAGAATGGAAGAAGAGAAGAAGAGAACCAGAGACGTAGAGAAGAAGAGAAGAACGGATTGAAGCCCGTTAATGAATGGGATGGATTTGGGGTTTAATTCTCTCGCCCGTTTGGTAAAACTTCTTATTTTAGATTTGGGATTTCGGTTCAAAATTTAGATTATACTCCCGCTATTTTATAATTATTTTGGAATAAAAACTTATTTGATAACGTAAATCTGGAGGAGATTTCAAAGTCTCTTTGGAAGAGAAGCATATTTGATAACACACTGATTTGAAATCATTTCAGAACTGAAATGAGTAGAACCTGTTTGATAAAAAAATATTCTGGAAAAAAATTAAAATGAAATTAAAATAACAAAAACTATCCCTCTTTTTTTTTTTCAATACATATTTTGAAATATAATTAAAATAGCTTGGTTGGTATATAACCTTACATTTTAATAATCATATTTCATTTTTGTTATATAAACAACATAGCACGGCAAAAACAACATCCATATGGATTTGAATAAAATAACCCCATAAATTGGGTATAATACTGAATTGTGTAAATAAACTTCATGTCCTATATGGTGGGTTCCTCTTATCACAAAACATGATTGGTTGGGTTGAGGTAGCAACTCTTCAGTCTATGATACTCAACCTCCCAAAAAAAAAATGATTGTGCATGATCTTACTTCATCGGACAAGTGTAAAAGAGTCGGTCGGGATATTTTTTTTTGTTCGACTTAAACCATTGTACTATATAATACTGCATAATAAATGAAAAAAAATAGAGACACATAATAGATACATAACTACCATTATATATCAAACCACATCAAACCATTGTATTAAGTGAAAAAGTATTCTATAAAATATAAACAAACCATAATAAGTTTACATAACCTATTGTATCAAACTTGAAGTCAACTAAAAATTTAAACAAACCATTCTATCAAACCATTGTACTCAAATTAAACAAAGCATTGTATCAAATGTAAACAACTTTTAAATAAAACCACTATTGATATCATGGAAGTGACTTTATCGCCCACAATTTCTTCTCATCATCTAAGCTCATGAACAACTCTCTCCACTCCGCATTGTTCATCATATGATTCTTAACTTTGACATATAACACTTTATCAAGATCCAGAATTTGGTTCAAAGCTATCACTAGGTTATTCACTAGGCTGTTGTTGAGGCTCTTGGGTGTCCAAGTTATCGTCATGACTTTCTTCCATTACAATGTTATCATCATTGTTAGAACAGGCAAACACACTTGATGCATAAAAATCAGTAAATATCACTTCAAAAGATTTTCACTGGGGCAATATATTTTTCTTATACTTTGCCTAATCAGGGTCTTCCTGAAACCAAAATGATAACGTTTAAGAAAATCTATGATTGAAAAAAAAAAAAAAAAAAAAAAAAAAGGTAAGTAATCCCTCTAATCCATGGAGATATGTTTACCTGGATATGTATTCCATTTAACAGTTTCTATTGTTGTTTTTGATGAAGTTGTCATTACAAATGGGTAAACACTGTAAACAAATCATATAAGTCGTCAAATTACGCTCAGTTCAGTTTTTCAGGTAGAATAACCATTTCTATATGGTTGGGCAATGATTCAGCCATTGTTTAAAAACAAGTGATGAGTAATTTATTCATTTAATTTAGGAATAACACGATAAGATTGTATTTAGCAAAAATTACAGGTGCAAGAATAGTATAGAAAACCTTTGTTTTGTTTAATGCTATATGTAATCTCCTGAGATTCTTTTACCAAAAAGAAAAAACAATCTTCTCTGTCTCTCTCAAGTTGGGGAACAAGAGAAGAGACCTGTTCAGAAACAGCCAGACGTCACCTGGGTATGGAATGTTATAAATGAAGCCGACAAGGACATAACTGTCTAATTGAGTACTCCATCCCCCTTTTATTTGACATTAGTAGTTTTTGCAAAAATTTTACAAAAATGGTACATATAAAACACTTCATTTTCATTAGAAGTCACAGTCCTCATTCCATTTCCATTTCTACCTTAAAGCACACTAGTCAATATAACCATCTTAAAATGAAAACAATTAATTATATGAAATACTGATCAAGAACCGGGGTGTAAGATATTGAAGAACCATTCACTTTTTTGCTTTACATACTACTTTAATAGTTATCCTTACCTTTGGATGCGACTTGTCTATGAACCAATGATATAACAGACCCTTCAACTTGCCTCTTGGGAGAAGTATATGAATTACTCATTGATGCTTAAAGAATAAACTAACTAAACCAATGCAACCCTCATACCAAACCAAGCCAGAAAACATAAAAATGAAAGATGTTAATTAGACAGAAAAAGCCCCAAAATGCACAATACTGGTAAATCTGGATGCACTTGCAAGCCTCTATGATAGTGTAAGGCTGGATTCAAAGACAAAAATATAATCTGCATAAATACATGAAGGAACAGGATGAAGTAATTCAAATATTGCACTGTACATAAATTCTAGATAATCACTCAAACCAATTGAAGGCACTGAGACTGAAAACTTTCAAGACAAGATTTTCTCAATATAAACTCACCCAAATAAAAGGTGCCAAAAGCTACAAAAATTCAAATGATTTTGCTTTGACATTCATTCTGCTTCAAATATGTCATTTGAAAGAGTTAAAGGACTAATTCACTTTGCTTTCGTTGGCATTCTGAGTTATATAAGCCAAGCAGTTAAAGGGAACTGCAAATTTGAGATAACAGAATCCTTGTGATTCAAAAGCATTACCTCAGAAAAAAATTTACAATGCGTCCTATATAAAATGACTGTCAGAAAGTGAAAAATAATCAGAAAAGAAGTGAATTAGCTTATCTGGCCTCTCTGTTTGCACAACCATAGACCAGATTCATCCCTTCTTTGAGCATTTTACTTTCTATGTAAATGGCCACATCGAAAATCCTGAAGTGTCCTTCAGCATAGACACAACATTTTTTTTATTTAACTGGAATTTATGGCCTCCACAGTAAAAGGCCGAGAACAAATCCTAAACTACATATAAGTTTCTTATAACACTTGAAAAATCCAAAGTTAGATCTTGTTTTAGGCGAACAAACAATTTCCACAACATAGACCGGATTCATGGCCTCTTTGTTTCCATAGTCCAGATTTTTTCCCAGCCTTTTATGTACCAAAATGAAAAATAAAAAATAAACAAAGAAAAAGGTTTCCAATGTGCAAGATCATGCAAGAGAGGAATGTAGGTAAAGAGGGAGTAAAAAAGACAGAGAAATAGAAAAACCCTAATCCATCTTAACCGAGAACACTTCCGGCTTACGGTTTTTGTATTTCTCTGGGTTTTTTTTTTCTCCTTCTTCACCTCCATACCTAATCTGTAAGATTGACATAAACAGACAAATACGAAAACCCTAATCCATCGTTTTCCCATGTTTATTAAGGAACGAAAAAAATGAGAACCCCTAAATCAGTTACAGAGGTGAAGAGAGAAGAGAGGGATGAAGGTGAAGAGGGAGAGAGATCAGTACCTCAAAGAAGACTTGTTGAAAGATCTTTGGCTTGTCGAAAGTTCTTCAGCTCGCAGTCGCCAAGAACTTCTGCTCACAGTCACTGTGATAAAACTTCGTGCTCGAATGTCACAAGTAGAACGTAGGAGGAAGGAGCTCGCAGTTGCGATAAAACTTCTCGCACTCAAGCTGTATCAGGTGAAGATATAGAAAATAGTCGGGAATCCATTTAATTGTTTAGGAGTCAAGTTAGAGCAACTTCTTGCCACGAGTCTTTTCTTTCTCCCAAAACACGTTGGAGCAAGTATTTGTGGCTCCAGAGTTTTAGATTTTGAAGCCATTTTGAATCTGATTCACTCTATGAGAGTTAAAATCCAAGTAGACTTATCAAACACTTTTCTACTCTAAAATAGCTCCCTGGGAGTCAAAATCCATAGAATCCAGAAGCAGAAGTTTTATCAAATGGGTCCTAAAAAGGGTTTAAAGGGTATTTTGGGTTTTTTTTTGTTTTGAAAAGGGCAAAAATGACTTTTGATTTTTTTGGTAAATGGACTAAGGGTATAACAGTCCATAGAAGTTTAGGGGGTAGTATGAGTAAATATCATCAACTTATAGGTTCATGCATAGTAAGTCTAGATTCTAAGGGTGGTATGAGTAAATTACCCTACATTCTATAATTTATTCATTACTTGTTTATTTTTTTCATATTTAGTTATGCCTTAAATGGTGATTCTTTTTTTAATTCTTAATGTAGAATACTACATATAATATAAATATAAATATAGCATTGATATCTCAGGGAAAAAAATACACTAGGAATCCCTTGGTCACCTAGGCAACGCTTAGGCAAGTGCCGGCCAACCTCCAACGTCTTGGGTCGTCTGGTCGGCTTAACAACTATAATCTTCATGGATCCTCACCCAGGGCCCTTGGTTTCAGTTTCAAACTCTTTGAAACCAGAAATACGAGTAAGTTGATGACTAAATTACTTGCTCTTGGTAAGTTCTATGATTCTCAGAGATGGAGTGAGAGACGATATCGCAGATGCCTATCAAAGATACTGAGGTTGCCATCTGATAGATCACAAAGTTCAGAGGATGCATCAGACGTCCGACTTTCAGTCTTTTAGGAGAAGGATAAGAATAAGAAACATTATCTCGGGTGTTTGTTACTTCGCTTTATAAACACTTTATAGTAACGCTTGTCATAAAGTCTGTCTATAGACTAAATTAACTCTACTAAACCACCTAATAGGTTCTCATGTTAGGTCATTAGATGTTTTTACTGAAATTCATGATTCTAAAGAGATGAAGATACATAATTTTTTTACAACAGAATACACAATAAAACATTAATATAACATCCTGAAACTTGTTGGAGGCTTGATTTTTCAAATAATCTCCTCCTTTAGCTTCTTCTTTTGAAGTACTGCTCCCACACACTCAATGCTTCGGCTTGGTTCCTTGATCTTCTGGAGATGCTTCAGAACTTCTGAAACGTCTACACACTTTGTCAGATCTTTCTCTAGATATTCTTTCCTCTATAAAGGCTTATACTTGAGATTTTTCTTATCTTCAATTATATCACATATAAAATGCAAGAACAGCTTACTAATACCATCACAAGGGATCTTATTCAAGATGACCATTCAAGCACATCATTTCATGGTTATAAACATGTATAAGCAAATACGATCATGTAAACCCATTGTTAACTCAAGGCGATTCCACAACTCATCATCTCAAGCAAGAATAATAACACACAGTTGTTTCATTAATGTGCTTTACCTAGAGAAACAATATGCAACATCATGCAACATCGCAATTAGTTCCATCACCAAAACTCATATCTAAAAGATACATAAAGTCCATATAGATTCTGAGGGTTATGCACTCAACAGTTGTCTGGGTGGGACCCCTTATCATTATGGGGGTAATACTGTAATAGTAATACATAGGGAAAACAAAGGGTTGGGATAAGCATCGTTGCTCCCCCACCCACAATGTGTTTGGTTGCATTCCCAGATACAGGGGAGAGAGAGAGAAGGGATTGAAGTTGCAGTCTGGATGGGTTTGAATCTTTCCTGGGTTCAAGTCTGGGTGACCTTGAATGAGTTGATCCATTGTTTATTATGGTTTGTTTGTCGTAGATATTCAACCATAAAGCTTGATTCCCTATTAGGGTTTCTCAGGTTCAACCTTCCTCAAACCACTTCCGCTTCATTGCAATAGCTCGTAATGGGCAAGAAATCAGCTCAACAAGTTTGACTCTGTGTCCTCTTTTGTTTGTAGATTGGTGATTGCAAAAGTGATGATTACTTGTAGGTCGCTACTGCTATCTCTGTTACTCCACCTGCTAAATCAGCAAAGAAAGGTATTAAAAGTTTCATCTCATATGCAGTTTTGTTGTTCATAAGTCGCTTAACGGTAATGAATTGATGTTTGTCATTTTCTTTTGTTTACATTTTTAGGTAAGAGCAATACCAAAGAAACCTTGGAGAAATAGGTGATGTTGAGGGTGCATCGCCAACCTCGTCCAGTTGACCAAGAGATCCGTTGTGTAGAAGAGGAATAGAAGCTGAGAAGATTCGTTTGAGGAATAAAAACGTGGTCACTAGCAAGAATAAAGACCTGGTTTTTAGGAAATTGTTAGGTAGTGAGTCATTGTTAATGGTTGCTTTTATTTAGGAGTTTCAGTTTACTAAGGAATCTATAAGTCTAACGTCAGTCATGTTTTGTAATCAATTTGGATTTTTTTTTATTTTTTATGTAACTACTCGGTTTTGTCATCCAAATAAGAAAGAGAATTAGTTGTTCGTAACAATCTAGTATCAGAGCCAGGTTTTCGTGATCCGTTTCACTAGGTCGTTCGATAAACGTTTCTCCAAAAGAATGGAGGTTGCTAATTCTGTTGATGCGATTAAGAAGTTGACTCACACCAACTATATTGATTGAAATTCTTGTTTGGAATCGTATCTTCAAGGGCAAAATTTGTTGGAAGTCGTGAATGGAGCCGACACAAATCAACCAAACGATTCGTCTGAAAATTCCGAGGCAATTGGAAAATGGAAGATTAAAGCCGGAAAAACTTTATTCGTGCTCAAGGCTACCACACAGAAGGAATTGCTTGATTATATCTATGACGCAAAATCTCCTAAAGAGGCATGTGATGCCTTTGCTACTCTATTTTCGAAAAAGAATACAACTCGATTGTAAATGCTGGAGAATGAGATCGGATCAATAAATCAAGGTAATCTGACTATCTCAAATTATTTTATGAAAGTTAAAATGATTTGTCAGGAGATTTTTCAGCTTGATGAGGAATCAAAAATCTTGGAAGCTAGGCAACGATGGATCATCATCCGTGGCTTGAAGCAAGAATATAGCAGCATTAAAACTATTATTCAAGGATGGCCTACTCAACCAACTTTGCTTGAGCTAGAGAGTCTTCTAACAAATCAAGAAAGTTTGGCTAAACAAATGGCGAGGCTATCTGTCAAATAAAATGAAGAAGCTTTGTTCGTTGAACGAAGGAATAAATCCAAATATAATAACAAACAGAGTCAAGGAAGCTCTCCAATAGGGGAAGCCACAAAAGGTCAAGAATCGGAGAAACAATATGTCAATTTCAAAGCCAAAATAATCTGCTACAACTGTAAGATCCACACTCCGTGAACCCAATCTAAACCTTTATTTCATATCGTAACAAGTCTTCTAATCATAACCGGACCAGACGAGACAAACGGATGACAATCAGGTACGAAAACGGGCCAAAATTGATGATAATTTCCATCCAGTCTCATGATAGAGGTCTACATCGGTCGACCGGTATGTCTGCGCGGGCAGACTAGTTAAATCTAGAAACGAATCTCTGTGGGTCCCACTTGCCAAACCTTAGCCCTAGAGACTTTCTTAACGTAAGAGAATTTTCCTAAATTTCATCATAGTCTATATAAAAACCTCTAAACCTCCTTAAACCTCTTTGATTGATTCTCACAAATCCTAGAGAGGAGAAGGAGATCTGAAGAGGATAAGGAGCTGAGAAAGGTTGAAGAGGAGCCTTCGTTGGATGAAGAACACCATAGTTCGTGAACCAATGGTAAATGCTTGTACTTTTCTCTAGGTTAAGATTGTGGATGATTGATCAGTACCATGCAAGGCTAGGTATTGATCTAAAACCCTTAATTTGTCGTCAAACCCTAATTCAACCAATGAGCAAGATATGAGTTCTAGACTAGGGATTTTTAGCATAAGAATTGGAATAAAGGATAAAAACAAACCCAATCCATTGCTAAGGCCTAGAATGCATAGGAGAACCCTTGAAGATGAAGCTAGAAGGTCGACGGAGGCAAAGCACCAAGTTGGTGGTCTCACAAGAGCACACCGGTCGACCATACCGGTCGCTCCATATGCGACTGGTATAGCGATCGATACCTCTCGGGAACTGGTCAAGGAGGGACCAATCGATCATACAGGTTGCACCATCCCCACAGTGCTGCGACTGGAACCTGCGACCAGTATGCACTGTATAGGGTATGTTTGACCAATTGGTTTTCGACTAACGTAAACCCTAAGGAACTAATTCTAACCAAACCCTAACATTGTGTAGGACCTTTTGACAGCAAGTTTGGATTCCGTGACGCAGAGCAAGCTAGCATTCAAGAGTTAGGTAAGGGGATTGGACCTAAACCCTAATAACTTAATAACAGTAAAACATTTTTAAATAACTAATGTTTTTATGGAGTGTTATTTGTGCATATTCATTTGTCATCCTTACTTTCAGCTATTATATTTATTCATGCATACTTGCTATGCTAGGATTGTGTGTTAGGCATGTGATTGTTTTCGTTGTTGTGTGGAATGGGAAAGGCCGGGGGTCTTTTATCATTCCTCACACTAGTATCTTTTCGTATCACTACTATCTTAGCATACTTGCTATGGGTAGGGTATTAGGGGGAGGATGTGGCACTGTGGTCTCCGGCCTGGCCACTAGATTCGAGTCCTATCTCTATGTCGTAGGGAGCTGTGCTGGGATAGGGCCTACTATGATGACATGTATGATTGGTTAGTTGCAAGCCCAGTTTGTAAGCCCTCGCCAATAAGGGCTTACGTGTTGGTATGGGTAGAGTATCAGGGGAAGTGTTGGCGGTGTGTGATCCGAACATTTTAGCTCTATATCTATGCCATGGTGGGTGCATGTGGGACAATATTGGTGTTTGTTCCATTGGACGGATTCACACACTCGTGTATAAAGGTGCGGTGGCCGCCAATCTTTTCTACAACACATTGCAAACTTAAAAATCAGACCAAATGTGAATGTTATGCATGCATATTGCTTGTTGCATTGTCTGATTTTCTTACTGAGCTAAGTAGTGAGCTTACCCTTGTATATACACCATTTCTAGATGTTAATGCAGATTACACTGTGGAGGACTACGTGGATGCTCCAGTGTATGGAGGTGTTACTGCTCTGAAAGTGTAAGCAGGGGAGGACGAGCATGACGTTTCATGTGAGTGTCCTTACTGCGTGTACCTCTAGGATGTTCCTGGTTAGTTATTTTATTTATTTCAATTGGATTTTATAAACAATGTAAAGATAGTTTATCTACGTTTTGGTATTTGAATAATTGGGTAATTTATTTTATTTATTAATAGAAGTACTCAGTTCATTTATATTAAGACTTCCACTGTATCTATTTGTATTCTGATTATGGTTATGTGCAATGGTTTGTATAAGTGGATATGGTCTTATCGAGATCCTGATGTGAACCGTTGGTTTAGTAACGGTTCACTTACACTTCTGGTTCAGTCGGAATTTAAAGGTGACAACAACTATGGCAAAATGGGTCACTTTGCTAGAGAATGTCGCTCACCTAAGAAGGTAGAGGAAGGTAATAGTGTTGTCTCAAATACTCCTATTTCTAACGATGACATTGAAGATGAATGGGGAGCATTTATCTCCACTGTCGAAGATCATCCGATTGGGTGCCGGATTGAAGAACAAGAATGGGAAGAACTCATGCTTCCTGAACATCAAGTAAATGCTGCTCTAATAACAGTTGATGAAGAGGCACCATTGGCTTGGCAAAAGCGAGGCAGAAAAAGATAGCTTATTCCAAAGAATGGATCATCGACTTGGGTTGCTCAAACCATATGACTGGTGATGAAAGAAAGTTTGTAAGCAAAGATGACTATAAAGGAAAAAGATTTGTGTTCATTGCAAATAATGCAAAACTTCCTATAGCTCATGTCAGCAGTGTAACCTGCACACCAACCTCAAATAACTAAGGCCTTGTACTCCAAGATGTGTTTCATGTCCCAAACATGAAGAAAAATCTGATCTCAGTCTCTCAATTAACCAAATCTGGTGGGTATGTTATATTTGGACCAGATGTTGTAATGGTTTATGAAACTGTGCATATTACAGGTTATCCATATATGCAGGGAAGAAGGTGCGACTCTATTTATGTCATGATAGCCCAAGAAGCCTATGTTGACAGAACAAGGCAGCATGAAACAACTGATCTTTGGCATGCAAGGTTGGCCCACGTTGGCTTTACCAAGCTCAAAGTAATGATGCAAAGAAAGCTGGTAAGAGGACTTCTGGAGCTGGAAGTGCGTTCAGATACGGTATGCTCAGGTTGCCAATATGGCAAGGCACATCAATTGCCATATGTTGAATCAAAATTTCAAGCAAAAATGCCACTTGAGCTAGTACACTTGCATGTGTTTGGAAAAGTTGCAACAAAATCAATTGGAGGTAAGTCATATATGGTTACCTTCATAGATGATTTTTCTAGGTATGTTTGGGTCTACTTTATCAAAGAAAAATCTGAGGTGTTCAAAAAATTTGTTGAATTTCATAAGCAAATAGAAGTTGATCTCAAGTGCAAAATAAAATGTTTGAGGTCAGATAATGGGGGAGAATATTTATCTACTAAGTTCTCATCATATTTGCAAAAACATGGAATCTCTAGGCAGCTCACATGTTCTAATACACCCCAACAAAATGGGGTATGTGAAAGAAAGAATCACCACCTTGCAGAGACAGCCAGAAGTATGTTACATTTTAAAAATGTTCCAACTAGATTTTGGGCAGAATGCATAGGTACTGCCACCTATGTCACAAACGGTTACCTCAACCGAGACTTGGGCTTATTTCAACATATGAAAAATTGTTTGGTTGTATACCAAGTGTAAATCATTTTCGAGTCTTTGGTTCTGTTTGCTATGTTTTAGCACCTGATAATTTTCGTAGTAAATTTGATAAGAAGGGCTGTCAAATGCATATTCACTAGATATGATTCAGAAAGAAAAGGTTGGAGATGTATTGACCCATGTACAGGACGAGTATATGTATCAAGGAACATAGACTTTGATGAATTATCCTCATGGTGGCCATCAAATCAAACTACTACAGCAGCTTGAAATGGAGATACTACAACAAACAAATGTCTTGACAAAACCCATATCTTATCAAGAAGATACTAGAGATCCTAATGAAGAAGTTGTAATCACATAATCAAGCAGCCCTCATGATGTCGAAGGAGACAATGGAGGAAGCCTCATTGAAGATGAAGGACCTCGAAGGTCGAAGTGTGTGCCTAAACCAAACCCAAGGTATGCAACCTTGGGTGTTATTGCAACATTTATAGCAGCAATAAGAGATAAAGAACCAACTTCACTTGAAATTGCAAAAGACAATAGTGATTGGATGAAAGCAATGGAGGAAGAAATCATGGCCTTAAAGCAGAATGAAACTTGGGATCTTGTGCCGGGACTAGTTGATGTGAAACCAGTTTCATTTAAGTGGGTTTACAAGTTCAAGACTAAGGCCAACGATGATATAGAGAGGTACAAAGCATGACTTGTAGCTCGAGGCTTCTCTCAACAATATGGTTGTGACTATGAGGAAACATTTAGCCTTGTGGCTAAAATTGCAACAATTCGATTTCTTATTGCTCTTGCTGCATCTTTTAAGTGGAAATTGTGGCAAATGAATGTAAAAAAATGCATTTTTACATAGTGAAATCGATTGAGAAATTTTCATGGAGCAACTCAAAGGGTTTTAGAGCACTACATACCCACAATATGTATGCAAATTGCGAAAAGCACTCTACGGGCTGAAACAAGCTCTTGGTTTGGAAAAATTGCAGAATTTCTTCAAGCCATTGGATACACGCTAACATCTGTAGATTCCAGTCTGTTTGTAAAGTTTACAAAATGGACATTTGTCTGTTATTTTAATATATGTTGATGATTTAATCATAATAGGTGATGATGAAGGAGAAATAAACACAGTACATGCCAATGTCGGAGTTCGTTTTCACATGAAGAAGCTAGGAGAGCTACATCATTTTTAGGACTCGAGCTTGAGCAAGATGATCAAGGAATATTTCTGGGTCAACAGAAATATGCAAAGGACTTACTTGTCTGCTTTGGGATGTCTAAAAGTAACATTAGTATAAGTCCAATGGAGGTTAATGCCAAGCTTTGCACAGATGAAGAGGAAGATGTTAAAGATCCAATAAGGTATAGACAACTGGTTGGGAGCTTAATATACTTGATACTAACTAGGCCTGATATTGGCCAGTTGATGTGGTAAGCAGGTTTATGCAAGTCCCAAAGAAGCCTCATCTTGAAGCTGCTCAACGAATTCTAAAGTATATACAAAGTACCATTGACTTTGGTATAATATACAAAAAAGGAGGAGATTGTAAACTCAATGGGTACTGTGATGCTGACTATGTTGGAGATCAATCTACAAGAAGGTCTACAACGGGTTATTTCTTTAACCTTGGTTCAGGACTGGTTTCATGTCGTAGCAAAAGATAGCCTACAGTGTCTTTATCAACCACGGAGGCTGAATATCGAGCAGCAGCAATGGCAGCACAAGAGAGCACTTGGTTGGTAAGATTATTAAAGGAACTTCATCAACCTGTAGATTATTCAATAAGTTTGTATGTGACAGTGAAAGTGCAATTAAGCTTGCAGAAAATCCTGTGTTCTATGCCAGAACAAAACATGTTGAGGTGCAATATCATTTTATCAGGGAGAAAGTTTTGAAGAGGGAAATCAAGTTGGTGCCCATTCCTACAGATGATCAAGTAGCAGATGTGTTAACCAAAGCACTCTGTTATAATAAATTCTCAAGGTTCAAAGATCTGTTGAGAGTGTTAGATAAAGGGTTTGCACTGAGGGGAAGTGTTGAGGTGCATCGCCAACTTCATCCAGTTGACCAAGAGATCCATTGTGAAGAAGAGGCATAGATGCTGAGAAGATTCGTTGAGGAATAAAAACCTGGTCACTAGCAAGAATAAAGACCTGGTTTTTAGGAAGTAGTTAGGTAGTGGGTCATTGTTAATGGTTGGTTTTATTTAGGAGTTTCAGTTTACTTAGGATTCTATAAGTCTAACGTCAGTCCTGTTTTGTAATCAATTTGGATTATCTTTTTTATGTAACTACTCTGTTTCGATATCCAAATAAGAAAGAGAATTAGTTGTTGTGTTCGTAACAGGTGATGGAAAAAAAAAAAGGAACAACGAGGCTAAGATGAGTAAAAAGAAAGAAACCAGTAGGTCAAACAAAATCTATGCTGCTATTATTGGTTCGTATTTTACAGAGTAGGAGGAGACGATGTTTGGTGAGAGGAGAGAGATGGATGAGGAGATTAGTGTTTGATGACAGAAGAGGAGAGGATACAAAGGAAGAGGAGCAAATGATTTGTGTTTGACCTCTGGGAAAGATCATTTGCAAACCACTCGCAAGGGCAAAAGGCTGTGAAGTAGGTAGGTAGATCTGGATCCACATCCTCTCCTCCCAGAGGTTCGGGAGGAGGGGCAGCAAACCCCTTAGATGGCCGACATCTTCATCCAAGCCTTGCATCCAAGCCAACAAGGGGGTGTCGGCTCAATGGAAAGGTCGGATTCACCTGAGCTTGCTTCAGTGTCAACCATCCAACGAAGGTGCAACCCCTCCTCCTGAACCTCTGGGAAGAGAGGCTTTGATACAGGTAGATCTCGAGTTGGAATTTTCTCTCTGGAAGTCCTCAAGGGGACACACATTGGACATTTACATTACAAATTACAACCAACGGGTTTTATTGGATCTCATGTAATTAATTCCGACCCAGTTCCTCCAAATGCACTTAAGAATGAATTATTCACTATTCAATGGTAAAAGTAAAACAATACAACTTTCTCACACATCAAAAGCCATACAAACAAAGAGGACGACCAATGGCATTGGATGAGATAATATGGGAATGGTATCAATTGTAAAGAGTCGAGTCTCAAGTCAGTCTAAAAGTGAAGAGGAAAAACTCATGTAGCAAAAATGAAGGGACATGATTCCCCTTTTAACCCTCTCAGGGTCCCTCTCACCGTTGGACGGCGTATGTACTGCACAACCTTTTCACAAAATGAAATTTATGAACCTGAAAGGGGCAAAAAGCCTACTCCTCCTGACATGTTTTTCCAACGATCGTATTGGTGAATTAAAAAAATAATAATAATAATAAGAAAATTAAAAAAAAAAAAAAAAAAAAGAAAGAAAGAAAAAAAACAGGAGAAGAACGCGTAGGGAAGACCCTCGCCAAATCCCCGGAATCCGGAGTCTGCAAGGGAAAAGGGTTTTTGGAGTGGAGCTTTTCAAGGCCAAGACATAAAAGCTAATCCATTCATAAGGGAGAAGGGGAGCTTTTCGAGGCAGATGAATCTCCTTTGAATGCTCCTCTCTTGCCTTCTGTATGCTGCTTTACCCAATGAAAGCATCCAACACAAACACAAGCACAGACGCAAAAGAAAGAAAATTACCAAAGGAAAGAGAAACCAGCATAATCGAATCATCGAACAAGACATTGTTACAAACAGCAGACGAGAAGTGGGAAAACAAAAGTCTAAATCAACTGTAGGACTGCCGATCAACGTGCCTCCGGAGTAGTATATCCTTTCCTTCAGTGGCTGCTACACCTCTCTTCTCCGAAAGCTCATGGCCATGGGTTCTCAAGGATCATAACTAATTGAAAGATCACATATGTAATTGTTTTCTGTACTTTTTTCTTTTGTTCTTGGCCCCCATAACACACACACACACCCCATCCCCCAATTTTTTTTTTTTTATAAACAGAAAGTGAGTGAAAGTGAGAGAGGCAGGAATAGCTCAAGGTATGATATTTTCTTTATTTTATACATTTTATTAGTGGTTTCTGGTGGACTATCTGGGCGACTTTGTTTCGCCCTACTCTGTTCCTCAGCTCATTTTGGATAGTTTATTTGGTTTTCGTATGTCTCTTGAAAGACGCTTGTGGATCATCTCTACTTTGGTATGGTTGAGGTAGATGTGACGATGGTTTTGCATTAAGGGTCTTGAAATTGTATTGGGAGGGGAGCCCCCCCCCCCCCCTTCTTCTTCTTCCCTTTTTGGGCATTAACAAAGTGGTTCATGGGTTCTTCAATGAGTTCAATCTTCTCACTCTTCTTGCTTTAATTATTGAAGTTTCATGGATTTTAGTTGTGGATATAGATTTGTGTTCTCGTAACTGATCTTTTGGGCTGTCTGGACTCTGGAGAAGCTAGGGTTACTGATTTGCTTTCGAGGTTAGCGTTTTTCTAGTCATAATTTTTTTTTAAACCCTGAAAAAGTGTTCCGTTGTTCCTGTTAAAAGAACCCTTCATCTTATTAATTATATATTTTTAATAGCAACTGCCATTTACTCTTTTCCCTTGGATCTCTCTCTTTCTCTCCTGCTTCCTAATTCCTTCTGGGATTTGGAAATCTTCAGATCTATCTATTGTTACCTAAAGCCCAGTAACTATTTTCCTGATCCTGCTGGTAATCGTTTCATGAGCCTGTTTCGTTGTCTCTATTTTCGAATTGTGGAGGACATCTATGTTCGGTGGATTGTCTGCTGAAGTCCTGTAATCAGTTTAGGAAAACCAATGTTAATTAGTGTTTGCTTCTCCTTTTGAGTTTTGATACCGTCTTGAAGTTTTTCTTCTATTCACTATGGTTTCTTGTATTTATGCCACGCCACGATCTGTAGATTTATTTTTCATCCGTAGATTTACTTTTCATACACCCCACTCCCCCTTTTTCCTCTGGCAGCTCTATCAAATGGCGAAGGAGTACAGTGGATCTCCTAAGCTTCATCAACTTGAATCAAAGAGGCAGCGTCTCACATGGGTTTTAGCGGTCAGTGGCCTCTGCGTGCTATTCTATGTTTTGGGAGCTTGGCAGAATTCGACTTCCACGCTGGCCAACCGATCTGAGGCTTACACCAAAGGATGCAATGTTGGTTCCCCTGCAGCCGGCAACACTCACTCATCAGATCTCCCATCGTCATTGGCTTCATCATCTTCCACCACCTCCCTCGACTTCATGGCCCATCACCAGGTGGGGATCAACAACACTGACAGCGGTACACAGAAATTCCCGGCTTGCGACATGTCCTATAGTGAGTACACTCCCTGTCAAGATCCGAAGAGGGCAAGGAAATTCGACAGGAACATGCTAATCTTCAGAGAGCGGCATTGCCCCACCAAAGACGAACAACTGCTCTGCCTGATACCTGCTCCACCCAAGTATAAGAACCCTTTCAAATGGCCACAGAGCAGGGACTACGCTTGGTATGATAACATTCCCCACAGAGAACTCAGCATTGAAAAGGCCGTCCAGAACTGGATCCAAGTCGAGGGAGACAGGTTCAGGTTTCCTGGTGGAGGTACCATGTTCCCTCGAGGAGCCGATGCTTATATCGATGACATAAACGAGCTCATCCCTCTGACTAGTGGAGCAATCAGGACCGCCATCGATACAGGCTGTGGAGTAAGAACTCTTGCCCATGCCCGCTCTCTCTCCTATATATATATATATATATATATATATATAATCTCGTTAGTTGTTAGTTACCTTAGCCGTTTTATCCTCGTCAATATTTTTAGTTGGCTAGTATACGTTCATGCCAAAATGTCTCCATTGTAATGTCTTTGGTGATTGAAGGTTGCAAGCTGGGGTGCTTACCTGCTTAAGAGAGACATCCTGGCAATGTCATTTGCTCCAAGAGATACGCACGAGGCACAGGTGCAATTTGCACTGGAACGGGGAGTTCCAGCCATGATTGGTGTCATGGCGTCCCAGCGTATGCCTTACCCTGCAAGAGCTTTTGATATGGCCCATTGTTCTCGCTGCTTGATTCCTTGGCATGAACATGGTTAAGTTTTCTATTTTCCCTAGTGTTTTCAATGAAAATGATATCGATCTACATGCTCACCTTCATGAAGCTTAAAATCTAGGAAATAGTCTTAATTTGGTCAGTTCCTACAGATGGGCTGTTTCTAATTGAGGTAGACAGAGTTCTGAGGCCTGGTGGCTACTGGATTCTATCTGGTCCCCCTATTCGTTGGAAGAAATACTGGAGAGGTTGGGAACGAACTCAAGAAGATCTTAAACAAGAACAAGATGCAATTGAGGTAGTTGCTAAGAACCTTTGTTGGAATAAAGTGATCGAGAAAGATGATCTTGCTATTTGGCAAAAGCCCATCAACCATATCGTTTGTGTCAAGAGCAGGAGGCTTCATAAAACACCTCACATCTGCAAATCAGATGATGCAGATGCTGCCTGGTATTACCCTCTTAACCACAATCTGTCGTTTGTTAAGCAGAGCCTGTAGTATTTAGGGTCTAACTCCATGGAGAAAATGTGTGTTTTATGTGTATTCCCAAAGGTACAAAAAGGTGGAAACTTGCATAACCCCGCTTCCAGAGGTAAGCAGCTCAGATGAGTTTGCAGGTGGAGCGCTGGAGAAATGGCCGGATCGTGCTTTTGCCGTTCCTCCTAGAATACGAAGTGGGTCGATCCCTGGCATCACTGCTGAGAAATTTCGAGAGAATAATGAAATTTGGAAGGACAGAATAGCACATTACAAAAAGATTATTAGCCCCCTAGCTCAAGGAAGATACAGGAACATACTGGACATGAATGCTTACCTTGGGGGATTTGCAGCTGTCCTCATGAAATATCCAGTATGGGTCATGAATGTAGTTCCTGCCAATTCCAATCAAGATACTCTCGGTGCGATCTATGAGCGGGGTTTCATTGGAACATATCAGGATTGGTGTGAAGCTTTCTCCACATACCCAAGAACCTATGATCTCATCCATGCTGATGGCGTATTTAGTATCTATCAGGACAGGTAAAATGAACCTAGAGACCAGCACTAACCTCCTATTTTGGTATATGAAACTGCATTTTCATTAATATTAGATGGATTATAGTTGATAAAAAAAAAAAATAGATGGATGATATAATGTGTTCTGATGGCCAACGGTTGTTTCGTCTGTAATTCAGGTGCAACATCACGTACATGTTGTTGGAGATGGATAGAATTCTGAGGCCAGAAGGGACAGTGATTTTCAGGGATACTGTGGAGGTTCTTGTGAAGATACAGACAATAACAGATGGAATGAGATGGAAGAGCCAGATAATGGATCATGAGAGTGGCCCCTTCAACCCAGAGAAAATTCTTGTTGCCGTTAAAAGCTACTGGACTGGTGATGCTGCGCTGAAACAACTCTGATGCTGGTGTAGTCTCTGTTGGGGGATTCCCTGGCGCAACCCCCTTCCCCTCCCCCCCCACCCCCAAGAAAGAAAAAAAAAAATGAAACCCCTTCTTTCCTGGTACACGATTTTTATTCACAGGGTTGCGGTTTCTTTCTTTTGCACTCTGAATTGAATTGAACGGTTTTTGTTTCGTTTCATTTTCTTTGGTAAATTTTCTTAGGGTTGGATCGCTTTAAAACATAATCATATTATTTGCTAACTGCCTTTTTTTTCGTTGGGGGAGTAGTGCTGTGGCTTCGGGTGGTTGTATCATGTATCCATGATTCGATTTTAATGCTTTAGAGTGTTGGTGAATGGATCAGCGTGTTACCCAGTGACATTCCAATTCCTTGAATTAATTAGCCTAATCTTAGATCTCCTGCTTAAACAACAAGCATTCAGTATCGATTTACTTCAATTCCAAATGTAGCTTTGGATGTTTGGAATGACTTTTCTCGTCTGATTACTTCGACGGGAGAAGGAAAATTGAAATAATTAACAGAAAAACTACAAGAAGGGTAACACCCAAAACAGTGGTGAAAAAACACGTCCCAAATCGGGTTACATAAGCAGATGTGGCAAAGCTTATCATTTGAGCCGGCCGACCTTGAAATTCCAGGAAGCGAGGGAAAGTGACAGAAACCACATAGATCTGAACTTAAGACACCAGGTCTCAAGTGACCGACCTTTTATTTACTGACTGCAATACTTCCATCCATACCTGGCCTTCCAAAGAAACATTTGAACTTTTGGAGGAATATGAGAACCCCAAATTGCCTTCCATACCTGCTTTGCAAATGATGTACCATTAGGAGAGTAGATGCTCTTGAGCCCACGCAGCGTTCTTCTGCCTTCTATTTTATTTCCTTTTAACTTCACTTGTAATGAGATCATCCAAAAAAAAATTTTGAGATGGAGTCAAAGTGGTTATCTAAAATAATCTCCTAGCTGCTAAATATAAATTGAGCAAGTCAGTCTTACTATAAAATGAGTACCAAACTTCTGGATAAGTCGCTCCTTACGAAGTTAGAAAATTGTTTCGCTCCCTACAAAGTTAGAAAACAAAACCATTCGGACTTGGAGGATAAAAACACTCAATTAGACATTTGAATTGAAGTATCACATAACTTTATTCCCCCTTCCCCATCGGAAAGAGAGCTTCTTGAGCAATGATAACAGCAATCTACTAAAACTCGCATATGATTGTTGCAGTCCGTCATCCTTCGAGTTTCCTTTGGTTAGTCAGATCTGTCAAGTGAAGATGAGTTCAAAACCCTAAGGCCACTTCGATGCCTAAGTTAGAACTGAGCAAAAGCAGATATGGAGTTCAGTGAGAATATGAGTTTCGAGTTGTGTTTAGTAGAATAAGTTTATGCGCAAAGTGTTAGATCCGTTTACCTTTGGAGTGTGTTGTATTATTGGTGAGGCATTGGATGATGTAAGTTCGGATTTGTCAGTGGGGGATTAGCACGATCAGTTTTCTTGTCGTAAATGTCATCCTTATCCCGAATCGTTCACCCAATCGAGTGAACTATCGTATGGGCTGGAGGTGCGCAACAGATAAGGAAGTTCGGAGCACACCTGCTTCTCAATCTCGAATATCTCATGGTAGGTTGTAGACGCTTAAGCTGAAAACTGTTAGATGAAGATCTCTAAGGAATCCTCTGATCGTGACCCTAAGATCTTCACAGTCGAATGATGATGCCAGCTGACTGTGCGTTGTGGATGAGGCAATAAGGGCGGATCTCGATCATAATCCCGTAATTGTCATTGTCGGATCCTAATGCATCCGAACTCTGAGGTGATAAGTCTCCCCTGCTGGCACGTAACTAGCCATATCTTCTTGTGATTGAGACACATGTTCTTTGATTACTAAGATCGTTCCATGCCCATTTGCAAGATTGAAAAATATTTTTTCCGCAGGGGTGGGGTGAAAAACAACCCCTAATCTTAGACCTGCCTTGAGAATTTTTTTTTTTCATTTGATTTATGCCTCTATTTCAGCGTAACCCGCCAGAGATCGTTGATCTCAAGTGCGCTGCAGTTATCCGTCACAAACTTGGACTACATAATGTTAATCCAGAACATTTTCTCTTCTTTTTTTTTTTTTTTTTTTTTTGGGTAAGATGATGTTTTCAAATTTGCCTCTTATTGAATCCGAGAACAAGACTGCTTATGCTTTTGATAACAGATATTATATTACTTTGTGTGGGTCATCAAACGGTTCCCCCCTTCCCCCCCCCCCCCAAAAAAAAAAAAAAAAAAAAAAAAACCAAAACAAAACAAAACAAAACAAAAACTCATAATGATGATTCCCAGACAAAAACTTTGAGAAACGATGGGTTCCAAATCTGTATTATCTCAGCCGATTTGCAATGACAAGTTTTACAAAGCAACAATAATGCTTTCCCTAGCTTCACGTGCACAGGAACTCCAAAAATCCGATATAATGCAATGATTACATTAAAGGGTAAAAACCAAAAAGAGAGAGAGAGAGAGGAGAAAGAGAGAGAGATATGCAATTCATCTTTAGCAACCATTAAGGAACCATACTAGATTTGTGATGCTAATCAATCTTCATTCTGTTCACCATGTGCGTCAAACTCGTTATTCTCATAGGCTGCCCCATAATCAACCCATGGTAGCATAGACTCCAAGAATACCAGCACAGGATTTCGATTCATAACCTCACGTGGAGCACGGACAGCTTCCTCGGGATTAGCAATGTTGTGACCATTCTGCACATTCTGGGCTATCCTTGGGTCAATCATCAAATGCTGCATGTCTTCAGGTGGCATTGTTGGGACCGAATCAGAGAAATCTGAAACCAACAAATGGGAATACCTGCCAAACAAGAAAAAACTTGTCAACAGATTACATGAGCACAAGAGATTACAAAGCCCACATGGAATTGCTAAAATGCCATATGACACTTGGGACTTCACTCTTTAACTTTTCTTCTATATATCAGGAATGACTACCTACTTAAAATGCAAGGTTTGTATATGGAAACCAATTACTGACACTTGGAATGAGAATATGACTCAAGACTCGTCCTAGAACAGGCATTCTTATTTTTTATTTTTTCAGCATCATATTAAAAAAGTGAAGCCTCTGTTATTTGAAAGTTTTTTTTCTTGGAAAAAGAATGAAGAGCAAGAAATGGTAGAATAGGAAATCAAAAACTTGTATCATGAAGTAATCATCCAGCATCCTGTATCAAAGTGGGTATCTCATTATTGTTCTAGGGGCACAGTAAGCATTTTCGCCAATCCTGGTTACATTCTGGTCAACCAATAAATCTAGAAATATTCACCAAGTCAGGCTGTCCTTTCGTATCATGTTATCACCTGCGTTCTCCCACCAGGAATGCTAAGGAATGAATCAGACTGGCCAAGTGGGCTATAAGCAACAGCAGTAAAATTGAATTTTAAATTTATATTTAATTCTGAATAATTTTAAATATGTTTCCACAGGATCACTTTATGGGTGCAACTTGACCAGGGTTAAACTCAACCTGATCAGGCCCAATCCAGTTTTGCTCAGGCTGGGCTCGATTTTCTAGCTGACGGGCTATGATAGCTTTGGGAAATGCCATCCCAAGGTCAAGCTAGACTGAGCTAGAGTTGAGGCCTGGCATGAACCTAGCTTCTGTGTATGGGAGAAATAGATGATACTAAAAAAATGTGATAGCATGTATGATATTTTATATACATCTACTATATGTAGTAAAACTACCAATGATTAAGTATGATCCACATAAGATCATATGATCATGGCTTACAATAGCAGGGAGGAAGCAATATATGTTAAAAACAGTCAAAGTATCTAGTGTAGAAACAACATAGTTTAGATGCATATCATAAATTGGGTCACTCAAATGAAACCAGCTCCATTTTGAACATTGGGTTTGTCAAACTGGCTTACATCAAGGGCATACCCTCAGGCTGACTCAGTTCGTGTGAACCTCATTCAAATTGCAGCCAAGGATAACATAGACCAAGGTACGTGAAAGTTAATCAAATAAATGAATGAATAAATTAAAAAAAAAAAAAAAAAGGCTTACTCGTTGCTCTCCGATGAAAAAGCCTCTTTCCTTACACAAGCCCAATCCTTAGCATCACTTCCATTGCGATCCAACATTTCAATCACCTGCAGAGCAGCATCCCTCAATAACTTCTGGAGATCCGGAAACCTCCACATAATGTAATTCCTCTCTACATATATATTAATCAGGTGATCCAAGGATGGGCTTCCAGCTACAGCCGATCCAAAAAAGGCATGTTTAAGTATCTTAGCCCAGGCAGGATCCTTCAAAGGTGCCTTCGCCACTAACTTCTTGAGGACTAAGGGGTGAAGCATTAAAGCCTGCCTCATAAGATCAGCTGAAGTAGCCTTTTCTGTTTCCACGTGGGAATCTTCTGAGGAAGACTCACATTCAAGATAAAACCGGCAAATAGCTAAGGAATACGAGAAGTTGGGGAACAACCATAAAGAGCTATCACAACTGTACTCCTCAGAAAACCATTCTAACCACGCGTATTCTTGTGCTCTCAAAGCGAAGTAATCAATGCAGAACATAGCCCCCATTGGATCATCAGAATCTAATGAAAGCAACAGTTTACAGA
Organism: Protea cynaroides; assembly: GCA_028583415.1. Lineage (NCBI taxonomy): Eukaryota > Viridiplantae > Streptophyta > Magnoliopsida > Proteales > Proteaceae > Protea > Protea cynaroides. The sequence goes on along the minus strand of CM053275.1, from coordinate 99,649,400 downwards.
CTTCAAGAGCTGATCGATGACACCCGCGCCTATCCATGTTTTGCATGTGAACAAAAAGTGCTGAGAATAGCGGCTTATTTGTGTCATGGCTGTATTTCAACAGGCAATTACCATGAAAAGGGCTGAATAGAGGATGCCAACCACATTCCAGTGCATATAAACACTTTCCAATAACATCTGCTGATGATTGATGTTCTCCAGAGAATTTAAGCACCTCAGCAATGGTTAGGAGCGACTCTATGTGATAGGGGTGGAATGCTAAAATGCTTGCTATACCATTGAGATCATGGATTGCTTTTGCAGCTTCAAATGCTCTTTGTGCTTGGTTATAGGAATTCGAATGCAAATAACTGTATCATGTACACAATAAAAAGTATAAATAAATGGTACATTACAAACATACAAGCTGTTATGTGCCCAAATTATTATGCAAAATGAAACCAAAAACTTTGACAAACCATATTATTATAATATAGTACATAAAAATAACCAATGCCAAAATGTAAGAAAAAAAATAAAGGGAACAGAACCACCTAGCCAAGGTATTGAGTAGGATGAAGTAGCTCATCCATTATATAACCATTTCAGCTTCATATGAACTAACTAGTAACTGGAAGGTAAGTAGTTTGAGTATCGCAGACAATTATTATGGTCTATAAACAGGATATCAAGAAATGTAGCCCAAATGTAAGGTTGATATGATTACTGGCTTGTACCACAGAGATACCAAACAAAATTTAAGACCCACTTGTGGATTTAACTATGCATCCGATATCTAGGATCGAGATGTGAAGAGCACAGTATGAGTTAATCAACATATAATTATAATTATAGCAATCCAGTTGATTAGCACCTAGAAATATTTCCATTTCCTGTAGATATGACTTTTTCATTGTGGAACAAAGCGGTTTATAGCACATGTTGTAATGTTCCAACTGCAAGTAGCATTTATAAAAAAATCATGATTGAGAGACAATTTAGACTATGGAACATATTTTCCGAGTATAGTAGATAACTGTAACCAATGCCCACAGAAAACTAAGGAGCTAGGGTTTGCGACTTACTGAAAATAGTGCACTCCATCCCTAGTCTCCAAAATCTCCATGGACAAAGCTCCATCCCAGCGAGGCCAGTGACCTAATGGAGAAACAAGAATTGTTTTTCGATGATTGTGGCTTCCACGTCTTCCTCCCCGGAGCTGCCTTGAACTACTACTGTGATGGCTATTTTCAAATGAATTCACAACTTTAGAACCAAATATTCTTCGCAACTCATTTTCAGCCCTTAAAAATTTGGGATCCACCAAGAGTACAGAGGATTTTCCTTGTTTAACAAGGTTGTTGTGAACTTTTGTATTGCTTAATTCAGATTTTATGAAGACAGTCTGCTGATTAGATGAATTTGTATCAATTGACAGAGATTCTAAAATAACATCAATAGAATTTTTATCTTTATTTTCATTAAAAGTTTTATCCTCTGCCATCATCTTCTTCTTCTTCTTCTTTTGTTTGCGATTAGATAAAGGAAGCTCTGTAGAAGAGCTCTTAACAACAGGGGTTTCGTGGTCATCATGATCTCCATCTGAGATTCCACCAGCAACGTTCAGCTCATCCCCCTGCAGAACATAACACTGGTCATTAGCAACAGATATGGCTGGATAGGTTGGAAAATATTAGCATGGGATTCTACACAAATGGAATAATAATAAGAAGAAGAAGTATATGATATTGTCCAAACTTTTACAGATACGATTTCAAGTTAACTTTTCAGAAAGAAGCAGCTATTCCTATTCTGGATGAAAGATGCTGGTCTCTTCACCTATAATGAATACATATAACTTGAACTACATCATAATTTCCTTCGCCCTCCCAAATCCCAGTTTATGCATACATCGGTAATTCAAATATTTTAGGTTGCATACGTCCGTAAAAAAGAGAACTCTATAAACCCCTCATTATTTAAACAACAGGGGTTTCTGTGTTTGTGTAACCAATTTCTGCACCACTAACATCTTTATGGATTTCAATAGCAAAATTGACTTAAATTGACTCGAAAAGGAGCAAACAACTTTCAACCCACAATAAAGACCCTGTTGTTACGACTCGACCTCAATCTTATTGACAGCTTCTCTCTTACAAGTTAACGGAAAGTGTGAAGATAATAGAGTACGAAATTGAGACACACCTGATCGTCAAGAATATCAAAAGGGTTTCGAGGAGATGGCGACAGAGGCGAGTCGGTCTCGTGGTCGTTAACCTCCAGCTCATCCTCTGCCAATTTCCGATGCTCTTCTTGTTCTTTTAAAACTTTTCTTAGCAATCGAACCGACATGATTGCCGTTTCAATCAGAATTCTCCTTCCTGATGATGGAGATTAGACCATTAGGGTTTCGCTTTCGACCCTTAAATCAGACGCAAGAAGAGTTCAGGTACAAGAAAGCACCAGGTTGGGAATCGGAAACGGGAATACTACAATCTGAATCCCTGTTCCGATTAACTCTGCAGTTCTAATTTGCTTGGCCGTGCCTAGAGCGTAAAGCAGGGCAGCCCTCTTTCTCCGATATTTATACCTAGGAAAATTACAAGCACCTACCACCCGTTAGTTTCGGGTAATATCATCCGCTCTGACGGTAAAAACCCACAAGCACCTCCCACGCGTTAGTTTCTGGAAATATCATCCGCTCGGATGCTAAAAATCCAAAAAATTGAAAGATATCGAACTGGTTTAACCCAATGAGATAGACTCCCCCCGATGAATGGGTCTAATAATTAATCAAGTTCACACATATATATTTCAATATTTTTTCACTTGGACTAAATTAATTATATTGCCATTATTGAATAATGTGATCATAAAATTTATTCATACAATAAATTATCACCTACTTTGATCCAGCTATTAAGCCTATCAATGTCGAATAACAATGAAAAATCTACAACACAAATAGTGTATCACCTTCTATTAACCATATACAAAGGTCTACTTAACAACATGAATCGTCATGAGATAATGAGTCATCTATGATCGAATTACTTTCGATCAAGTTACCTAAAAACCTTATATTTGATATGGTTTCCCTGTCTTACCTCTGAATGAACAAGGCTTCAACTTTAAGAATCTGTCCACCGCCCGACTCAGATCATGTTGTCCATGTGTATTCATTATGTACCATGATGGTGGGTACGGATAGACTCCCTGATAAGCAGAAGACGACAGGAACTGATGCGGTCGTGGTACGTTCTGTGCTTAGCCCATTGGTCCTGGACTACCATGCATCGGCTGTGTAGTATTATTCCCTCCAGACTCAGGCGTACCTTCAGTGGGAACAGGACCCGGTGGCCTGAACATCTTCAACATCTCGCTCAGGAAGCTTTCTGCTGAGCTTGCATTTGATAGATCAGATTTGTAACAATTGTCTCATAATTCCTGTGAGGAGGTCTAGGCAAATTTGTCGGTACCCTCGGAACCTGCTCTTCTTCAGCTACCGGGCTTGGCTCTCTAACATAGTCTGGTTCTACTTGTTCTTCTTCCTCGAGGTGCACCCTGGCCTGGTGACGCTTTCGGCCTCTACGATCGTTTCCGCTTACTATCTCAGACTGTTCTGTTTGGATCTGAGAAGAAGACATAACACATGAGAACAATAGTAGTGGTGTTAGTCTTGAACAATATAAGGCGAAACAGTCATAAAGTAAAATTTCAATTTACAAAAAAAAAATATTTTTTTTATTTATTTACTTTTTTTTACAAAAATTTCTGGCTGTTCTGGTGCTGATCGGTCGCAGCATACTGGTCGCACCACTGTAGAAAATGATGCGACCGGTATAGTCGACCGGTCAGAATTTTATTCTGACCGAGACATAGCGGTCGCAGCCAATCTGGGGTACCGGTCGACCGGTATATCGACCGGTATGCCCAGAAAAGGCTTTAAAATCGCGAAAAAGTGAGAATTTTTTCACTTTTTCTCTCCTTTTCTTCTCCGGTGATGTTTCTCCTCTGGTTTCCAAGCTTCTACAGTCCGACCGGTCACCCTATGAGTGATTTTCTTACAATCCAGACTCGGCATATCGTCTCCAAGTAGGTCTTTTCCCTCTCTATCAAGTTTTTACAAAATTTCCATGTCGTCTTTAGTTAAAATTTTAGGTTTTTCTTTGATTGAGAGATTCTAACCGTAGGAACTCTTTTCCTTCGGCTTAGAAAGGGTTTAGGGACCCCTAAGAGAAAAAGCCCTCAACCAATTTGAGGTTCCACCGAACGATTTTCATAAAAATCAAATTTTTTTACAATTTTTAACCTAGGGTTTCAAAATTTCTGAAATTTCTTGATTTTTCTTAAATTCTTGAAATTTCTTGTTGTATTTGCCTGTGTTTGATTTGTTTGAAGAGTGCGGGGGTTACGTAATTCCTCCTCCCCAAGTTTTTAGGTGAGTTCAAGGCTTTTTCTCAATTTACTGTCGTTATGTTGTCGAAATTTCGATAATTTCTAACATTTTCTTCTTGCTTTCTTTTTGTTTTGCAGTTTAAATGGCTCCACGACGTGCTCTTGGCAAGTGTTCTCATGGCTCGAGCGTGCGCGCTCCTCAGCCACTAGCTCCACAGCTCGATGAACAGCGGTTTCGTTCTGAGGCGAAACAAGCCCGTTTCCCATGGTTTGATAGCAAGAACATTGAATCTGGACGGTGAGTTAACTTGGAACAGTTGGACAGGTTCGATGTGCGGGCGGCTTTCGACAGGCTTGGGTGGTTGCCTGTCATTACCTACACTGAGACCACTCGTCCCAACCTGGTTAAGCATTTCTACGCTAACCTAGAGCTTCATGGGGATATCGACGATCCCAATTAGAGTAGGGACTTGCGCATCTCCAGCTTTGTCAAGGGCGTCCATATCTCCTTCAACACTCATCAGTTGACCGACCTGCTAGGGGTTCCAAATGATGGAGATCTAGCGTATTGCTCTCCAAAGGTGAAGGGCTATCTGAGCGAGGATCTACGCCGAGAAATAGCAGAGCAGATACTGAACCCTGGGGCTCCTATGAAGGCTGCTAGTCTGAAGTCCTTGGCTCGGGTTTATAGTCGCATCATCCAGCACAACATTGTGCCTCAGAGCGGCCACTACAGTGAGTTATCTCAGCTCACTCAGTACATCACTTACTGCGTCTGCACAGGGGAGCAGGTCTCTCTCCCTTACCTCATCATCCGGACCATGCATCAGGCGACTCTGGCCGATCAGGCCAGTAACCTCCCATACAGACGTCTCATCACATCCCTTCTGCATCGCCTAGGAGTGAGCATGAGAGGCGAGGTGGCTGTTAAGGATACTATGACTTCCGACATCGACTGGGATGTCATTCTTAGGTCAAATGGATAATCTGCATGTTAGCGATGACGAGTTAGAGGCTCGCCCTCGCCCACTCAGGAGGGTGGCAGCCGCGGCAGCAGCAACCAATGCGGCTCACGCAGTAGAGGCTGAGAGTGATGATGATGATATGGCCGAGGACGCACCAGTGCCAACCCCATAGCCTACACCTGCAGCACCACCGTCTACATCTACAGCTGGACCATCTCATCCTGCTCCGGACCCGGTGTTGAGCATGTTCACGGAGATCAGGGACACCCAGAGGGTCATCTTAGAGTCTCAGCGAGAGATGGGTCAGGAGTTGGGACGTCTGGCTCGTAGCCTACGGGTCACACAGGACCAGGTGCACTGGCTTAGGGTCGCTTACGAGCGAGATTACGACATAGTGGACCCTATTCCTTCTAGGCCCCCTACCCCATGATTCCCTTTTTATTTTCTCTCTTTGACTGTTTATATAACAGGATAACTGTCCGGTTTGTGGACTGTACCCTGTAGTACTATTTCATTTGATACTCACTTTTTCTGTTTAATGAAAGTTTTTATGGTTCACCCTAGCTAGTGTATGTGCAAATGTTAAATTCCATATTTAATATAGTATATTATACTCTTTCTTAGTTCGTCTCAGGTATCAAACAATGCTTAGGGTGTGTTTGTATTAAGATTTTTAAAATTTTTCCTAACTCAGTTCATCGACTTAGTTAAGTGCAATATGGTCTGTTGGACAGAGCCCGAGGGCTCTAATACCAAGTTGTCACACCCCAATTCTGAACCAACCAGAATGGTGTGAGTGAACCGTCACTGAACCAACGGTTCACACCAGGATCTCGAACAGACCGTGTCCACTCATACAATCCATTGCACATAACCACAATCAGAATATAAATAGTACAATGAAAGTTTTTAGATAAATGAACTGAGAATCTATTGATAAATTTAAATAAGATATCAAATTATTCAAATTCAATCACAAAATATAATATCATTACATCTCTTTAATCTAATCGAAAATAATGAAAATAAATAAAAATCCAATCAAAGGTACACGCAGAAAGGGCACTCGCATGAAGCGTCATGCTCGTCCTCTCCTGCCTGTACGTCCAGAGCAGCAACATCACCATACGCCGGAGCGTTCATATAATCATCCACCGTGTAACCTGCATCAACATCTAAAACAATGTATATATAAAGGGTGAGCTCACAACTTAGCTCAGTAAGACAATCAGACAGTTTCACAATATTATGCATGAGTAACAATCATTTTATGTTGTGGTATGGTTTAAGTTTGCAATGTGCTATAAAAAGGTTTGGTGACCCCCGCACCTCTATACACGAGTGTGTGGCACCTCATTGATCACACCACCATCAGCCCACATGCACCCATCATGGAATAGAGATAGAACTAAGATATCCCCGTACCTCCCCTGATGCTCTACCCATACCACTACCTAAGTCCTTACTGGCCAGGGCTTACAAACTGGGCTCGCAACTAACCAATCCTATATGTCATCAATGTAGGCTCTATCCCAGCACAACCATCTACGGCATAGAGATAGAGGTAAGGCATCCCCGTACCTCCCCTGATACCTTATCCGCAACTAACCCACTAGGATAGAATAATACGCAGGTAGACCATATCCCAACATAACTCCCTACGGCATAGAGATAGAGCTAAAGCATCGTGGACAAGCCAGAGTCGACATCGGAGACCACAGTGCCACATCACCATGGCCAGGCCAGCATCAACATCGGAGACCACCGTACCACGACCTTCCCATGATGCCCTACCCGTACCAAGCATGTTAAGATAGAATACTACAAAAAGTGCCAGTGTGAGGAATGATCTCAGGCCCATGCCCCACTCCACACACTAACGAAAACAATCACATGCCTAACAATCACATCCTATCAATGCATAAACAATAATAATAACTGAAAGTAAAGGATGACATGTGAATATGCACAAACACCACATCATATATATTCAGTGTCATTTACAAAGATTTACTATCCATTAATTATTAGGTTTAGGTCAGATTCCCTTACCTGACGCTCGTCTGTTAGCTTGCTCGACGTCGCAAGATCCAAACGGAATGTCACAAAGTCCTACAATATTATTGGGGTTCAATTAGAATAGTTTCTTAGGGTTTCCGTTGGTCGGAAAACCAACAAAGTCCAAAACCAGCCTTTCAGAAATGAATATCATCCTAGAACTCGAATCTAGGGTTTGACGACAATTTAGGGTTTATTGGCCAATTAGGGTTTTAGATCAATACCTACTTTGCATGGTATTGATCCATCCATACAACTAACCTAGAGTCATAGAGTAAGAAGAATGATTAAAAACACTTACCGTCGACTGGCGTAAAGTGAGCGTCGTCGAACGGCAATGGCGGCACTTCCTTCTTCTTCCTAGCTCCTTCTCCTTTCCAACCTCCTTCTCTTCTCTAAGGTTTGTGAGAGACAATGGAAATGATTTGAAGAGGTTTAAAGGTGTTTATATAGGCTAGGATTAGGGTTTAGTAACCCTATTAGGATTAGGAAGGTCTTAGGAATTGAAATCAGGAAAGTGGGACCCGTAGAGATCAATTTCTAGATCTCCGTAGTCAGCTGCGCAGAGCTGACCGATCGACCGGTACCATCGACCGGTTAACATAAAATCATGATTATTTGACCGTCTTTGGTCCGATTTCGTACCTGTTTGTCATCCGCTCGTCCCGTCTGGCCCGGTGATGATCGAAAGACCTGTTACGACATGAAATCAAGGTTTAGACCAGGTTTATGGAGTGCGGGTCTTACACGCTCCCCAGTGCAAACGTAGTAAGTCAGGTACTGAGTAAGCTGAGATAACTCACTATAATGGCTGCTCTGGGGCATAATTTTGTGCTGGATGATGCGGCTATAAACTCGAGGCAAGGGCTTAAAACTAGAAGCCTTCATGGGCGCCCCAGGGTTGAGAAGTTGCTCTGAGATCTCCTGGCACAGATAGTTAGTGAGAAAGCCCTTCATCTTAGGGGCACAGTAGACTAAGTCTCCATCGTTGGGAATCCCCAGAAGATCAGCAAGCTGGTGGGTGTCGAAAGAGATGGGGACTCCCTTGACGTAACTAGTGATGCAGAGCGCTCGACATTGATTGGAGTCGTCAACATCCCCATCTATTTCCAGGTTGGCATAAAAGTGTTTGACGAGGTTGGGACGGGTAGTCTTCGTGTATGTGATGACCGGAAACCAACCAAGGCTGCTAAAAGCGGCTTCCACATCGAACCGCTACAACTGCTCCAAATTGGCACACCGCCCTGACTCGATATTCTTCCCTTCGAACCAAGGGAAGCGGGCTTGTGTCGCCTCAGAACGAAACCACTGCTCATCGAGCTGTGGTACAGGTGGGTGGGGAAGGTGCATGCCTAGACCATAGGAGCGCTTGCCAGCACCTCTGCGTGGAGCCATTAGAGCTGCAAAACAAGGAAAAACAATGAGAAATGGTTAAAATTATCGAAATTTCGGCAGCATAATGATAATAAATTAAGAAAAAGCCTCTAACTCACCCAAAAACATGGGGAGGAGGACTTATGTATCCCCCACACACTTTATGGAAGCCAAACATAGAACAAACAACAAGAAATTTAGAAAATTTAAGAAAAATCGATTTTTTGTCAAAACCTAGGTCAAAACTAGAAAAAAATTGATTTTTCCCAAAAACCTTTCGGTGGAACCTCAAATTAGTTGAGGGCTTTTACTATTAGGGGTCCCTAAACCCTTTCTACACCGAAGGAAAAGAGTTCCTACCGTTAGAATCTTTCAATCAATGAAAACCATAGTTTTTAAGCTTAAAACCATGAAAAAACGATATGAAAATGATGAATGGAAGGAGAAAACTTACTTGGAGGCGATATTCTAAGTCTTGATCGGAAGAAAATGACTTCTAGGGTCACCGGTCGGACTGTAGCAACTCAGGAACCAGAGAGAAATCGCCATCGAAGAGAAAGAGGAAGAGAAAAAGTGAGAAAAACTCACTTTTCGCGATTTTAAAGAGAATTTGGGCATACCGGTCGATGGTTTTGCCCATACCGGTTGACCGGTACCCCCTGGTATAGTCGACCGCTATCTCTCGATCAGATGGAAAATTCTGACCGGTCGACTATACCGGTCGCACCATACTATACAGTGTAGCGACCGGTAAGTTGCGATCGGTCAGCTATATGTGACCTGGAAAAATTTTGGAAAATTTTTTAAAAATTCAATTTTAAGTTTCCATTTCGACTATTCGCTTTGCAATTGTTAAAGACTAACACTATTATGATTATTCGACTGTACCTTATGTGTTATGTCTTCTTCTCAGATACAAACAGACTAATCTGAGATGGTAGGCAGAAATGGTCGTAGAGGCTCACGAAAGCGTCACCACTCCAGGGTGCGCCAAGCTGAGGACAACGTGGAAATAACATATGTTGAAGAACAAAATCTAAATCCAAAGAGTAGAGAAGGGCAGGATCCCAGGGCACCCACAAATTTACCAGGCCCTCCTTACACAAACTCCGAGGCAATTGTCACGGATCTGGTTTATCAGATGGAAGCTCAGCAGAAGACATTCCTGAACGAGATGCTGAAGATGTTCAGGCCACCAGGATATATCCCTACTGAAGGCACGCCTGAACATAGGGGAAATAATACTACACTGCCAATGGATGGTAGCTCTGGGCCGATGGGCCAAGGATAAAATGTACAACCACCACACCAATTTTCATCGTCGTCTGTCTATCACGGAATCTACCCGCACTCACCACCATGGTATGGAAACAATGCACAGGGGCAGCACGATCTGAGTCGAGCAGTGGATAGATTCTTAAAACTGAAACCCCCTACATTCACAGGGAAGCCAGGAAAACCACTGTGGCCTGCACAGTGGGTTGCAAAGATGGAGAAGAATTTCTATCTGATGACAAGTTCTGAGGATGAGAAGGTGTTGTTTGCTATGCACATGCTAAAAGAGGATGCAAACGCTTGGTGGAATTCTACACGGGCATATTTGGAGACAAAGCACACTCAGATTGATTGGGCAGTGTTCAAGGAAGCCTTCTTTGATAAATATTTTCCGAAGAGCTTTAAAGATCAGATGGAGAAAGAATTCCTCAACCTACAACAGTCTCAGTCGATTGTGGATGCTTACCAGCAAAGGTATGAAGAGCTATTTTTCTTTGCATCGGCAAGCATGCAAGAAGAAGAAACCAAGACCCGTAGGTTCACCATGGGACTACGTGGAAGCATTAGAGAGCATATCTTGGGATCTGGAGAAAAAGGTATATAATGAGGATGTACAGGTTGCCAGAGTGATTGAATCAAGTCAAAAGGAACGCTACTGAGACTTCAGGTGGCGGTAATACTAGACCATTCCACCCATACAGGGCTCAGTCCACTATAGTACCAGCAAGGAACGCTACTGCACCACCACCGCCACAGTTCGCTGGACAAAACCCGAACATTAAATGTTTCAACTGTCAACAACTGGGTCATGTTGCAAAGACCTGCACTCTACCTGTCAGAACAGGGGACTGAAGAGACCGGCTACTGAGACTTCAGGTGGCGGTAATAATAGACCATTCCACCCATACAGGGCTCAGTCCACTGTAGTACCAAAGAAGGAACGCCATCGCACCACCACCGCCACAGTTCGCTGGACAAAACTCGAACATTAAATGTTTCAACTGTCAACAACTGGGTCATGTTGCAAACACCTGCACTCTACCTAGGAAACAACCTCCACAGCAATGAAAGGTATTTGCAATTACCATCGAAGAGGTCGCATCACCCGATGTGGTCACTGGTATGATTCTATCCCTTCCTATTTAGCTTACTATTTTATTGTGTGTGAGCATGTAGAACTAAGGGATAATTAAATTACAGGAACTGTAAATATAGCTGGTATACCTGCCAGAGTACTCTTTGACTCTGGGGCCACGCACTTTTGTTTCTATTTCTTTCGGAAAGCGAATGGAATTACTTGTCAAGCATCTAAACCCAAGCTTGATAGTTCGCTCCCCACTAGGAGTCGAAGTGGCGTTGAACAAATATTTTGGACCATGTATAGTTAGCATTGACGGCCGAGATCTAGAAGCTAATCTGGTGCAACTCGAGATGACAGACTTTGACGTCATCTTGGGAATGGATTGGTTAGGCCAGCATTCAGCCAGCTTATTATGTGGTGAAAAGAAGCTTGTGCTTAAAGACGAGAAAGGAAAAGAGTTTAGCTTCACCGGGACCAAGTTACCCAGGAAGAAGAAGTTGATCCTATCTGCCCTAAAAGCTAAAAGATGCTTAGAGAAGGGAGGAGTGGGGTACCTAGTGTCTGTGGTTGACATCACTGCTGAGGTGCCAAGGATGGAAGATCTAGATGTGGTATGAGAGTTTCCAGATGTGTTTCCAGAGGATCTCCCAGGTCTACCTCCAGACAGGGCTATAGAGTTCGTGATAGACCTAATGCCAGGATCGGCACCAGTGTCTAAAGCACCGTACAGGATGGCCCCTACAGAATTAAAGGAGTTGAAGACCCAGTTACAAGAATTGCTAGATAAGGGTTTCATACGACCAAGCATATCACCATGGGGAGCACCTGTATTGTTCGTCAAGAAGAAGGACGGTAGTGTACGGCTATGTATCGACTACCGAGAGCTAAACAAGTTAACCATCAAGAATCGATATCCTTTGCGTAGGATCGATGATCTGTTTGATCAGTTACATGGTGCAAAGGTTTTCTCGAAGATTGATCTCAGATCAGGGTATCACCAATTGAAGATCAAGGCCGGAGATATTACAAAGACTGCTTTCAGGACAAGGTATGGGCATTATGAGTTTCTAGTTATGTCGTTCGGGTTGACCAATGCCCCAGCGTCGTTCATGGAACTGATGAACCGAGTGTTCCGTGACATGTTGGACACTTCGATCATCATATTCATCGATGACATATTGGTCTACTCAAAGGATAGAGAGGCTCATACAACGCATTTGAGAGCAGCCCTACAACGGCTGAGAAGGGAGAAGCTTTATGCCAAGTTCAAGAAGTGTGAATTTTGGCTGAAAGAGGTGGCTTTCTTGGGCCACGTAGTATTTGAAGACAGTATCAAGGTAGATCCAAGTAAGATATCTAAAGACGGTATCAAGGCCTGAGCAACGTATTAGGGTATGTTTTATGTTTCATTCAAGTCTCAGTTTCGATGATCCTCAGCCTAGAATCCGAATCTAGGGTTTATTAAAGAATTAGGGTTTAACGAAAAATTAAGGATTTTAGATCAATACGATCAATACCTAGTCTTGCATGGTATTAATCAGTCATCAATAACACTTAGCCTAGAGAAAAGTATAGGTACTTACCGTTAGTTCGGGAACTACGGTGTTCTTCGTCCAACGAAAACTCCTCTTCAACCTTTCTTAGCTCCTTATCCTCTTCAGATCTCTTTCTCCTCTCTAGGGTTTGTGAGAATCAATCAAAGAGGTTTAAGGAGGTTTAGAGGTCCTTAAATAGGTTAGGATGGAGTTTAGGAAAGTTCTCCTACGTTAGGAAAGTCTCTAGGATTGAGATTTGGTAAACGGGACCCACAGAGATCCGTTTTCAGATCTGATTAGTCTGCCCGCGCAGACATACTGGTCGACCGGTATCATGAGACAGGTATGAAAATTATCATAAATTTTGGTCTGTCTTCATACCTGATTGTCATCCGCTCGTCCCGTTTGATCCGGTGATGATTGGAAGACCAGTTACAACATGAAATAGAGATTTAGATCGGGTTTATAGAGTGCGGGTCTTACAAAACTAGTCCCCATGTCTCCCATAGTCTGAGCAATTTTGACTTGCACCCCGTAAAACTTATCATGGTCCAATCAATGCCTATGTAAGCACATAGCACATCATGATAGGTGCAGTCAAGCCGATAACTATAAAGTGGCTCATTTGAATAATCATCCATAAAATCAGTCTATTAATACAATAGACCAAAAACAATGGTACCATATAAAAAATTTATAAGCCACAAAACATGTAAGCCACATGCCACATATATATACCTCAAAATAGAGATAGAAATGTCCAAAGAGAATACATAAAAACAACACAATAAACCTGTGTTGGGCCACACAAATCCAACATGAAGAGCATGTAAACGAGCATCATGAGAAAAGTAACGGAGCCAAAAGTAAATCGTGAATCTGACCGAGCTAAGCCACCTCCAATTGAAAATGGTGAGTTTGAAATTGACACTAGGTCAGAAGCAGAATCGTTCATACTTCACAGCCACAACAGCCCTCAAGGGTTGAACCTGAAACTTCATCATCATCTTGGCCATCCAAACCCTATTTGCAGCTTCCAGCTTCTTTAGGTGAGTCGCCTTCGTCTTCTTCTTCCAGTTTGTGTTAATATATAATTTCTTTTCTTCTTCTTATTCTTCTCTGTTTCTTTCGCTTTTTTGGTCCTTTTTCTTTCTTTTTCTTCTTCCTGTTTTTGCAGCAGCAGAAGCTATCATCACCGCCTGCCAAAGGGAGAAGGAGGAGGAAGAGAAGAAGAAAAGGAAAGCAGAACAAATGCGTATCTGAGTCAAGGGCCGACTTTGGTGACGAGGTGACAGTGGACTTCTGCAAGTGATGGCAAAGTAAAGGAAGTTAAATTTGTAATTTGAGTAAAATTGTATTTTAAAATTTAGGTCTAACACTGTTAATTAAAAGGATGTGGTTGTAATTGTCGGACACTATTAGGAAGGGATCGAAATTAGATTATAATTTAGGGGAAATCCAATAATTTTTTCTGAGATATATAAAAGAGAGTACGTAAATGCGGATGTTGTGGGATGCGTTGGGTGTAAATTTATGGCCCCGCACCAGTTAGCCTAATCAATCCTGATCACTTAAACCTGAAATCAACAGAACCAATTATTAAAGAATAAATTTTAGCTACCCGCCAAAATAGTTTCGAAACATCACCTACCACCCACACTTTTCAAAAAACATCAACTACCACCCAAACGTTTAAGAATTCCGTTAGTTGCTGATGTCACCCAAAATTGATTTTAAAATGGACAATAATGCCCTTAAGAAAATGTTAAAAGATGGTTTTACCCTCCTTCACTTAAGGAGGGTAAAACCCCAAATCTAAATCTTGTTTCTTCTTCTTTACCCGCTGAAACCTAGCTATGGAAACCTATAGCAATCGGATGACCCTCCGAAATTGAGAAATAAAATGATTCCTTGCCATCGTCAATGGCCGACCCTTTTCCGAGACTCTTTTTTAACTCATTTTTCAGGATCTTAGCTATCATTCTTCTCTGTTTTTCCTTCCAATTCCTAATCTTGATTTTCTTCTGTTTTTCCTTCTACTTTATTTTTATTCTAACAGCGCCATTTATTCAGGCGACCAACCAGGTAGTTTTTTTCTTTTCTTTCTACTCGTCGTCCTACACTACTTTTCTGGTTTTCTTCTTCCTGTGCGTTTTTCTTACTGGAATTTTTTTTTCTTCTCCTCCTTCTTCCTCTACCTCATTCTTTTTCTTCGTTTTTGTTTTCTTTTGTCTGTTTCTTTATCTTCTTATTAATCAATTCTCCATCTGTTTTCTTTTATTTTCTTGTCTGGTTCTTTTTTTCTCCCTTCCTTCTCCGACGACATGGCTGACAACCTACCAGTAGAGGGAACCAAGTCACCCCCATGGATTTCAGATTTTCATCAAAACTGAACGTTTCTTCCAAATTTCATCTCTCTTTAGGGCGAAAAGAGTCTCCTATTGTCGGCAATTTTAGTATTTCTTATGCAGATCCAGCAACGGTGAAGAGCCGATTGGCGGGCTCAGGCTTCCAGTTTCACAGTAACAACCAAATCCATCTCGACTTGAAGAAACCCTAGATTATTCCTAAGGGGTATGTGTTTGTGTTCTCCGATGACACAAGATAGTTTCTTTAGGTGCGGGTTCTAAGGCAAATTTGCTTTTTTTTTATAAGTTAGAAAATGAGATGGGTTATATTAGTCATTTTATTAGTTTTTTAAAATTTTCAATTAAAAACAAAAAGGGTAAAAATGTCTAACAGTGATTTCAATCTCTTCCGTCAGTTACTTGGGTGTAGTTGATGTTTTTTGAAACGTGTGGGTGGTAGATGATGTTTCAAAACTATTATGAGAGTAGCTAAAATTTATCCATTATTAAATGTGCAGAGCTTACAGTCAGCCCGATTAATAATCAGGCGTTCCCAATCCTCACTAGGCAATCCATAGGTCCCCTCCAAGACAACTTATATATATATATATATATATATATATATATATATATATATATCACGTCTAACCCCAAAACAACCTAAAGTATGATACTCCTTGAGCATAAATACTTTAGAAATAGGGCTACCCAAACTCAAAGCACTTGTTTTTTTGGAGAGGAGTCGTAAAATGCTTCTCTTTTTTTTTCCCGTAAAATTAGTTTTGTCATCTAGTAGGAGATGAAGTGTCGTGGATTCCTTCAATGAAAGATAAATTTTTAATAAAAGCTAAAAATCCTTAATGTTTTCTTTTTGACTCTTTGGTTTGAATTTCGTGTCCCTCTAATTTTTATTTAATTCTTTTGAACTTGGTTTTGATAGTAATAGAATGATAATCTTTAAATCCCATATTGATTATGGAAGGTGTTTTGAGCTTTTATATATATATATATATATATATATATATAATTAGAGGTTTTCAGGTATGGGGTTCTTGTAGAAAGAAGTCTGACAAAGGTTTGGTTGTGTTTAGGATGTTTTTCACACATGCACGTGAATTGGACTGGGCATCGGTATTATAAGACCCGTGTCAATTTAACCCGGTCTTACCATCTTGAACCAGGTTTACCCATCATGGTCGAGTCAAATGGACCAAGGGCATGAAGGAGATCGAGATCCCAGGTACGAAATCGACCCAAAAACACTTAATTCTAGGGGAGGGTCGCACACCCAGTGAAGCAGGGTCGGACCTCCCAAAACAGAAAGTCAGACCCTCAGTTTGTAAGGGAGGGTCGGACAGCTTAAGACCCTAGGGTCGACGGGATCATCGACCCTCGATTTCTGACGAAAACTGAAATTAGGAAATTTCTTAATTTTCGGTTGGGATTCTTTCCAAATCTCAATGAGATTATTATAGGACATTCCTAGTTTATTTGAAGGACGTTCCTAAGCCACTTTCACTCCTTTCACAACCCTAATTGAATTGAGAGAAAGAGAGAAGAAGGAAAAGAGGAAGAAAGGAGGCTAGGAAGAAGGCTTAGCAAAAAGGAGAAGAAATTGCAGAGGAAAGTAATCTTCTCAGGTATGGATACTAATTCCATGAGTTTCTACAGACCTTAGGATAGATATGGTTGAGTGTAGGATTTCGGAGAAACCCAAACCATCCATCTATGGTTAGATTTTCATGGAAAAACTATAGGAGGATCCACGAAAGCTATCTAGATGGATTATACATGGTTCTAGACCATGGATTGACTGTTGAATGAATGTAGGAAGCAAGCCACAGGACCCCAAACACGAAGAATGGATTAAAAGTAGAAATTGGACCAGAGTGCACCAAGGGTCGCACTGAGGGTCGATAGACCATCCGACCCTAGGTGTTTCTGACCATCGACCCTCAGCATTCGGGAAGTTCAGAATGGAGGGAGGGTCGATAGACCCATCGACCCTAGCATCGACCCTAGCATCGACCCTCAGTTGACAGAATGGTTTTTAAATTCTGAATTAATTCTAATTAAATTTTATCGACTTTGTTAGGTTTGCTAGCAATATAATAACATTATAAAGGTAATTTTAAAGCTTGGAAAAGTATCTATTAGCAAGCTAAGGTGAGGAACCTTAACCCCAAACTAAATTGGATAATAATAAACTGTTTTCTATTTCTTGAGTCCTATGCCATGTTTGATTCTATGCGAATATGTTTGTAATGTGCATACAGCATGCCATCTAATATTTCTATTATTTGTTCATGCATATTTACTTTATTGTTTATAACATGATGATGATGATGATGATAGGAATAGGCATGTGCTTGTATGTGTGTGGTTGATGTGTTTGATGCGAGCGAGTATCAGGGGAGGTGTGATGAGAACGTCAATAAACGTTAACCTTTGGCGGGTCTCAGCACTTTAGCTCTATCTCTAACTCAAGTCTTGTGCATTGGCATCGTCGGATCGCCATTACCTTAGCAGAACTATTATGTCGTAGAGTATCAGGGGAGGTGGTCTCGGTCCTTGTAGTCTCGACTCTACCGGGGGGCCTTAGCTCTATCTCTATGGATGTTCAAGGATGCCGAGGTGAAGCCTTGGATACACCGTTTGGCATTAGGATTGGTTAGCAAGCGAAGTCCGGCTTTGCAAGCCCTCGCTAACAGGGGGCTTACGTGTTGGTATAGCATTATATAGCAATAAACGTTAACCTTTGTTGTATAATGTTATGGTAGGGTGGATGGGGACGACGATAAACGTTAACCTTCGGGTGGGCTTCCACACCCTGTGTATAGAGGCGGTATCAATAAACGTTAACCTTTGATCACCCAACATTTCTATTGCACATTGCAAACTATAAACCAAGACCAAAGATATGGATTGACTTTTTGCATGCATATGTAATGTTGCATTGTTTTGGCTACTCACTGAGCCGTGTTGTGTGCTCACCCCTCGACGTCGAATATTTTTAGTTGATGATGCAGGATATACTGTTGAAGATTATATGAACCTGTCGGCGTACGGAAACGTTGCAGCTATGGAAGTTGGAGTTGAAGCCGATACACACGACTCCTCTTGCGAGTTCAACTCTTGTGTATTCGATTAGATATTTTTGTAGGTTTCTTTATTTGATTTATAAGACATGTATTTGGTATTTAAATATTTATGTCTTAGTTAAACACAGAATAATTTGATATTATTTATGGGTATCATTCTAGTTCTCAGTTCATATTATTTATAAATTTTTCCCTACTGTGTATTACTCTGATTATGATTGTGGATGCGTGTAAAGTTTGGATAACGCGGGGATAGCCTACTAGAGATCCTGGTTGAACCATTGGTTATTTGGCGGTTCATCACACCATTCTGAACAATGCGAAATTGGGGTGCGACAGGTATGGCTGAGGTCTAATTAAGATATAGTTTTTTGTTGGTGTCTATTCATGTACAGACAAATGGACATACAAATTCTTGTATAGACACTTGTTTATACGTATGGATGCATCCATACATGTATAGGCACCCTTACAATTTTGAAGAAGCACCCATTAAGATATACAAGTACCTATATATATAAAGACACTTTTATACATATAGAGGCACTTACACATGTATAAATAAGTGGGTTCCCTTACACTCGAGATGACATGCCCATTTGGATAGACAACTTTACATGTATGGATACCTTTCTTCGTATGAGACAGGTATGTCTCTACGAAGAGAAGTGTTGGAGAGTCACCTAAATCTATAAATAATCTATCTAGATGAGTTATTTACTCATGACTTTACAAAAATAAATACTCTCTAATTTCATCTACTTTTAGACTTTGTGAGCATTGTTTCCCTATTCTTTTTGTAATCACATTTTACATGTTCAACCTTATGTGATTTGAGAGTGGCTTTATCTTAGAGGTATAAATGTATGTAAACCCATATTACACTTATAAAGGACATTTAAAAACATTAAGGAGACTATTCCATATACGATTCACTTCTACACTGATTCGTGTTACTTCATAAACTTGTTTTTGTTGCTTCATCAACTAGTTCGACTTTGGATTTCTAGTTCAGTTAAGGTAGTCTTGACTCATTGAATTAGTTCTTCTTCACTCTTAACAACAATGGTTCCAAACCCCAAAACAAATCTAAGCCAAACCTTCATTACATTCATATGTCAATGGTAAATTGTGGGGTTATTCTATCATGCCCCCCAATCCATTCGAAAGCAAACTAAAAAGAAAGGAAGATAATGTTGTTGCAAAAGTGCTTCACCATCCATGTTCCTTGTTCGTCTTTGGGGACTTACCATCAAGGTTCGTGCAAGTAGCCACGTTTTTTTACCTTCTATGTTGGTGTAGGTCCCTTTTGCTATTTTCTAGTAAAGTTTAGTGGAAATTTTACGTTTGTTATGGTTGGAAATCATCCTGTTGATCTGCAATCTGGATAAACTGCAATTACAAAGATTAGATAAGGGAGTTGGACGACTAAGCCCCGGATACACTCTGATACCTAAGTCAGATTCTCAATGTAAACTGTCATGAGATAGCTAGAAGTTATCCACAATTTAGAGAGAGGGGAACATAGAGAGAGTTTGAATGTAGAAGAGATGGAGTAAATTACGAATAATGAGTGAATAATCTTTTACCTTGGGGGGTCGTCCTTTATTTATAAGAGTAGGCAATAAGCATGGAGGTACCGGGACTCTTAAAGGTTGTACGCTAATAAAACTGACAGGTATCGCAATGTGGGATGCCCAAATCATAGACTCCGAGTAGGACTAAGAGACTGTAGCGAAGGACGCCAAGTTGGCGGAGATAAGAGTGACATGTGTCATCATGAGAGTGGTTGTCTGGCCGTGATAGTCGGCAACGTGTTCAAGTAAAAGAAAGACTTCCGCAACGTGGTTGAGTCGTCTTAGGATTCTATCATCCGAACAAAAACGTAACTTGATAGAACTATACCTCCGAGTATCCAAGACCGAGTGTGATTCTAACACGCCTAATCGGCTTAGATGGTTTTAGGTGCCACGTGTAAGATTTTTATTGGGGGATATTTTTTCCCCTTAATAACATGCAATATTTTATACGCTAAAAAGAATTTTAACGTTTGTTTCCAAGAGGTAAAAGATGAATTTTCTTTTCCCTCCTCTTATAAGAAGTGATCACTATATTCTACCTCTTGCAAAAGAACATTAGAAATTTTTTTTACATGTAAAATTTTCTTTTAAGATTTTATGTTAAAACAAACAGATTCTAAGGAACGTGACCGGTGGTGTTAAAACAATTGGGACGAGGGAAATTGTAGATGGGGACAGGACAGGGGAGGGGCATGGAAGAGATAGAGGAGGAGAAGCTGAGATGGAAAGAAGTGGCTTCCATGGATAAAAATTGAAAAAAAATGAAAAATAAGAACCAGAAATATAATTTTTCAAAACTTGAAGTATCTTAAACATAATTTCTTTAAGTTATTCAAACACTGAGTATGTAATTTACCAATTATAAAAATTAAAAAAAAAAATCACCTAAGCCCCACAATCGACATAATTAACTCCCTGTGCATTAGAGAAAAGAAATGAGAGCAGTTGTCCCCAAAATTAAAGAGACAATAATGAGAGCAGTTGTCCCCAAATTAAAGTAGGGCAAACGCGGAGAGGACAGAGGCCGGAGAGATCCTGTTTCCAATTGCCTTGAAAATGGTCATTGAAGAATGTAGAGATTCCCATCGTTTCGACTTTCGGCGGAAGAAGAAAAGGTGATGTAGACGTAGACTGCTCTAATCTCTCCCTTGGTCGGTGGGTGGGCAGTGGGCAGTGGGCAGTGGGCAGTGGGCGGGGGAGGGTGGTGCGGGATTATAGTTATGTGGGCTGCTCACGAGATTATTACATTCATGGTTTATGGTAAAGAAGAATAATCATTAAAGGCACTAACCCAGGAGGCAAAACATCATTGCAGACACCACCACGGGCATTAAAGGTAATCTTCATTAATTAAAGGGTTTTTCCATTTGATATTCATCGGACGGTGAAAATCAAAAATCCGATAATGTTAACGACAATAATAATAAAACTAAACAAAACAAAACAAAACAAAACGAAACAAAAGGTCGTCAAAACTAGAGAACAATGCGAAAGGGGAGAGCAGAAATGAGTGAGTGGCACTGTAGCACTGTAGCACTGTGGCACTGTGGCACTGTGGCACTGTAGCACGCATGTGGCAGGAGTCCAGATGTTAAATTCCGTTTAGCTTTTATAACTTTGTTTTAATTCTATTTTTTTTCTTTCATTATTTACTTATTATAAGTTAACTGAAATGATAGATAATCTCTCATGATTTTTTTGATTTGTTTCTTTTATTTTTAATTTTCTTTTATCCATTACTTCTTATTTTAATGGTGAAAAAAATTAAATTAATTATTTTTTACTTGAAAGATAAAATCTTCTCCAATCAAAAATCATATTTGAATTGATAGAAAATTTTTCATGATTTTTTAAGTTTTTTTTTTATTTTCTATCTTCTTGGAAGAAATATATTAATGGATATTCAATAAGTTTTCTTTCTCAAGTGATGAGTTATGAACCACAATTCCCTAGTTTTGTGGGGTTTCAATTTCAACTTAGCAATTTATTAAATCGACAGAACGAGCAACATCATCAAACAAGATGAAACGATTTTTTCTTTTGTTGGAGTGAGAGAAGAGAAATATTTTTTTTAATGGGATGAAACGATAAAGTCGAACTTAGCCAACAAGTGAGAATTATGATTTTTTATCATAATTTATTTCTTTCAATTTGAATCCATTAAAAAAAATGAACAACTTAAAAAATTGTGGAAAAATATCTACAAATTATTTTTGATTAAAGAAAATTTTATTTTTTAATAAAAAATAACTAATTTAGATTGTTCACTATTTTAGTTAATTTACCTAATTAATAAAAAATAATAATAAAAAAAAGAATTAAAACAGATTTATATTTTTTTTTTGGTAAAATTAAAACAGAATTATATGAATTAACGAAAATTAGCATCTTCTGACTCCTGTGGCAGTGGGTCCAAGGGTCAGTTGAATGTTATGTAAGTGGCCGCTTCCTCCCTTACTGCTAAGGATCGCTGCATCCCTGATGATCGCCTCGCCTGATTTTACAAGTGAAAATATTGAAAAGACAAGATTTCCTGAATTCTTCCCTTCTCCTCCCGCGACCTCTCCAGCTCAAACAATCTAGCCAGTAGCCAAGATCCTAAAAAAAGGAAAAGGGGATGGGGAACTTGACCAACGCTGTGATGGCATTCCTTGTCCCTCTTCCCTCAATACTTTTCTACCATTCTTTTCTCTGCCAATTCTCTGCCCTCGGCCTTGCTTGTGCCACTGCTTCGGTATCTGTCCATCCATCTCCTCTTCTATGGGTCTGGACCTGGTGTGCTCACCACCCAATCCTACTCGCAAACGTCCTCTTCTTCCTCAACGTCAATGTTCTTTTCTGGGTTATTGGCCTAATACAATCAAGCCATTGGGTTGGTGCTCCTCCCAATTATTCTTCTCCCTTCCCCTCCCGAATTTCGGGTCATCTCTTCTTCTTCTTCTCCTTTTTTTTTTTTTTTTTTTTTTTTTTTTTTTTTTTTGACTTGAGTGGTTTTTTTTGTAATCGTTAATGATGCAGATGATAGATCTATATTGGACAGTGATACCAGTCATGCAAGTCCACTATTACGCAACTCACCCTCTTGCCCGGTACAACCAGTGGAGATCAGCAGTGATTGTTGTGCTGACCTGGTTATGGAGCATTAGGCTTACCCACAACTACTTGAGGAGGGAGAGGTGGCAGTGGGGTGCGAGAGAGGACTGGAGATTCAGCGATATGCGCCAGCAGTACGGGAAGCACTGGTGGTGGGTTTCCTTCTTCTCCATCTATGTATCTCAGCAGGTTGGTTGGTTGGCCATTAGTAATTTGGTGCACGTATGTATATTCTTTCATTTCTAATCTTGTACTAAGTTGGACACAATTTGCTCGAGTAAATGCCCTAGTGAATAGTGAGTGATGCTTTGTGATGTTAAAAAAGTGGTCTATATATGTGAGAATCTTGCAGGTGTTTCTTATTGGATTATGCCTGCCGATGTACGCCGTCCACTCCGTTGAAAAATCATGGAACCTCGTGTGGGACTCCATCGCCACCGTCGTCTGTACTTGTGGCATCGTCGTGGCTTACTTCGCGGACACTCAGCTCTACGAGTTTGTGGAGAGAAACAAAGCCCTGAAAGTGAAACAGAAAGAGAATTTCGAAGAGGGTATGTGGCGCTACTCTCGACATCCTAATTACTTTGGGGAGCAGCTGTGGTGGTGGGGTTTAGCCCTTTTTGGATGGAACGTGGGCCATTTTTGGACATTCATTGGTCCTCTCATCAATAGCCTTTGCTTGTCCTATGTCACGCTTCTTGTGGAGCGCCGCATGCTTAAACAACCACACAGAGCCGATGCATACCGACTGTACCAGAAGACCACCTCTGTTTGGATACCTTGGTTCAAGTCATCCCCTCGACGAAATCTCAAAGATAAAGACACCTGAGCAACCTTTTTACCTGCCCTGCCCTGCCCTTCCCTTTGCTTGTTTTCTTTTAGAGCCCCCCCCCTCTCTTTTTTTCTTCCTAGTTGTACTCCTTTAGTTTCGGCATGGTCCCTTCGTTTCATTCATGTACTTGGTCTGCGTTAAAACTTGAAATTGAAACTGTTGGATTTGGCAGACATTGATTTCATTTGTACAATTGAACCCAAACCAGGGGATCCTTTCAGAATTTCAGTTTCAGGTGCTGCACTGCTGGGTTTCTACTATGGTCGACCGATGTAATGTTTCAGCTGGGTCGTTAATTCTTTGGTAATCCAATGTTGTAATTGTTGGGAATAATCTCACTGATTAAGTCTAGAATTTTGGGAATCTTGGGTACCTAATATACTTTGAGTGTTCCTCCGTTTAGGTAGTTCTAACTTTTGAGATACAAATTTAACAGTGACTATTAAACCCTATGAGATAAGAATGATTTTAGACAGCCAAATAGATCAACTAGAAATAGAATACAACAAACAATAGACATCAACTATATATATATGTATATCATAAATAAAGTTGGAGTGTGCTTGCATATGCGCGCGGTTGTAAAAACATCCAGTGTCTGTTCATTGATTTGAAAGTTTCTTGGTCCTTTTGTTCCTTTTCTTAATATAGATATATATAAAAAGATATATGGATGAGACGTAAGAGGCTAGGGTAGTCATCTTAATTTCTTGTAAGGCGGACGTCTCAAGACTCAGGGGTACAATTGCTAAAGGGCGGTAACAACATCTGGTTTGTCCGCAACCTCTTCCACTTCTTGCCCATCCTTGGTTTGTTCCGTGGTATCGTTAGCAGCCTCTGACCCAACGTTGTCTTCAATTTGCTTGGCAGTCTCATGATTCACATCTGATGGCTCCGTGATCCCAGATACTAGGTCTGCGATAGCAGTCTCTGATTCGGGGGCATCTCCATCTGATTTGGGGGCCTCAGGTAGGTCATTTGATTCTGAAAGATCCACCAATGGCTCCTCCTTTTGGCTCTCGCCTCCATTGTCATTCTCCTGCAATTATAGGATTAAATTAATGAA
Source organism: Protea cynaroides (assembly GCA_028583415.1). Classification (NCBI taxonomy): domain Eukaryota; kingdom Viridiplantae; phylum Streptophyta; class Magnoliopsida; order Proteales; family Proteaceae; genus Protea; species Protea cynaroides. The sequence continues at coordinate 99,624,715 of CM053275.1, read as the reverse complement.
ATGAAAATTTCAGCATGAGTTTCCTGTGGGAATTATAATTATTTGCATGAGGAGGGTCCATTAATACTCCACATAGGGAGGGATGCGATCATATTGCAAGAACTAGTAAGGCTAGCTGACCAGGCCAAAGAGAGGTGTTTGGACGGAAAACCGCCCCCGATGATGACGGTAGAAACATATGGTTTCCGTCATTCAACTGGGTCTGACATTTGGCATAGATAACACAGAGAGAAAGAGAGGCACAGCCGTGAATGCAAATTCATCCTAACTAGAGACTGGAGACTAGAGAATTATAAAGTTGAATCGCAGCGTAGGCTTACTTGTGCTGCTGCTACCTCGTCTTGGACATCCTTCACAATGGGTTTAGGGGTGGTTGGACCCTCAGCCGGCAGCGAATCCTGACTGAAATTGAGGTCCTTGGGTCTGCTAGCACAACCTCCCATCGCTCCTGATCAATAGTGGTAGTAAAATGGCGATGCGGAGGTGGCTGCAAATCCAATGCAATAATAAGGTCTTAAAAAGGCTTAGAAAGAATCTGGCGGAGGCAAAGAGGTGGAACAGGGTCTCCTCTACTTTCTAATATTAACCAGATGCCGTTGGGTGCGGGATGTAAGACTGACAACCTTTTTCATATAGCCACAGGGACCACAACTTTTCTTTTTTTCTGGCGCCAATTTTGGAGTTAGTTATAGAGCCGTTTATGGTTAAAATGAAAATTTTCTATGGTGAAGCAGTTTGTTTAAGTTAAATAACCCCTTTATGGTAAAAGGGTATACTTGTTCGGTCGGTGAAGCACTCACTAGTCATTTGAGATGAGATGAGATGATTGGAGGACGTTTTTTGGGATTTTTATTGGGATACATACATTGTACATTCAAGGACAACTGAAACGTACCTTTGAGTTATTTGAACAGTTTCTTCTTTTAGAGGTTTTGTTAATTTCAAAATTTTGATTCAAATGGTGTCTCTCTCATACATATATAGTTGACAAATTCAAATTAGGAAATTATTCCGCAAAAGTCATATAATTTAAATATGTTTGTTAATTTAAGAATTCTAGATTTATTCTAGAGTTATTTTCTCTTCTATCTATAAAAATTCAGATGGGCATTTTCATTTTTGTTTTTTGCTTATTTCACATTATCAATTAAACAATGTGCATAACATACAAGTTCTTTGTATGATTCAACTAATCAAAACCATTTAATAAAAAAAGAAAATAATTATAAAGTATCATTTTGATAGTTTTTTGGATTTTATTGGGTTTTTCCTTATTTTCGTTGAATTATGCCAGTTTTCGTGTCGAAAACAAATCAAACCCAAGACCAATCCTATAGGCAATTTAATCTGATTAGTTTATAGTTTGGCATCCATGACATATATGTTAGTTATGTCATCAGCGTGTCAATCTCTTGCTTGAAAGTATTTAGGGATTTTGAAGTTTCCTGGCCGGCTACAAGAATCCTACACAAATATCAAAAACGAAAGATAAAGAATCGTTTTCCAATATTTATATACATACATACTATCTTGAAGGAAGTTTGTATCTCATGTGCTCCCCCCCACAGGCCACAACTTGTGTGGGAGTGGGATGAAAGCTAGTGACGTGAATTCCTCAAACTCACGCTTTAGTCATACCTAGTAAATGCAATGCTACGATTTCTCTCAAAATATGATCCACTCATGTCGCATCCAAATCCTCTCCTTCATGGCTCCTCCGTTGGGTGGTCTTTGCTAGGCAACCGGGCATTGTCCTTGTTGCTTCATTTACAATCCTTAGTTGATAACATTTACATTTGCAACATATGTACATGTAAGGTTTCCCTGGTTGCCAAACAAACTCGTTTATCATTCCCCCATACTTCCATTGCTACAAAATCTTGTTTTGACCTTCGTCTACATGTTTGGGGATCTTAATAAAACTGCAGTTTTATCTGGTGCACAGGGTTTTTTTAAATATTCTTGATGATTATTCTCATAGCACATGGATTTATCTCATGCAACAAAAATTTGAAATCCATCCCTCACTATCTCATTATTATCCCATGGTCAAAGCCCAATTTCAAACTACCATTTACCAAGTCCCCTCCGATAATGGAAGTGCAATTTTTTAATTGTTGAATGTCTTGAATCCTAATAAATTTACAGTTATGAAGTCTGTTTCCCCAGACCCCCCATATCACCAAGTCACGACTCCAGCGGTCCCGCCCTTTTTTACATTAGGATATTCTGGGAATTAAAACTAGGGGTAGACTTGTAATTTCATCTGTTTTCGGAGTATTATATAAACTCTTCTTATCCTAGGATTTTGGGCATCACGAATCAATGGAACTTCTCTCTTAATCAGTTTTGTCTCTAAGATAGTGAAAGATTCGATTTGCTACAGACGTGGACTAATCATCACACATTGTGTTGGTGAACCACGTAAATTTTTGTGTTTTATACATGTGTATTTCTCTTTTCTATTTCTTGATTTCATAACATTAACAAACCAAACCTCGACTTTTTTAAAAAACATGAGATCCTTGTTCAATCCAATTGTGTCCACACTCCACAACAAGGTGGGGTTGTATATGAACTTCTATTCAAAACCAAACCAGTCCTCTCTCATCTCAAGGTTTTCGGTTTCTTATATATATTTCTCCCCCCCTTTTTTTTTTTTGTTGATGATTGATACACCCCTCTCATTGCGCATGGTGCCCAAACGAGAGCGGAGATCCCCGCAGTCGCAAAATCGGGGTGCTGACACCAAGGCATGGACAACCTGCATGGTTTGAAAATCTTGATTAATGATTATGGAACGCAAACATTGCTGAACCATGAAAACTTTGAGGGCTAAATGGGTTACTTCACTGAGTACCTAAGTCATGCGTGGTCAAAGGTGGGCAGAATGGCACACACAAGCAGCAGCACAACCGATCATGCTTGCCATCTCATAGGGATCATAATACTTTTGCAATTTCGGATAAAAAAGAGTGTCGTAATTGCCATCTTCCAAAGCTCGTGTGAGCAAAGGTCTTGCCTATATTGCAAGCACAGTTTAGTTTTTCTGATTAACAATGCATATATGCCAAAATATCATCATAAGTAAGGATTAAAGTATCGTGTAACGGTTGGATGATTTTAAGAGACGTATCGTATCATATCGTGGATACAATAGATACGCTAGGATACGGGGCAAGATACACGGTAATTATTAGGGAACATGCAAAATATGATTTTTAAGCATAAAAACACTATAATGAACAATCTTGAAGTATTTACAAAGATAAAAGACACAGTCGATGACATTTCATGAGCTACAACCTTCGCTTCACATGAACTATAGGTTTTCAGCAATGAGAAGACCAGAAAAGTGAAAAAAAATCAATTGTATCAAGCTTTATATGTATGTATCGACCGTATCGAGCCGTATCAGTTCGTATCGAGGTGTATCGAAGTGTATCGATTAGTATCGAGGTGCATCAAGATGTATCGGTAAGTGTATCTTATTTTTTGCAAGGATGGAAACTTAAGTGTATCGATACGTATCGAGTATATCGACCATATCGAAGTGTATCAAGTCGTATCGGCTCAATACAGTCGATATATGTGGATATATTTTTTGTTTAAATAAAAGAGATACGTATCGAAAAGTATCGTATCAACCACTGTCGATCCATATCAGTGGATACGGGGTTTATAGTATTGATACTTAAAACCATGATCACAAGTAAAGAATTGTAGCTCAACTGGAAGCAACTAGTCCTACCATAAATTTCAATAACCATTATAGTTGAGTCCAACTTGGGTAGGTCTGAAGCCAACACAAAACAAGCCCAACCTAAGTGCTTGTTCAGACCAAATAACTCTGGTTGAAGTAGCAGCGCCACTTCATTGTACTAACCAATAGTTTTCTACGATGTCATCAGTTAATAGAGGATAAATTTTTGTAGAAACTGTTACTAGTACACACTATATACTAGTGACCCTTGTCCAACAATGACAATTGGACTAAACCAAATAAGTGTGCATCCAAATCCAATCCAAGCATAACCATGTATATCACTGAGTGGATCTATATTAACAAATCAAATATAAGTTATATTCAGATCTCCCTCAACGAATCAAATTTGTAATTAGTACAGTATTAGCTGATCCAGTTACAACCCCTACTTGCCAAAATCTCTCATAAATGCCAACCCCATAGTAGCTTGCAGGACAGACTCATGGAGTTGTGAAGACAATGATAAGCTTAAAAAGGTGGTCAAATAGCTACCATACAATTAAGCAATATTTTTGTTTTAACTTGTCAAAGATGATAGATAGTAGATCTTGGTTTATAAGAAAATACTTACCCAATCTACCAAGCATTCATCCATGAAGGATAAAGATATGACAGGTTGTCGTCCCATTATTAATTCTAGCAGCACTACTTCAAAAGAGAAGACATCAGATTTATCCGTGAGCTTCCCACTTGATGCATATTCTGGAACCATATACCTATTGGTTTTGAGCATATTAGTGTTTGTCATACAAGAAAAAGGATTAATGCAGGCCATTTTGTGATCTTTACTAACTTAGCAATCATAAGCCAGTAGGCTCTGATTGCTTCAACGTAAGGTATAATTGAAATAATCCTTGAAGTGACAAAATGCAGCTATCAGCTACTGAGGAAAATCAGTGTAAGAATAAGTTGCTAACTCGGATAAAGCATGATTATGAAAAAACCAGATCGCGAGACTTGTCTGCTTCATTCTTTGACTTCATACCACCAACACTAAAAACAGAGAGAGAGAAGAACAGAATGAATGTTACCCAAAGGTTCCCATGACCGATTGAGATATTGTTGTCGTCAGATCAAGGCAAGACTAAGCAGAGCACAAGCAACGTTCTGCTTTGACACCTCGGTGCCGGTTTTTAAAATGTAAATGAGGGGTTCTATAGCTCCAGCATTCGTGATCAGGATTTCGTTGTCTTCGTGGAGAGAGAGATTCAATAGAGCTGTTACAGCATGTTCTTGTGCCCACGGGTCACTACAACGGAGGAGAGGAATCAAGGCGAGAAATTGCACCGGATTCACCAATGAGAGCTTGATTCTCAGATCTGTTCTTAGCAACAAGACATGGCTTCGCCGCGGCTAAACGTTTTATAGCAGTGGACGGAGACTGGAGACCTTCAACGCATGTCTTCACGGTCGGTTCGAGATTTAGCGAGGGAGCGAGCATTGTCGACGATCTCCGAGGAGAGGTTCTCGCGCTGTAGAAATCCTAACCACGGCTCCATGAGAGATTCACTGTTAGGTTCCGGTTCCAGATCAACGGCGTCAGGGTTGTGGACACGATCAAGTGATGGAAGACAAGCAAACCTCTGCAACTCTCCGGAGATGTCATTACTGCAGGCAGAGAAATCGCTGAAAACTTGAGATTAGATATCAAGGAGATTAGATCAGGTGATAGAACATTGAATAGAAGAGAAGGTCCTTAATTCAAGCTATCAAAATCCAACAATGAGAGGATCAGAGGAATAGTAACAAAGAAACATCACGAAGCTAAAAGGGGGGAAACAAAATGAAACCCTAAACTAAACCCGAAGAAAAATATGCAACGGTTATATGAAGCTCAATATGCGATTCTATTGAAATAAAAACCAAATTAACCACGATGACCAGTGGAAAAAATAAAAGACAGTCGGTATGGAAGGAGAAGGGAGGAAGAGAGATTGCAGTACTTGCAGGTGACAGAGTCGTAGAGTGAAAGAAAGGGCACGCGGGACAAGCTAGGCGGGAAGTGAGATGGGAAACCCTACGCCGGCGTGTCTATGCAAACGCCGTACTGTATGGAAGAACTACGACGGCGTTTCCTACAAAAGGCCGCTATGTATAATCATTAGTGGCGTTAGAAAACGCCGCAATATCAACGTTTTTATAAAGGCCTGCTACGTAGAGTATCAATAGTTATTCAAGATAAAGCGGCGTTTTTATAAAGGCCGCAATATATAATATCAGTAGATATCAATAGCGGCGGTGTTTTGGAAACGCCACTAGATACCTTGGCCAAACCACCACCATGGACCCGCATTCTTGTTTTGTCTCTTGTTCCTTCACTGGATTGGTTCCCAATAGGCCTATAAGATCAACCATTAGTCTGATGGTACCACTGAAAGGTACAACGCCGGCCTTGTGCCAAGGACAATAACAAGGTAGAAGGGATCGACTATCATGACACATTTGCACCAGTTGTTAAACTTGTGACTGCATGTGTCACATTTGTCATTGCCATAGCTTGAGGATGGCCTTTACACCAATGAATGTTTCCAATGCCTTCTTACATGATGACATCAATGACGAGGTGGACATAACACCACCACTTAGCCGTTGACGAAAAAGGGAAAACATTGTATGCAAACTCCAAAATTTTTTATACGGCCTCAAAGAGGCTTCTTGACAATGGTTTGCCAAGTTCTCCACAACATTACTCGACTTTGGATTTACCTAATCACAAGCCAATCATTCTTTATTCTACTTACATCAAAAACAGGTTATCTACCTTCATCCTTGTATAAGTTGACGACGTCGTGCTCATTGGTTCAAATGCCCCATTGTCATCAAGGATGTCAAAGAGCTCGTCAATACCAAATTTCACATCCAGAAACTCGGTCCCCTTTAAATATTTCCTAGCCATTGAAGTGTTTCATTTTACAGACGGCATATATCTTTGTGAACACAAATATGCTCCTGACATCCTCGTAGATTCCAAAATGATTGGATATCGACCTCTTGATCTTCCCATAGACCAACATTTGAAGCTCACCAAAACAACTGATGACACTCTCTCTGATCACTCTCCATACCGCCGCTTGATTGGATGCCTAACCTATCTCACCATCACACGGCGTATAGAAATCCTCTCCCGCCTGAGTTTGGGCAAGAGAATTGACCGCCCTGATGGATGGTTGCCACTTGGCTCTCGAATGGATCCGAACCCTCTATCCGAGCCGACACCCGAGTCGATAAACTGAGCCGACAAGGGTGTCGGCTCAAATGGAGGGCTAGGATCCACTCTATCCATCTAGGTCGCCAATTCTCATGCCCAAATTTAGACGAGAAAAGATGTGGATCCTCACACGGCATGATATGGTACATACCGTCAACATGCTTAGTCAATTCATGTGTCTAACTCCAATAGACTCACCTAGATGCTGCTCACTGTTTGCTACGGTACGTCAAAGGTACTACAGGACAAGGATTATTTTATTCATCTACATCCTTGTTACAGCTCCACGCTTATTGTGACAGTAATTGGGCCAGTTGTCCAATGACCAATCTTTCCAGAACCGGATATTGCATGTTCTGGGGAACAGTTCCGTTTCTTGGAAGACAAAGAAGAAAACCATAGAGTCACGGTCCTTGACCGAGGCTGAATATCGGGCAAAGGCTGTCTCCACTTAACAAGATTACTTGGTTATCTTCTCTCCTCCATGGAATTGGACCTCCACATAGCACATCCACACCCCTATATATATTGTGACAACCAAGTGACTCTCCATTTTGCAGTCAACCCAATCCAATCAAGTGGCGGACCTCTATAAAATCACTCGGGCATGATTCTTTCACAGCCCTTAAAGGCCAAGTTGGGCATGTGCAATTACCACATCCACATTCCACCTTGAGGAGAAGTCTACTATCCGAGAATCGTAACTGTTATATCTTGTATATATCTTCTCCCATATCTGGAGCTAACACATGTTGATATCCGACCCCTAGAATAATCTTAGGAGCAAATCCTACCCTTGTCTATTATAACTGACAGATTTCTACAAATCTATCATCGTGATCATAGGAGTATTTCTAGCTTTCCTTGGTATATTTAAACTCATACAAATTCAAAGAAATATATCATTCAACTTAAATTCTCAATTCGATTTACAATTAGTAAATCATTATATTATATGGAGAAGGTTTCTTGTCTGGCTATGTGACTCCTACATGAACACGAAGACCAATGGAAATATACAAGTAAAGATCCAACTAGGGGCAGGTATTTTTACGATATTATATAGAGAATAGTTCACCTTTATATACTTGTATCTTTTCTGGATCCTATCACCGTCCATATTCAGTAGGTCCCACACCACATCGGTGATGATAGAATCCCTTGAATAATACATGTACATGCAGCGATCAAATAGGAGAGAGAGGGAGGATTGTTGGTGTAACCTCTACCAAGGCATAAAATATTTTCTCATTTTATATTTATCCCTGAAAGTAGAAAAAAAATAATCTTTTATCTGGCAAAATGATTTGGAATAGGAAGGCCTTCCTAGATGGGCATGCGTTTTATTATATTTTGCACCGAGCCCCATTGTAGGGACATATTTATTCAACAGCCAGAGCTAGAAAGCATTACAGTAGGTCAAAAAATCATCAGGGAACAGCGACCTCCAAAAATCCTGACCGGGGAAGCCCAAAACCCAACGGGCTAGCCGATTTATTTCTTGTGTTTGTTCCTCGTTATGAGAATGTCTAGATGGGCATACTTAATTGTGTGGCTTGTTAGGCTTATGTGGAAACCTTGGCCAACCAGACATCAGTCGGTTCGGACCTCCACTTAGTTTCACCCAAGCTTCATCCTGGTCATGGATAGATCACCCAGGTTCGGGTCCATAAGCAGTGACAATTGCCCTATAAAGACTCGCTTTCGCTACGGCTCCGGTGGGTTCCCTTAACCAAGCCACTGCCAATGAGTCGCCGGCTCATTCTTCAACAGGCACGCGGTCAGAGCCCTGGTCTCCTCCCACTGCTTGGGAGATGGGAGCATCAATTTTTAGCATATGAGGAAAAGCCTGAATTATATCATGAGAAAACTATTGAAGACATGGCGCCTATTGATTAATGAATTGATCCATTCAAAGTCTTGCATCCAAGAAAAAAAAATATTCCAATCGAAGCCGTTTTGGGTCAAGATGTGGATCAAGGAGGAATGGGAACCTAGTCTATCCTGTAGATGGCATATTTCTCCTGATTAATTTCAGCACGACACGTGTTTGACAATAGATTATAATGGGAAGACGGCATGTGTCCTGCCAAATGTCACCTTCAGGATGCCCTGGCGATAGTAAAAAGAAACACGTGAACATTTGTACGTGCTTGATCTTTGAGCCAATCTCTGACGTACCATGGGGATTCTTATTAAGAAACGATCCAGTAGATTGGATTGGAATAGCATCCTCTACCTGCGAAGGATGCATATGGCGATCTGTAAAGGCTGGGACGGCGGTCTCAAAATGATTCGATCAACTCAAACAATCATATTTGCCCAATTCTGTCCTAGTGGAGTCATCGCAAGATCACATACTCTCAATCACCGGATGATGTGTCCATCCATGGCGCAGGTGTGTCCTCTATATAAACCCACGACGATCAACGATATCTGATTTCCTAGCCTCTGTCAGAATACTCGGGGAACCCACCTTTCTAAAGAACTTATGTACTATCTTCTTGTAAGCTTCATACTGATTGCTTTGTTACTGACTTGATCGTCGGAGTGGATACAGGACATCGCTGTCTGGCTTCGATCATTTTTATCTTATCTTGCAGGGAATGAGACAAGTCAAGTAGCCTAATTTCAACAGCAACATATCCGGTTAATAATATTATTTTTAGGGAGAGGGTAGCTGCCCGACTGCATGGTTCTTGCATCAACGCAAGCCAATGGAAGCACATGCAAAGGAATCCGAAGGATGAGATTTATTCTTTTTAAGGGATGGTAGTAAATTCACTCCTCCAGTCGCACACCTGGCATGGATTATTTTTATTATTATAATTAAGCATAAAATCATGATAAAGTAAAATAAATATATTTTTTAAATAAAAGAAATCTAATCTAATCATGATTTAACATCTCCATTCTCATTGCTAAAAGAAAATCTGAAAAAAATCAGTTCACATTATCTAATTCGTTCAGTTTTGATCCAACAATTGGAGTTCACTAATGGCATAAATGTATTGGTATACATACCAGATAAACTCTAGCTTGAAACATGTGACTGGGATCCTTTATAATGAGGATCCCTTGTAGTGAACTGTAGTGAAGACCACATTCACTCAAAGTGGATCGATATATATTTCGATGCACTTTGATTGCCTTGAAATACATATCGATCCACTTTGAGTGGGTAGGATTTTTACTACACAGGTAGCCTCACTATAGAGGATCTTTTTCCTGAAACATGATTAGACATGTGTGACAACATGAGACTATAATTGGGGATAGAAATCCTCTCCTGCAGTAGGTGCACTTGCCAAGGGTTAAATTTCAGTCGACACATATACTGATGTATTGGTATACGTGCTGGATAAACTCCAGCCCTTAGATTCTGGCTGGAATCCTCCTGTCGCATGAGAGGATTTCAATCCCTATAATTGGTCTAAATAGAAATGTGCCTAGTGACCTAATCCTAATTACTCGGATCAATTAACTACACTCCTAGAGTCCTACACTCATACATTCCTGGTATAAAAATCCTCTCCCGTCTGAGTTTGGGTAGGAGAGTTGGCGACTCGGATGGATGGTCGCCACCTGACTCTCGGGTGAATCCGAGCCCTCCATTAGAGCCGACACCTGGTTGACAAGCTGAGTGGACAAGGGTGTCGACTCGGATGGAGGGCTGAGATTCATTCGAAAGCCAGATGACGACCATCCATCCGAGCCGCCGACTCTCCTCAAACTCGGGGGCGGGAGAGGATGTGGATTCACATTCCTGCTCCTAGCGAAGGGCTCAAACTTGGAATATACCATATATGATTCCAAAGTCCAACAGTATTTCTGTCCCCGGGAGCGCTGACCCGAGGCCGTTGAGGGGTTAAGTCTTGATTGAATACGTAACGTACTTTTGCGTACTGAAAATGTTATCGTCTTCACTTCCCCGCTATTTCTTCTTCCTCTTCTTCGTCTTCCTTTGCTTTATTTCCAACGTCTCCCCTGGGATTGCAAAGGCAAATGGAAAATCAAATTCTCCGCAATCGTCATCTTCTTCTTCTCCTCTGCGTTTCGGCCGGAACGGAGAGTTCAAAATCCTACAAGTTGCCGATATGCACTACGCCGACGGGAAGGCTACACTGTGCGAGGACGTACTTCCCGAGCAGTTCTCTGGTTGTTCCGATCTCAACACCACCGCCTTCCTTGAACGCATGATCCGAGCAGAGAAACCCGATCTAATCGTCTTCACTGGTATTGCCAACTACGAATTTACTTCTCATATGTGAACTGTGCTCTGTACCACTTCCATCCTCGATTTCACCTCACTATGCACACCGATCATTTTAAAATCATTAAACCCACAGGAAAAAAATGTTTTCTATTTTTTTGTTAATTAATTTGAAATCAGTAAATGTATCGAATTTGCCCTGGACGAATTGATTCGCCCAGCAGAATGAAAATACTTGTGTTTAACTTATATGTACACTGTGTGCGAAAAGAAGAGTAACCTGAATTATTTATCCGGGTATTTTTTTCTTTCTTTACTGAAAGGTGACAACATCTTCGGCTCCGACGCGACGGATCCTGTAAAATCTTTGGAAGCGGCTTTCGCCCCCGCCATCGCGTCCAAAATTCCGTGGGCGGCTGTGCTGGGGAACCACGACCAGGAATCCACTCTGTCAAGGGAAGGTGTGATGAAACATATTGTTAGCTTGGAAGGCACCTTATCCCGTCTTAACCCTCCTGCGCAGACTGTTGATGGCTTTGGGAACTACAACCTCGAGGTTCTCGGTGTTGGGGATTCCACCATCCAGAACAAGTCTGTCTTCAATCTCTATTTTCTTGATAGCGGAGACTACTCCACGGTTCCCTCCATCCCTGGCTATGGCTGGATCAAACCTTCCCAGCAACTTTGGTTCCAAAGAACTTCTTCCCAGCTACAGGTATTCTTCACATTACAGTATTTATTTACTTGACTTCCTGTGAGTGTTATTGTCTATCACTGATACATTACTCTCGGAGCCGACACAAATGAAAACAGTGTTGTTTCGATTTTCCAAAATTTTGAAAGATTGACTTTTTTTTTCCTTTTTGGATTGGAAGCATCCGGGAAGCATCAACTTTCGAGGTCTGGAGTCGTTGTAAATTGTAGAATAGTTAAGTAAATTGCTAAGTATATATATTCAAAAATTAATATGTTAACAGGTTTACGGATAGGAAATAAAATTTAGACAATTGCAAATAATTTGTTCAATCCCACCTATCAACGCTGAAGACCTGTGTTATCAATGTACGGATTACTGTGCTGCTCCCTGTAAGGATCTTTGTTGCTTGTCTTGTCTAAAATACCCATGTGATAATGTGTGTGCATTCTATTTGGTTTTGTATTTCATACAAACTTGTGGAAGCCAGCTGGTGTCCTGCCCATGGCTGGCAGTAAGAAAACTTGGGCAAGGCATGGTATAAGGATACTAGTTTACCGAAGGGAAAGTCTCAAATGAAATTCCACCAAGTATAGGGATAGGAACCCAATTTGACTTCCAACTTTTGAAGCAGGCTAAATTAGCAACCATAATGGGGGTCTCAGGATTGGGTAATGAAATTCGGAGTGACTAGGGACCCAATTCAACCTGGTTAAAGAGCAAAATCTACTTATACTCTTATTTGTCGGGAAAAAAGAAAACTTATACTCACAGGCCTTCATGGTAGTTAATTAATATGTAACATAAAAAACAAAAACATTGCAGATTGGGCATAACCAGACTAATTGAGAACATGTACATAAACTAATGTAGATGTAGGTTGAAGACATCTTATCCAACATTTCTTGTTGGAATAATATTACTGACTTGAGATAAAAATAAAGCTAAAGTGATGATTTTTTTTTTTTTTGGTGAATAAGGAGTCACTAGCAGCCTAACTAGGAAGGTCTATCCACAATTAAAACCGGATAGGCAGGTCCCAAGCTGAAGCAATGTATCTATTGATCCCTGAATCAGGACTATGTGAAAAAACAGGGAGGATTGATTCTCTAACTTTAAAATAAATAGAATTAAAAATTTGCTTTACATTCCTAGATTTGTTGGCCCAAGAACAGAGGTTCTTCCAAACTTGATGTGGTAGGTAGATTGACGCACAGAAAGCCAGCTTCAATAGACATGCATGCTTAAATAATAAAGCAATGAAAAACATAACTCATTGGAGAAAAGGAACACACTTGTATTGGCCAAAACCTAAGATAATAACTGTATAGATTATCAAATTGTGATGTTGACTGTATTCAAGTTTGAACAGAAAATGTGCAGTTTAAATAATGTCAATATGAAGCATCTAGAACTTAGAATTGGGGTACTAAAATCATACTGAAATTCTGAATAAAATTACCAAATCTATTAAATACCTGAATGTAGAAAAATAGAAGATACTAGATCAATGATTGGTAATGGATCAACATCCGGAGATCTGGAGATACTGAAGTGAAATTTATCAACCAGTCAGTGGACTCCATATGTATGGTTTCCCTTCGTTAACACAGAACCTAGATTCTGATTCCCAATGAGAAAAGGCCAAGCTGCTGTATGAAACCCCCATCTAGATATACAGAAACTACCAAATTTGACTAATATGAAGAAAAGTGGACTGTAGCCTTGCAATAAAACTCAATCCTTCGCCTTAAATCATCCATTAAACTAGCCCATCTGCGAAGAAGGGGCTAAAATCTTCCACTGAACCCCATAGACAGTTTTCTTTTCCATAAAATAGTGAACAAGTAAAATACCCAATTTCTTCATTCAACTAGTTCTTTATTTCTGAATATTTATCAACCCTTGAACCTGGCCCAAATTATTCCATCAGCCAGTTATAAGCCATAATATTTACTATACCAGTTCATATGGATTCAATATCTTGGCTAAGTTGGCTCTAGTTTTTTTTTTCCCTAATTCAGAATCTAATCACCCTTAAAGATTCTACGTGGTTTGAAATCAGAGCAAATTGATTCCTTTTTTTTTTGCTCACTAGTGCTGGATTGGGCTCCATTTTGAGTCTTACTATCAAGATATGAGGTTTTTGAATGGTCTTTTCTAAATTCATATGGTTGGTAATTTAGGGACCGAATTTGATACTTAAGACTTGGTTAGATTTTTCAGTATCGATAGTTTAGTTCCAGTATTGTGATCTATCCGGCCTAATCTTCTTTTGGTTCTGGAGCCGATCTTGAAACTCATGTTTGGGAATAGATATCAATGCTCCAGTCCAGATCCTGCCTAGCCTACATGATCAGAGGATCTGATTTTTGCAAGTCAAACACAAACAAAGTGAGTTCATAATTAATGCATGGTAGGTGAGCTGTATGTTTAACCATATTACCTAGGTGGATCACCTCAAAACCATTTAGGGAATTGTTACTGAGGTTTGTTAGACTAGACATAACAAACTTCAATCTTTTTTTTCTTCTTTTTTTTCCTGTGATTGGCAAAGGAAAAAATCTTCCATTTCTAGATTTCAGAAAACAGACAATTGTTGTCAAGATACGTCTATTCAAATATTCACAAAAATATACAAACATACAGAATTTGCACATATATGTATGGAGTGGATGCTTGCTTGCTGAAGTATTTGCTCCATCCATTCCCTGAAATTCTACTAAAGTCAGGTAACAGCCAATTTCATTTACTTTTCTTAAACCACTGTGAGGTGCCATCATTTAGGATCATTTTATCCATTATGTGTAGTAAAATGGTTGCTAATTGTTGTGGCAAAAAAATTCAATTCCCAACTGTTGTTTATTAAAAAATAGAAAGAAAATGAAAGTTAAAGTATATTATTCTTTGGGTCTACTGCATGCTCTAGAAATTAGGGAATGCTTATGGTGCTGATGTTGGGAATACTACAAGCCACATGAACGAAGAGTGGGCTTTCTCTGTAGATGTGGCAGAGCTTCTTTTTCCAGTGTGACCAAAACCCAGCAGTGGCAGAACATGATATCTTCCCCGAAATAGTAAATGCACAGGGAAAGATTAAATAAGATAAATCATAGAACTCAAAATGGAGGTTACCTTTTGTGCTTTCAATTTTATAATATAGTGGAAGAGTATTAGGTTTGGGGGGTTGTGGAGACATTAAGGGTGACTTGTTCCATTGCAGCCACTTTACTCCTCCAATGCAGGAGGCAATAGGGGTGGGTTAGACATTTAGACCCATTGTTTTGAGGGATCTCTTGGATGCCAGTGTCATGCCTTCCAGGACAGTCAAAATGTCTGGTGGCAAGGTCTCTCATTCCCAGGGTTTTTAGGCTCTTTTGGGGCGGTGGGATGCGTCTGGGACGTTAAAAATGCTTAGCGGTTTTACCTTATCTCCCGTTTAAGAAAAACATTTTTTCCACCTGTACTACCTCGTTGGGCATGTTTGCCAATTCTTGCTGGGTTTTGGGTGGGTTCAGGCCAATGTTGTCAAGGCGTCGCCTAGGAGTCCAAGGGGTTTTCACCCCTTGGGCGTTTGGTCACCTGATTGTTTCATGCCTTTTTTTTTAATAATAAAATGCCATTTGTAGTTCTTTAGTGGATTTTATAAAGTATTTATATTCACCTTCATGCATGGAATCATGCATATGTATTAAAAAAAATGATGCTCTAACCCCCTCCCTCTTGTATAAATCCTCCTATTGAAGATGTCCCCTTACAAACACCTTGGTGTCACCTAGTTGACTTGCTTTGTCGCCTAGTCGACTCACTTAGGCAGCCTCCAACGCCTTGGGCCGCCTTATCGGCATGACAACTTTGATTCAGGCCATTGAAAGTGTATCCGTGTGGGGTTTCAGATGCAAGAACCACTTAAGTGGAAAGCTTTCAAAGCGGAATACTTCTTCTGTGTATCTTAATTCTATCTCCCATTCCTTTTCATGTATCTCTCAAATTATTAAGTTTCTGCTCCTTTATCCCCCTCTTGTCTGTTCACAGATCAGGATGGATTTGGGTCATTAGGGTTCAGGTTATATTGAATTCCTTGCCTTATGTATCTTTAGGGACTAGGGAGCCAAAATTATTTGGCACCATGGCATTCTTCAACCTCCCGTAAAGCATGTCAACTGACAAGATGGTAATCGACCTCAGCCATAATTGGATGGGTTCGTCAAACTGCAGGTTTCCCTATTTTGAAAGTCTAGTCCTCTGCAGCATGAATTCAGCCAATCATGAGAAAGGCAAAAAGCATCTGTTGGGTGTTTTGTTACAGGTTTTCCCAGACACCCTTGAATTGCTTTGAGTCTTCTCATGATCAACACATTATCATTCTCTAAGTTCCCCAGCACTTTTAAATTTTAACCAGAATAATAGATGATCAGTTTCTGCTTGGACAGTTATCAATCCAGTTAGTTGGACCTTATATTTGTTTCTCACTTTTGTTCTACCTATGATCACTTTGGCCATGAGTTAACCATTCACCATTCCTATTTCTCTTCTCTGTTACTCTCTGATTGCCTACTCAGGTATAATTCCTTCTCTCCAAGTACTTCCCCTCCCCCCCAACACTACACACACACACACACACACACACACACACACAAAAAAAACCACACGCACAAACACCCTATCAAAGAGTGAAAATGTCAACATGTGGAAGACTCTCATGCACAAGGTTTCTGTTTCACATTTGAGTGTCCATGGAGACCAATTGATCAAAGGCCCTAGCTCCCTAACCTGAAGCTAATTTTAGGGTTACTACATCTCTTGATGCTCTTACATGGTCAAACCTGGATATACTAAACCATAATTTAAAGTATCAGAACTCACTTTGTGGGTATCCATGCACAATACAAAGTTAAGTCTGGTTATTGAAGTTGGTTTAGATATGATAGTTTCTCCTTTTCAGCAAGACAAGCCCCTCCCTTTTTTTTTTTTTTGAATAAATTAACATTAATTCATCCTTATTCTTTGAACAACTTATTTAGCTGCCAAGTTTCATAACACAAACACATCCAATGTGAGATTATTAAAGTCATATATATTCTTTTCCTTTTCCCTGCAGGAAACATATATGAGCAAACCAGAGGCCCAGAAAACACCCGCGCCAGGGCTTGCATACTTTCACATTCCATTGCCAGAATATGCTAGTTTTGACTCATCAAACTTCACTGGTGTGAAACAGGAAGGAATTAGCTCAGCTTCAGTAAACTCAGGCTTTTTTGCAACCATGGTAGCATCAGGGGATGTGAAGGCAGTGTTCACAGGCCACGATCATGTCAATGACTTCTGTGGAGAACTAATAGGTTTGCGACTTTGTTATGCTGGAGGATTTGGATACCATGCATATGGTAAGGCTGGCTGGGCAAGAAGAGCAAGGATGGTGTTAGCAACTCTGGAAAAAACAGATGATGGGGGTTGGGGAGGGGTGAAGTCTATCAGAACATGGAAGCGACTTGATGACCAACACCTTAGCACCATAGATGCTCAGATCCTCTGGAGTAAGAGCTCTTCTGGTAAGCTTCTCCTAAGATAGCTTTGCATTCTTTTACATTGATATTTGTGTGGTGTGTGTTGACTTTACACTTACTGGGAAAATTGTTTGTGATCTTCTCTGATATTACTAGACACATCTAATGAGTAAGTGATGCGAACAGAGGAAGCCTCTTTTAACTTCTTCCACCCCCCGCCGAATGTCGGGGCCAACTTGGCCTGGCCCTGACAGGGTTGGGCCAGGGTTGAGAGTTTCTCACCTGACAGGGCCGGGCCGGACCCAGGGCTGGCTTTAAAGGATCCAGGGTAGGGCTTGGGTTTCAAAAAGCCTGGCCTATTGACACCCCTGTTTTGTCTTCTACCTCTGTGGCTCCTCTCCTTCAATTTTCAGGCACAACTCCTATCCTTCCAATTTACGATTTTGAGTCCTTCTCTGGTACAAGCCTGCACAACCCCAACTCCTTTGATTTTCCATCCTTTTCTGCTACGACTGTCATTTTCTGAGTTGGTTGACTTTGCAGTGATTTCAATGAAGATGGGAATGACAGCAACGGTAATGATGCAGATAAAACACAGAAGTGGGCTTATTATTTTAGTGGAAGTAAGCCTTGGGTTGGGTTTCATACATGTTTGGGACTTTGGTGGATTTTTTTTTTTTTTTTTTTTTTGTAACGGGATACTCTAATAGGCCTAAATTATGGGTAGGAGGTAGGAATACGGGATTTATTAATTACTTGAGTTATTGGGTCTAGTTAGAGTCCTATTTCTTTATTTTTAGTTGCTATTAAGTGTTAATAGTTAGCTTGATTAAACTTTTTCCTTTTTAAGGCTAAGTTTTAGTAACAGTAAATTACCTCCAAGGTAGGCTATTGTCTGGAGGAGTTTTAGGACTAGTTTGATTTATATTTTTTGTTTTTTTATTTTAGTATATGTGAGGGCTATGCTTTGTAGACGAATTTGAATGAAGAAGAAGCTTTTCGCTCAATTGGTCTGTAGATTTCAGGCTAGCTCTGGTGGATTCTGGAGGGTTTGCATCTGTGGATTCAGTAGCATGTTTCTTCTTGTGGATTCAGCAAGGTAATTGAGTGGATACCTGATTTCTATATCTGCACTTCATTCCTGTCAACTGATAACAGTTCAGTATTGGATTTATTTTCTTGTGGGTGATCAGTTACGTGATTCGATTGTTCAATTGACTATTCTGATCTACTAATTTGTTTATTAAACTCTTCTTTAAGTTCTGTTTCTGTTTGTTTATATCTTCCCTTCTTTCCTCTTTCTTAATATTATTATGTTAGTTTACCTTCTATACAATTTTCTGAATTCCTGATTCTATTTCTTATTCAATTTCAGTTTCTGTTGGAGTTTTTCTACTTGAAGCTGAAATCATATTTCAATTCTAACTTTTCAAATCTCTGTTTTCCACTGATCTTTTGATTCTGATTTCAGTTTTAGTAATAGTTTACTGGTTTGAAGTTTCAACTCATGCAGTTGCAATTCACTGACTGGACCCTTTCGACCCAGCCTGGACCAAACCATCTGGATTTTGGTCCAATAAGGGTAGTTAGGGGCTTTAGTTATTTGTTGGGGTTATTGTAGGCCGTTAGTCGTTTATTATTTTATTGTTATTTTCTGTTAGTATTAGCCAACGTAGAATATAGAGTTTCAGTTGAGTTTTGCTTTCAGTTTAGAATATGTATAGGAGTTTTAGCAGATTAGGAGTCTTTTAAATTTCTTTAAATACATTCTTGTAGCTTATTGATTCAGAATTTTGGAATGGTTTTTTTTTTTTTTCTTTTTAGTTGCGATAGCTAGTTCAAATGGTGTTCTTCTCTTTTCCTTGTTTGAATTCTCTTTCCTGACTTTTTCCAAGGTCTAATTCCTTCTTTTGTTATTTCTTCTATACTTCTTCCTTCGTTCTTCATATTTGATTCTTGCTTCTTCCTTTATTGCAGTTCTTTTTTGCTGTTAGTGTTATCCTCTCCATATTGGCAGTGCTGCTGGCCTGAGAAGAATCACTGGAACTCTTTCGATAGGCCTCAGATTAACCTGAGGTTTTGGGTATTAGTTCAACCCCTAAGGGCGACCCTAACCCTAGATTCTCATACCTTAAAACCATCCCTGCTGTGATTTACAAATCAAGTTTCAGGTCTGAACCTTTTCTTACCGCCAGGATCTATTTCAGCAATATTTCAGCTACCTAATCCTGAAAGCTCATATCAATCGGTAGTCATTGATATTCTAGGCTTCAACACTGAGAGGGGGATGAATCAATATTTCTTCAAATTTTACCCAACTCAGACGGCAATTCAAAAATTCACAATAGAGAATGTAGCCACACAAGTGTGTGCATAGCCACCTCACAACCACAATGTGGCTAGGCCAACTGGTATATGTACACCCATCTCAAAACCAACAACACTCCAAAACATCCACAAGCACAAACATACAAGAATTACATGGTTCACCTCCATATTGTGTGAATGCTACATCCACAGAATAATGCCCCTCTTGGGCTTCGTATTTACTCAATACACTCATCTTATAAGTTGCTACAACAATTAAAGTGCCACAACACCTACTTCAACCCTTGATGGTACAAAGGCTAGGGTTTCAATCCTTTATTGGACAAGCCCCAATTTTCCGGTGATTACAATCATCAATTTTATAAAGTAGATTGCAAAACCTTCGCAAATTACAAGCTACGAGCTCTAATAGGACTTTTCACAAGCACCTGTCCTATAGGCATCTCATAAGATAGTATCCTGATGGAAGAATTACCTTTGAAGCATAATTCCACTCTTGGAAAACCCCTTGCCATTGGATTGTTACAAATTCTCCCCTTGAAGCACCATCCAAGCTCCCATAGTCATAGAGACATTTTCACAAGCATTTGGTGAGTGTCTTGACGCTCTTAAGGTACTCAAAAAGCCTTTCAAAGTTTCCCTTTACGTTGTCCAAGCACACAACAAAAAACTGGGTTTCAAAAGCCCTTAACATGAGCATTAAATCATCAATTAAGTCTTAGCCATTGATTTGGGAACATTGGAAGGCAATCGGATGATCTAGATCAAAGAAAGAGATTTTTGGTGACATCCTGTCACGTCACTGGAGGTCGGCTGGAATTTCAACCATCCAATCTCACTTCAAAACGGAGGGTGTAATCAGTTTCATCCGATCAGCCATTGCATCTGACGTGATTTGTGAAATTTGCGGCATTAATTTCATACAATCAATGAGCATCTAGGTGCCGGGTATCATGTACTTGCGCAACACCAGATCTATTTATGATTCTGTGCATAGTTGTCAAGGCGTCAAGGCGAACCAAGGCGATGGAGGCCTGACTAGGCGCCTAGGCGACCAAGGCGCCCAATTTTTCAAGGCGACCCAAGGCAGCCTGGGCGCCTAGGCGACGCCTTGACAACTATGATTCTGTGTCACTCTCACCATAACACCCCACTATCTACCAATCACCATCTCAGCGACAGAATAATCAGTGTTTTAAATGCTGTTCATGATGTGCCTTGATCCGAGCCGTCAGATCGGCATGCCTTCGACGTGGCTCTTTGATATCCATTGATTTGAACTTCCATTTTTGTCGTATACCATAAGTACCCCTTTACATCATAACAAATGACCTCTGTAAAATGTGCAAATGCATATAATGCATTTGAGAACAGAAGGCACCTGAGAGTTCCAAAAATCTGATTTTTTTGAATGTTTTCGAAGTGTCGATGGAAAACTGACTGCAGCTTCTTCATACGACATCGAAATTGAATCTTGCAAAGTGCATTGCAAAGCTAACTCGATACTCTACATGCTTCATGTCCAGAGCTTCACATGAAACCTCTGTGGGACCCATCTAAACCTGCCTCAAAGTGAGAAGTTCCAAACGAAGCTTGGAATTTTGCTACGAAAACATTACCACGTGCCATGAGGCTCCCATGCATCGGAAGACATATAGGTTAGCCTCAAAACATGGCTGAACACATGTAGGGACAGTCGATTCGTATTGAGTCAAAACCCAATCAGTTCACTGGCCAGACCTGGTTAACTCA
Source organism: Protea cynaroides (assembly GCA_028583415.1). Lineage (NCBI taxonomy): Eukaryota > Viridiplantae > Streptophyta > Magnoliopsida > Proteales > Proteaceae > Protea > Protea cynaroides. The sequence continues at coordinate 99,603,247 of CM053275.1, read as the reverse complement.
GTGCATGTGGCACTTGCCTTGGCTTGCTAATAATGGCCTCTTGTTGCCGCATGGCTGCATGACCCGCTGCCACCTCAGCACTCTCTTTCCTCTCTTTTTCTCTCTTCTCATTTTCTCTCATCATTTGGCTGTCACCACATCATCACTACAACTACTGTCCACATCACCAGTGCAACCCACACACCTTCTCTCGCTTCTTTTTCTCTCTCATCAAAGTTGGTCAATTTTGCCAACAACTTCTAACATAGTGTTCAACAGTCATAAGAGAGAGATCTCTCATTCGAAAGGAAACTGGTTTACCGCTGGCTGCTAAACCATCGTGTGTTTGAAGAAGAAGTGATTTAGTGGGTCTTGAGAATATACAACTTAGGAACTATAATATTATAACACCTATTCCTGAGTCCTTAAACTTCAAACACCGAAAAGTCTTCAACTTCTTTTTCTTGGGTGCTTGAACTCCATGAAGATGGTCTAAAAGCTTGTTCTTCCTTGATTTGCTTTCCAATCTTCATTTTCATGTCAACTTTGAGCTTTGTATGATCTTGTCCGTTTGAAAATTCAGCTCATTGACAATGTCTCTTTGCTTGGACTTGTTCTTTGATGATGTTCATGCTTGGGAAAACTTAGCTTCTTGATCTTACACTGAGCACATGCTTTCTCATCCAAACTCATGTAATCACCAAAACAAATAACATATATATTCAACAAGATTCTCATACCCTAAAACCATCCCTGCTGTGATGTACAAATCAAGTTTTAGGTCTGAAACTGTTCTTACTGCCATCTATTTCAGCAATTTTTTTATTTTTATTTTTTTAAATTTTTGTTGGGCACTGTTTAAACTGATCTTTTTGTGGATTTCAGAGGGCAATAGCTTGGCCACCTAATTTTGAACTCTTAGATCAATTGGTAGTCGTAAGAGAAAAAGCTCTCATTCGAAATGAATGTGGTTTACCGTTGGCTTCATTATGAAGTTCCAATTTCCCCTATTTTCAAAATAGTTTCTGTTTTATCCCATCTTCAGATTCTCTTCCAAAACTGACCTTAACTCTTTAAACTTAATTCATTTTATGTCCGATAACCTGTTCCTTTACCACAAGTCCTAAATTACTCCTGAAGATTATAAAATTGCACTGCACTTATAATGTAAGTTGTTTATTCATCTGGTGGGCCCATAGCGATCACAAAGTACGGTGTTGTAACCCAGGGCCGCATCATGAACTCTTGATCGGATTTCTGTTTTCATAACCCTAAATTTTTTATCAAATTCAAGAGTCCTATCTCAAGTACACTTATTCTCTTTTGAGTTTCTGAAACCTTGATATATTTTTTTTCCTATTTCTGGGTTTTATACTACGATTACTGGTTATACTTCTCTTTAGACATCTGAATTGAAGCACCTGTCCTGCGATTCTGCAGTTACTTCAGATATCCTACTCCAAGTAGGATTACTCTGTATCTTAAGATCCAGCCATCAGATCTGGATCATACTTTACAGTCTTATTCTACAGAATAAACTGAGCTATCGATTTGAATTTCAGACCAATCTGATCAATTCTCTGAGTTATTGATTTCTCCTAAATCTGGTTTTGTCCTTTTCTCTGCAATCCTGTCACAAGCTCATCTCCTACTAGATCTCAATGATCCAAGATTAGCCTTGCATTAGGTAGTGGGTGGTGGTAGTAGCGTCCCTCCAATCTCTCTCCCTGTTTTTACATCCATTAATTTTCTTGGTCTCCATCAATCTCTGCAAACTCCTTCGACTCTGGTGAATACGTTCATAATTGGGGTTCAACAATCCCCAAATTTTGGGTTGTGGATTCATATTTCAAGGCTTAGGATTTTATGGTTTAAGGTTTCTTAGTTTAAAGTTAATGATTCGTTTGTTGTGACCACAATATTGATGCTAAAATAAAGAACTTACAAATTGGATTTGACGTATCATATGGGCCTATACTTATTTTCCGACCCCAGGAATATCCTTGGTGAGAAATAGGGCTGACAATGGGCTAGGACATGTTGTGCTTGTTCTAGCTAAATGTTAACATAAGCCACAAGGCATAGTTTGGCCCCATCTTTCAGGTGGGCAAGTACCAATCATTGAGAACTGGCAGCATCAATGGAACCAAACCAGACAACATGAAATATTTGAGGTTCTATAATTAGAACTTATTTCATTCCATTTTTTGTTCTGTTAGTAATGTATCCAAATTGTTCTATGGCATAACCTATTTAAGCACAATGGCAGAGTAATTGCAGGGCCAACTGATTGTGTCCCCTAAAATGTTTTGAGTCCTCACCCACAGCACATGGAACAGATGAAAGACGTATAATGCTGAAAAGCATGAGTTTTTACATCTTGAGTTCTCGAAACTTGTTATCTTTCAGCTGCCTGTGTAAAGATGATGTTTCAAGCAATGAGATTGTTTATTAATCGAGAAGTAGTATAAAGTTGATTTCGGGTATATATATATATATATGTTCTAGAGATGAGTAGAAATAAATTGTAATTTGATAGTTTTAGCTGGTGACTAGAACATATATATATATATATATATATATATACACTTTTTCAGGGCAGACAAAAAAGCAGGACTATTTCAGGGCAAATAGTAAATTGAGCTTGTCAGTGTCCTAGTAATAGAAGCTCTTTCAATTGAACTCATAGTATGGAAGCAGTTTTCTTCTTTCATTTTTTTTTTTTTTTGGCTTTCCAGACCCACTGTGTTGGTGGTTTTATTATTGATGCATATTAGAATGGTTCATGTTGCAAATGGGGATTGCAGATACAGAAATACCTTGCAAATTTCATCCTCGATTGATTCTCTTATAAATTTGATAGTTTTAGCTGATGATCGCCCTTCTTTCGTGCCTCTTTAGTTGTTTAGTCACATACTTGTATATGTGATCTGTGAGTGATGTGATTTAACGAATTGAGTCAACCGGATTGTGGTTTCCAACAAGCATTTTGAAGTTGATTCCAACAATTCAGCCTTGACAGATTACGGTGCATGTAGTGGATGTGATTCTAGAGTTGTGATACTTTTATTAAGGCTCTCTTTGGTATAGTTTATATTTGTTAGTGCTAGCGATACTATGTGCTGCTATGTGTACATGGGCCCCACTGGTCCCACCTCGTTATTTATTGTTTATTTAGATTGGTTATTATAGGTTCCCTTTATTGTTAAGATTTATTTCCTAAGTTGTCTAGATTTACTTTCTTAATTAGCTTATGATTGTAATTAGAGAAGTTTCTTAAACTATTGTTTTTTCTTTTTTATTATAAATAAAGGAACCACAGGAGGTGGAGATTACATTCGGTTCTTCCTCTTCTTTGGAGAATCGATCCTCACTTCTCTCTCTCTCTCTCTCTCTCTCTCTCTCTCTTATGGTTTCTGTGTTACTGTTTTTCTTTTATTGTAAACTGTTACATGGTATCAGACCGGGTGCCGTTTTGAGAGTCGTTTAAAGTTCTCCTTCATGGTGTGCAGCCGCCATTGCTGCTCTGTCTTTTCATATTATACCTACTACTGCTGCTATTTACCCTTCCTGTTACCGCCATCTCAAGATCTACTGATTATGATCTGATCTATTGCGACATATCGCTGCTGTTCTCTGCGATATAGGGTTGCTGTTCAAATCCTCTACAAAATCTGGTTATTGCAACATGGCATTGTGACTGCTACTCTTTGGATGAAGTTTGGATCTGATTCATTAATACTACCCACTGTTATTATCGAGAACTGATTTTCAAGAAATCAGAGCTCGATCTCTCCTTCAAGATCTGGTTTCATTCTTCTTGGTTATTGTGTTTCTATTTTCTTGCTGATGCTGGGTTAGCATTGCTGCGTCTGGGCGATCAGATGCTGAGAAGACTAGATCTGGAAGTGCCCTCAACTGTGAGATATTATGCTTCGATCAAGTCTGAAACTGAGGCTACCGCCTGGGCTAGGTTGTGGAATTTTTCTCTACTTTAATCCTTGTTCATTGAGTTGGCTTTTGGGTGCATTCAAGAGAGATATGAGTTTGGACTGTAATCTCAAAATTTCAGCTGCATTGGATTCTTATTGAGGGAGTTATCTTGCCTAGTACGAGATTTGCTTCTTCCACCAGATCTGGTTTCAGCAAGGGATTGTGGTGGCAAAGAGGGTTTAGGGCAATTTAATTTAACAATTCCTCTTTGTTAAAGGATCCCTATTCAGTCCAACACAAATCTGTAGAAAAAAGTAATAGAAAAATTTACTTATCTCAAAATCTGTTTGTCAGAAATTGATGAAATTTGGTTTGGAAGTCCTTGATAACAATTATGAACACCCCTCAAAAGTTGAAGAAGATCAGAAAAGAGTTGAAGAAGTTATGGGGCCCGAAAGTTGGTTGAGCCTGTTAGCGCCCCAGATCTGGATCATCTTTGATTGATGTTGTAGTTTTGGTACTAGTTTAACAAGAAAACTCAATGGATCTGCAGGAAAGCTATGTCGCGACCTTTTATGGGACATACAATGCATTACAGACGTATGATCATTACGCTTCAACCAGCCAATGTAGAATATTTGAAATTCAAAACAAAAATTTAGAATCTCAAAGAAGAAAGGAGAACAAGAGGTTGAGTCTCACAACTTGGTGAGGCTCAACTAGAAATTAATTGCTCTTTAATTTCTGGAAAAACTCTAAACTCTAAACTGCCGCCAGCCTTTTTCCTCTTTATTTATAACTGAGATCTTACAAGTAAATAGGAAAAACTAGAAATAGGAAAGACTAGAAAATAGGAAAGACTAACCACCTTTATAACATAGGAAGGTTTTAATACAATGCAAAAGGAAAGTTTCTAAATCTGAAAAATAGGAAAGTTATGACTTGGTCTCCAAGTAATTAGACTTTCCAACTATCCATTCCATATATTTAGGAAACTTACTAAACAATAGAATTAGGAAAAAAACTAACTATCTAACTACCTAATAGTGCTGACTAGGATAGATAGAGGTGCTGGCAGTAGAGGCTACTGGCGGTACTTAGTCAATTGGGGCTTGGCCCAATTGAGGAGGATTTTCGGCCCCTTTTTCTGAAGTAAACCTGGGCTGCATCAGATTGGTTTGCTAATCTCCTAGATTGGTACATTCGTGGGCTGAAATCGATAGACCTGTCGTTTGCAAACAATCTCCCAAAATGTCCTTCAATTCGGAGGTATAGAGGTTGAGTTCGAATGAACTTATTCTTGCTAGTTTTGTGCGTGAGCCGAAAATCGTGAGGAGGAAGATGACTCCTCTAAAAACTCTCTTTTCTTTTCCATATTACCCCTTTTCTTTAGCCTTATTTTAATTTGCCCTTTACCTTAACTTTGATTCCTAAACTACCCCTCATCAATAAATAGTAATTCCCTCCATATCCTCTTCTTTACCTTTTCTATTACATCCTTGCAATTTCTGATTTATTACCAGTTTGCCATTTCCCCTGCTCTTTACCCCTTTTCCCAACTCCTTAATTCAATTTCCAATTAAATCCTAAGGGTTTGTTTGTTTGAAAAGAAATTATACAGTTCTGATTATTTACAATTTTTCCGTTCCTATCTTGTTTTCTAGCCATGGCCCCTTGAACAGTGTAATTAATTATCAAATTGCCATTAGCTCTTGTCTGTGACATATTTGGAGTATTACTTTGCTTGAGTGGTCCCATAAGTGTGATCATAATTTACAAAATTTCCATTGGACTTCTATATTTGCAATTTATTGCTTTGGAGGGTCCCTAGATTACACTGATGGAATTTACATGGAATGTTGATTATTATTTCTCGTATCTAGCATCTCTGGGATTTTATTTGCTACCGGTACGGGGTGCTTGAAGATGATTGGGTTCTTATTTGTAGATGTTCTCGTTGGGTGTTCCCCCTTCGTTATTTGTCCACGTGGAATGTTCCACGTTAAGGGGGAATTATATATATATATATATATATATATATATATATATATATATATATATATATATATATATATATATATATATATATATATAGAGAGAGAGAGAGAGAGAGAGAGAGAGAGAGAGAGAAGAGAGAGAGAGAGAGAGAGAGAGAGAGAGAGAGAGAGAGCATCCCGGTCAATATGAGTCCATAATCTGGGATCATTTGAATGAAGCTTCTACCATTGGTGCAATTGCCAAAACCATTGGGAGATGCTGAACTTGGGCAGGTTGCAGTATCCCAACTAAAAAGTTTGAGGAAATGAAAAAGAACTTCCTTAGCCTTTCCGCAGGGTCAAAGAGAACTACTATATATTGTTTGGGCATACTTAGAGCTTAGATCGAAGAAGGGATGCCCATCCCCAATGTGAGTAGTAAGTACTACCTTAGAGATATAAGGGTGGTTGTTCTGTGTCTCGAAGGAATTTTGGATTGAGCCGGATTTCAAGTTGCATCAAGTCCAATGAGCTACACGGACTGGAAGAGTTATGGAGATGTGTCGTTAGTATAGCCATGGCAGGCCAGAGGGGCAAAGCGTTCCGGTATCGATAGGTCTCACAGTTCCATGTTCTGACGTCTCCACATCAGCAGTTGTTGCTAGTTTGGAAGGAGTAATGCTTCGCCCTTCGGAGGTCTTGCGAAGATGGCACGCAAAGTTTGATCCATTTGTGACCAATATATATATATATATATATATATATATATATATATATATATATATATATATATATATATATATATATATATATATATATACCTACTTGTGCCACTACAGTATGATGCCTACCTGTTGCACGTGATGCAACCTACTATTTTTTGAAATCTGTTTACTACACTATTGCTTCAAGATCTTCTTTAAAGGTACTATTCAAGATTTGTTGGTTTTGGCTTCAAGAACTATTGTTAAAGGTTTTTTTTTATTTTATTTATTTTTATTTTTTTATTTTATTGTTGCCTCTACTACCTGCACCTGATGCGATCTACTTCTGCTTGGTTAACTGTGATTTCAAACTGTGCTACTTGGTTCACAATGACCTCAAACTTTTTTGTTGTTGTTTGGTTCATAGTAACCTATACTGTGCTGTTGTTACTTGGTTCACAGTAACCTATATTGTGTTGTTACTGCTTGGTTTATAGTAACCTATACTGTGCTGCTTTACTACTACTACTGCTGTTGTTGCTTCTGCTGATATATTGTTTTAAGCTGTAGCTCTTACATTCCCCCATGCTCTAGCTTGAGGGGGGTGTTAGCGCTAGCAATACCATGTGCTGCTATGTGTACATGGGCCCCATTGGTCCCACCTTGTTATTTATGATTTTTTTAGATTGGTTATTATAGGTTGCCTTTATTGTTAAGATTTATTTCCTAAGTTGTCTAGATTTACTTTTCTAATCAGCTTATGATTGCAATTAGGAAAGTTTTTTAAACTATTGTTTTTCCTCTTTGATTATAAATAAAGGAACCACAAGAAGAGGGGATGATATTCGATTCTTCCTCTTCTTTGGAGAATTGATCCTCACTTCTATTTGTCAATTTCTCTCTCTTACGGTTTTTGTGCTACTGTTTTTCTTTTATTGTAAACTGTTACAATATTTATGTTTATGAGTTATTTATGACAAATCATTTATGACAAATCATTTATGAGAATAAATTATGAATCATAAATAATAACCGTTTAATTTCACTAGACATAAAGAAGTAATAATAAATTATCACAATAATGATAAACATCTTCTAACCTATATATAGATTTTAGATTATTTCAATTTATTTTAAATATAAATAAATACCATAAATCATACCAAACAACTACATATATCATCATGTATTATATTATTAGTTTTATAATGGATACCAAAGAGAGCCTGAATAGGACTTGAGTTTATTAAAGCTACTAACAATCTGTTTAATGCTTGCAAACACATGTATGAGCGTCTCTGTGCCCATGCATGCTCATGTACATTTATGACATGATCAGGCAAAAACTTAACTTGCCTGCTAGCTCTCTTCTGGCCAAGTGGTAGAGAGAAAAACATCACTCATAAACTCAAAATTTATTAAATTTAAAGAAGTTTGCCGTTGAGTATCAGTTTTGCCTACCAAAAAAGTTTCAATGAACCATTTTTGAAGCCATTTAGCTGACAATGTTATGATTTGTTGTCTATGGGGTATCCATGTAAAAACAGACGTTATTTGGATCCAAAGCCAAATCCAACAGTTATGACAACTCGCTAGCAATGCGCCCATGTATTTTTCTTAAGATATATTTGTGTCCCCAGTCCCCACAGCTACACAAAGGCATGCACAGAGTGCACATTTGCACGCACCTTTATATTCCTCTTTTTCTTCCCCAAGGTCAGTATTTAGTTGTTTAAACTATCATTTAGACTTCATATTAATGTGCATCGTCTTCATTGAGCAGGGAGGCGTAGAAAAGGAAGTTCTAATGGCAATTGAATGGCAGGCCTATGCAAAGTATTAACATCATCATTAGAACCATAAAAATATCTGAAAACCAGATTACAGTGAAAAGGAAAGCTCGAGATATTAATGAAGTTCGTTTTGGTGCTGTGGTGAATATAATGAATAAATTTTTGGTATGAACATTGAAGGTGGTTTACCACGAATCAATTAAATATCTATCTAGGGAGTTGAGGATATGAACATGATGTATAGATTGTATATGCACGTTGGATTACCATGCTGGAAGATCTTGCTAGAACTGTGTTTTTTATGATACAAAGCAAAGTCTCTTTCAATGGATATGGAAGTCCTGGCCTTTTTTTAAGCATAAAAACAGAATCTCTTTTATTTCTGAAAACAGCTCTGTATAATTTCGTTTGCCTTGTGTAATATTAAGTGCTAATGTCATAGAAATCAATATTTTTACCCGGCTACTCTACCTGACATGGTGTTTGCGATTGTCTTAAATTCCATGATCGGGACCTGTCCACTTGAGAGATGGCGTTCTTCACAGCTGGGGGGTTCCAAGAGGTTGAACTTGGCTTCTAATGGTTGGGCACACAAGGCTAAGACCTCTGATAATGATGTAATGTAAGCGTTGGTTGTAAATTTCATTTTGTGTCGGATGAAATGTTTCGGTGGTAAACAAAACAGTTGATGCAGTGGAGTCTGTAGATAGTTTACAAATCTGAGTTATCCATTTTTTATATTTCTTTTAACTTAAACTATTCGTTCTTGTATGGAGTTGGGAGAGTGAACAGTATGTCTAGAGTAGTGACATGCATGTCAATACAAAGAGAGATTTGATTGAATAGATTCCAAATTTTAACATGTGATTAACATAAACTATGTACTTATCCAACAGTAATAGATGCCTTATGACATTAATCATTTGCCTTGATAAAAGACAAAACCTTGTGACGTTTAGGTAAACAATAGATCCATGTGACCCTAATCATTCGCCTTCAGTATTATTTTGGTTGTTTTACTTGCTTGTTTTTCACTGTTTTGGTGAATTCAGTGGAAATGCAGATTGGAGGAGGGTAGAAGAGAATCTTTTATGTTTTAGATTTAATCTGTTTGTTATATGTAGGTAACTCACAAGTAAACTCAAATACACCCTGTTGTGGATGTTTACTGGCTTGTACTTGATCCGCGTTCTCTTGCAAGATGAGAAGAGCAAATTGTTACCAGAGGGCAGGCCGAGATGGCCTGACGTCCACTCCGACAGTCAAGTCAGTAACGAAGCTAATAGTGTGGAGCTTGAGGAAGACAAACTCCTTGGTCGTGGGGGAGGAAGATGAATCCAAGAATGAATCAAAGAGAAAGTATTTGAAAGTACTTAGCTGAGAACCTGTCCCCCTGAATGATCGTCGAATGGCTTTTATAGATGTGGGGAATCTTGGATAATCTTGTGATAAGGGGTGGGAATAACCGTCTAACAGTCAGGAGCATCTTTGAGAACTATGCGTGGCCACAGGATCATAGACCAACGGTCAGAATATCCTAAGTTGCCCATCCTTATCAGCAAGGAAGGATCATCACAGAACCTATTGTCGTGATGACCTAGAAGTCTTCCGCATGTGCGACTGTCGAGGAACAAGACAAAGTGCTAGTTGAAGTACTGAGCCACTAAATCGCCAAGCAATACCGCGACTTGGTAACTCGCATGGTCATAAGGCGAGTCCCAACTCGCAAGATGGGGTACCCTTCAGGCTGGCAGGTTGACGGTCAAATCCACCAAGACACGCGTTTACCTTCCCATGACATCAGGCCGAGCGACAAGTGTTTCTCACTAGTTGGCAGGCGAATTATGGTATCAATAGTTGCCCCTTGTTCCAGCGAACTCAGCGAATATGATGGGATAATCTTTATAGAAGACGAAATTCGCCCTTCGTAACAGAGTCAAGTAGTAGGAAAATTTGCCAAGCCGTGGGGAATTATCATGATGCATGAAACCGTCAGCAATGAACAGCTTGGGCAACTCATACAGTTCCATGCCGCCATAAATGCATCATAAAGTCGTAATAGCTCCTTAATGAAAAGTGGAACGGATTCTCGAAAACTTCTGCCGATTCCGTTTGTGTGAACCCTCGATGTAAAGAGCGCCAACGTAGATATTTGAATGGGACTAATGAGCACATGCCACGCTTCCTTGCGATGGTTGAGAATGAACTACGCCATAACTCGAACTGAGCACACGTTAGCTCCACTACCTTCATCATTTACTTTTGCGTACGGCTCGAGGTATCACGTCCCTTCAGAAGAGGCGTCGAAGTATCAGGTCATGATGACTCCTGGAGAGCTTCTTTGAGACGTTACTCCCTTGGTGTTGAATTCTTATAAGAGGACTCCGATCACTTCAATTGGACCTTCTTCGAAATTTCTGCCTCCTTTGCGTTGAGTTCAACTTCCTTATTCTACAACTCTTCTACGATCCTCCTTGTCTACAGCAAGTTCGTATTGGTAGGACAAGATCTTCGGAAGGTTTGTCAAGGTATTTGGAAGGCTTCTACATCGTCAATTCCCAAACAGTAAGTATTCACTCCCCTTTCCTTTTCAATTTTGACCATAGTTTAACGAGCGAATGCCCTAGGGCTGTTTGTCGTGGGGAAACTTCCGGCAAAAACCTAGACCCCGGAAGTAACTGTTTCTGCCACTTTTTTGCATCAACAAAACACACCCCCACGCAACTCACATGGAGCAGAGTCCAAGCAGATCCGAATCGTCTTCGCCCGTTATCAAAGTGGCAAAGGGTATGAGTGAGCTTGAAGCGAACGACCCCGACTTCAAGAAGGTCCTTACCAACCTGTCCGAAAGATATGTGCCGCATACCCGGTGAGAATGAGGCGGCTTGCAAAACCAATGCCTCCAAGATGTGCGTTTACCTAGCCTTCTTTGACTCCGGATTTAAGATCCCGGTTTCCAGAGAAGCCGTCGAGATCTTGAAGTTCTACAGTTCTATGGATTAGCTGCAGCACAATTTCACCCCAACTCATGGACCTACATACTCACCTTTGTAGTATGCTTAGTTGTTTAAATAGGTTAGTTACGGTCGACTTGTTCAGGCATTTATTAATCCTGAACAATGATGAGGCCAAAAGAGCCAAGACCACGGGATGGTACTTTCTAAAAGCGTGCTCTAGTGTGCTGAAAGTGGCGGCAATGAGGAACAAAGTCCATCATTGGGCAAAAAATTTCTTCTTCGTTGGGCAATTTGACAAGAGGCCCATGCCGCTCCCGAACACATGGGGGTTCCCCGAGGTCGCGCCTAAAAACTTTACCCACGACTAAGCGACTATGACGAGGAGAGTTATAGAATGATTAGGATGTGCAACCCCATCTCACACATTGATCTTGCGAGGACTGTGGTGGACTGCCCCGACGACTTCGAGAATGGGGACGATCAGTACGTGTTTGATAACCCCACGCAAGTCACAGGTAAGATTGGAAACCAACCGCTTTGTTACTTTCTTTTTCGGCTGCTAACCCTTATATTTTTCTGGTATTTCAATGGGTAGAGAGAGACTGAACACCGATGTGTTGTGGCCCAAATGCTTGCGAGTCAGCGGCCTAAAAAGATATCAGCCAGTGGCACGAGCAAGGGGGTTGCCAAGAAGGCGCGAGTAGTGAAGACCACCGCGACCAGATCCGCCCCACCCAAGCAGAGAGATGAGTCCTCATCAGGAGCACAGGTGGGTTCCAAGTCGTCGGTTCTTCCCAAGGCACCCGAGCGAGTTACTCCTGCGGAGGATGTTGCCACGAAGGGATCTGACGATATTTTGGAGATCCCTCCCACAGACTTGTCCCAGCAAAGGGAACCAACCGTTCCCCCTGGAGTTGCATCAATAAAAGGAGGGAACTGCTCTGACAGATGTGTGGTAGGAGATGCAAGTTCTTTCCAGGTCACCATCCTGATCACCCCCCGATTTGCCACCCTACAAAGAACCGGAAGGGAGACACAAAAATATTCCGGTCCCACGGTCGAGGGAAATCGTGGAGTCACCGTCCTCGTGTCAATCGCCACCAGCATGACACTCGGCCAACCCTCTGAAACAGGGGCATCGCGCCGACCTACCACCTCAGCTGTGAGAGCGAAAGCCTAGCCCCAGCGATGTCTACCTTCCACTGTGGAATGTCAGGAGGGGAACTAACGCGCTGGAGCCTTTAGTGGCTCTTCAACTGGTGGAGGGCATTTGTCTTCCCTCCATGGCTGAATATTTTAGGGGGCAGGAGAAGCTTGAGATCTACTGTTTACTAGAGACGGATATTATGCGGGTGAGTCCTGGCGACGATGACTACAGTCTGAAAGCTGCAGGTTTTCTATTTTTTTTTTTCTAAAACTTTGAGCGCTATTGTTGCTCAACAGAAAGCCCATGCGGTGACCGAACTTAAGAAGCGCGAGGAGCATTGGGCGGCGAAAGTCCATCGAATGGGGATTGAGCTGGACAAGGCCCTTGAGCGTGCTCGTGCGGCCGAGCAGACTAGAGATGGCGCCATCGAAGCAAGGCACATCTTTTTAGAGATGGTGGGCTCGCTGACAAAGGAGCGAGACAACCTCAAGGAGGACCTGAGGCGTTCTCAAGAAGGTGTTGTGCTTGCTGCAACCGAAAAGGAGTGTCTTGAAGAGACCCTTGAAGCGGAAAGGCAGAGGGCGGATAATCTGAAGCAGGCCACCACAACAGAAAGGCTCCGCGGTGGGGAGCTCAACTCCCAACCAGAAGCTTTGAAGGCTAGAGCCACCGAATTGGAGTCCCGGCTTGAGGTGGAAAAGAAAAAGAGGGAAGAAAGTTTGGCCGCAGCGTCGGCGAGGCACTGTGTCGAGTTAGAGGAGGTGAAGGTCGGTGTTCCTGCTAGGGTCGAGGGCGCTCTGGACGAATATAAAAGGTCTTCAGACCTAGAGACTTATATCATGTGGCACCTTGACATGGTCAACTTTCGCCTCCGCTTCGGTGCCAGGTACTTCTTTGATGGGGCAAAGGATCTACAGTTTTACTTGCGAGAGAAGCTATAGGTTGAGGTTGACTACTCCAGGTACTCGCTTCCGCTTGATAGGCCTGAGGAAGACGACGAAGACGAGGAGGGTTCTTCGGAGGAAGGCGAGGGTGAGGACGAGGTTGAAGAAGAGGGTGCGCAGGGTGAAGATGCAAGGGATAATGTGGATGGCGCTCAGTGCGAAGACCGGGGGTTCGAGGATGAGCGTGTTGGAGAGGCGACATTGGACCAGTGGTGGGACAAGGCCAGTCGGACTAAACCCTCGCCGTGGAGCCCATCGTTGCCATTCTACAAAGGAATCCGGTCTTGCCCTTGGCCTTGCCGGAGTCGGAGACGCTGTCAGACCAAGCTATTCCGGTGGAGCCACATGACCCTTGAAGTTCCTCAGTTTTTCTTTATTTCAATTAAAAATGATGTAATATGTGCTCCTTCCATTGTAAACATCTACTTAACATTAAATAAAGTTCGCCTTTTGATAGATGTGGCATTTGTTTCTGTCGCGAGTTGATTGTACGTTTGTCTTGTCACCTTAGATGTATGATAGGAAGAGACTTCCCTTAGTCGAGCGATTGCGCTTTCGTAGGCCCATGCCGCAACATATTCTTGAGACCCGCCTCCATAACACGTCGGTGGAGCTGGATAGGCTTGCTGCCCAAGTCGCATCTCTAGAAGGCGAGCTTAACTCGCTCCGTATCCTGCGTGGTTATTTCAGCGAGGCATATGACGCAGTGGCTGGTGTCTTGACCGAGCGTTTCAAGAAACAAGAAGACTCATGGAGGACCACCATATGCGTATTGCGCAGCAGGTTAAGCAGTCTAGAAGGTCGGCATCAAGGGCTTCTCAATCAGCATAAGGAAGGTTGTAGAGAGCTCGCTCAGTTGCTGAGTGGAGTCATCGAGTGGCGACTAGAGAGAACCACAGATCAACATCTTAGAATTACCGCTGAGGAGCGCGCTAATCGACTGGCGAAAAAGCTTACCACAGTCGAGGAGCGAGTTTGCCAATTGATGTGCGGTAGGAGGCACAGGGGGATATACTACTGAACATGCACCCTTGACTTCGATAGAATGTACCACGCCATGTCGCAACAAAGTGCGGAGGCACTGGTTCAGGCTATGTTGGACGCTAAGTAGTTAATTGAAGACGTCGCGAGTCTTGAGTTGTTGTATGGTGGGGTAGGAGAGGGGTCGGTTGAAGCGTCTAGGAGAGAAATGTTGCCAGAGGTGCTCGCAATGGCAAGGAGAGAAGTGTTGCTAGGAGCGCCTGAAGCAGCAAGGAGAGAGGGCTCGAAGGAACCGAGGAGAGAAGTTTCGTCGAAGGCGCCGAGGCGAGGCGCTTAGGGCGTAAAGTGTTGTAACTCATAAATTGTTGTATTTTGTAAGAGTTATTTTTTTTATAAACCCTTTTCTGTAAATCTTCACTTTTATCTAATGTAATTGGTGTTTATCTGTTCTCCCTTGCCCCGTAGTTCTTAGCAGTTGGGGGTATGCCCGCTGCTAAGAACTAAACATGGCTCAATCGTAAATAATAGAAAATTGTAGTCGACTGTGAGCATTCGAGTTCTTTTGTTTTTTGCCTAAAGTATGAATTTGAGTATTTTTGGCTTACTCTTTGCGAGTCCATAAGTGATTGCATAGTATGTGCAATTGGATCCATGTAGTGATGTTCCTAGGCGAAGCGAGTTAAACTCTGTTCCCTGGGAAGTTGTGTGCGGCTTGACCAATGGCATGGGCGCATGAGTTGTCTAAGGGAGGTGCGTGCGAGTATGCCATGGGTCAAGATGTTCGCACATTAAGTTGTGTTCGGCTTACGCTGACTTATTACATTAGACCCAGTTTGGCTAAAAAAATAAAAGACAATTCATTAGCATAATTAGAGTCAAATACATTATTGGTAGAACTTCCGTAGATTCTTAGAGTGCCATGGCTTCTCGATGTATTTCTTTTTCAATGACTGGAGATAGTAGGTGCCAGGCCTCGTTACACAGATTATTTTGTATGGTCCCTCCCAGGTTGGCATTAGTTTGCCCTATTGCTTAGGTTGTGAGACGACGGTGCAGCGGAGCACTAAGTCGCCGACCTTGAAGTTTTGAACTCGAATGCGCGAGTTGTAATATCTGGCCACCCTTTGCTAGTAGGCCAATATTCTAAATCGCATCTTGTCTCGAGTTTCTTCCATTAGGTCCAGGTTAGCTGGCAGGCCTTCATTGTTTTGCAGTTCATCATAGTTGGTGATGTGGATAGTAGGATGGGTAGCTTCGACAGGTATCATTGCTTCTGCCCCATATACGAGCATGAAGGGTGTCTCTCCAGTCGGAGTTCTGCTCGTCGTCCTATAAGACCATAATACACTTGGCAACTCGTCGACCCATTTGCTTTTGGAGGACCCAAGTCTTCGGGCGATCCCTCGAGATATGGTCTTATTAGTCGCTTCAACTTGACCTGCGGCTTCTGGATGGTAGACTGCTACAAAACACTGCTGGATGTTGAAGCCTTTGAGAAATGCCTTATACTGTTGGCTATCAAACTGTGGTCCGTTGATGGTCACAATGACTTGAGGGATTTTGTATCTGTATATGATGTTATTTATGGTGAAAGCTTCAACTTGTCTGCGTCTATTTTGACTACAGCTTCTGCTTCTGCCCATTTCAAAAAATAGTCTACTGCTACTATTAGGAACTTCTTGGATGACTTGCCCCCGGGCATGGGGCCGACTATGTCTATCCCCCACATTGCAAAAGGAAGGGGGCTGGCGACCGGTTGTAGCTCGTTTGAGGGTAAATGGCTTACTGTAGCATGCTTTTGGCAGGCCTCACGTTTGGCGGCGAACTCTGTACAGTTGGCCATCATTGTTGGCCAGTAGTAGCCTTGTTGCAATAGTCGTTAGCATAAGGCACGGCCTCCGAGATGACTACCACATATACCCATGTGTACTTCCCACATTACTTCTTCTGCCTGTGCGGGTGTGAGGCATAGTAGAAAGGGGCAAGTCAGAGACTTAAGGTATAACTTACCATCAAGGACGGTGTACCCTCTGAATTTTTCCTGAAGTCGTCGTCTGGTAACTCGCCAGTCTCGATGTAGATTTTGATCGTGTGTATCCATGTCTTCTCGCCAACGATTTGATGGACTTCGGGAGCACAGGCGATGCTGCGTTTTTTCAATATGTCAATGTAGATCGACGAGTCGAGCCCGAATAAGTCTTCTACCGTAAGGAGGGATAGTGCGTCGACTTCCGTGTTATTTTCACGGTCCACATTGCTGATTTGATAGTCTTCAAACTGTGCGAGTTTCAACTTGGCTTTTGCTAGGTCTTCGAGCATATGTGGTTGCTTAGCTTCGTATTCGCCATTAATCTGCCTTACAATGACCTGCGAGTCGCTGTAAATGTCTAGTCGTCATACCATGAGGAACTTCGCTAATATGAGTCCAGCCAGCAGAGCTTCATATTCGACCGAGTTGTTGGTGGCATGGAATTCAAATCTCAGAGCGACCTGCACTCTGAAATTTTCTGGACTGGTGAGGACTACCCCGGCCCCAGAGTGTTGGTCGATCAAAGAGCCATCCACGAATAAGGTCCATGTCGGCAAAGTCTCTATCTTTTGTTTTTTCTGCATTCGCTCACCATCTTCTTCTGCTTGCGTCTTTTCGATGTCAGCACTATAGTCCTTTGAAGTTTCTATTAAGAAATCAATCAGTATTTGTGCTTTGATTGTCGTTCTGGGATGGTACTGTATGTCGAACTCACCGAGTTCGATGGCCCAATTTACGAGTAGGCTTGAGATGTCAAGTTTGGCGAGTATCTTCTTGAGCGGTTTGTCAGTTAGGACTAAGATGGTATGGGCTTGGAAGTAAGGTCAAAGCTTGCGGGCTACGGAAACAAGTGCTAAAGCCAATTTCTCAATGGGTTTGTATCTTGTTTCTGCATCTAGTAGAACCTTGCTGACATAGTATACTGGCCGCTAGATTTTGTCAGTTTCCTTTATTAGGACGTGACTAATAGCTTCAGGCGAGATAGAGTTGGAGTGGGTCGTCGACTTCTGGATAGGCGAGCAAGGGAGGTGATGTCAAGAATTCCTTTAACACGTCAAAGAAATTTTGGCATTCTGGCTTCCATTCAAATCGCTTGGCTCCCTTTAGAGTTTTAAAGAACGGTAGGCACCAATCTGCCGCCGAGATAAACCTACCCAAGGCAGTTATACGTCCTGTTAGTTCTTGAACCTATTTAGGTTTGGTAGGAGGCGACATGTTCATTATGACTTCTATCTTTGCTGGATTTGCCTCGATCCCTCTACTAGAGACCATGAACCCTAGGAATTTCCCTGACTCGACGTCGAAGACACATTTCGTTGGGTTAAGTAGCATCTTATTCCTACGTAGTACTGCAAAAGCTTCCTCCAGGTCAGTCAAGTGATGAGACGGTTCTTTGCTTTTGACTAGGAAGTCGTCTACATAGACTTCCATGTTTCTGCCTATTTGGTTTGCAAACACCTTATTAACTAAATGCTGGAATATGGCGCCAACATTTTTGAGACCGAAAGGCATAACATTGTAGCAGTATGGATTGTTGCTTGTTATGAAGGCAGTGTTCATTTCGTCGGGTTTATACATTTTAATTTGATTGTAATTTGAGTAAGCGCCTAAAAAAGATAGCATGTCGTGACCGACAGTGGTGTCAATCAGCCTATCAATTATAGGGAGAGGATAGTAGTCTTTAGGACATGCTTTATTCAGGTCAGAATAATCGATACAGATACGTCATTTGCCTTTGGCTTTCTTCACCATTACAACATTGGAGACCCATTATGGGTATTTTACTTCTGTGATGAATCTAGCGATGATGAGATTCTCTACTTCAGTCTTGATCATGGCTTCTCGCTCAGGCGCGAAATTCCTTTTCTTTTGCTGCTCCGGCTTGCATGCGGGGTCTATGGCAAGTCGGTGTTCCATCAGGTCGCGCGGGATGCCCGACATTTCAGACACCGACCAAGCGAAGACGTCAAAATTGTTCCGAAGAAAGGCGACGATCTCATCTCGTCACTCCTTGGACAGCGAGGAGCCGACTTGAAAATACTTCTTGGGTTCATCCTCAGTGACGGGTATGAGGATCAAGTCTTCTACGGGAGATCCCCGCTCTTGCTCTATGTCGTCGCAAAGGTCCTCTATTTGGATCTCTCCAGTAAGCTTATCCTCGTGGGTCTCCAGGTCTGTCGCATAGCACCTGCGAGAGAGCCTTTGGTCAACCTTACAATGCCCTTCCCCATAATTTGTAGGGAATTTCATCACCAAGTAGTAGGTTGAGATGCAGGTCCGCAGTAGATTTAAGCCAGGTCTCCCTAAAATGACATTGTGGTTGGACGGTATGTCCACCACCATATAAGACAGGAAAACTATTGCCCTTCTTGGCTTTGTGCTGACTCTTGTTTCCAAAATTATGCCGCCCTTGACTTTTACTATGTTACTGGAGAAACTGATCAGGGAGAACTTTATAGGGCGTAGGTGCTTTTCGCTGAGATTCATCGCCTTGAAGGCGTGATAGTACAAGACGTCAGCCGAGCTTCCTGTATCCACTATCACGCGCTCTACTTCATTGATTTTATCCATCACCATAGTTATGTCCACGACGTCTTCATGCAGGACTTCAATGTCGATCAGATCATCGTCAGAGAATGTTATCACATCCCCATTCTGGTATGGCATAGAGGGATTGGATGACTGACACTCCAGCCTGGCGTAGGATTTCTTCCAAGTCTTTGATGTGTTCCCTGCGGCTAGTCCCCCAATGATGGCACCTGAATAATGCTCGGGCACTGCAAGCCGGGCCTGGTAGTAATCCGAGCTTGCGTACTCGTCTTCTTCCAGTGGTAGGAAATCTTTCTTGGGAGGGGTTCCAACTCATCGCAATGGTGGGCTTGTACTTCTTCTGGGTGTCTCAATATCCATCAAATCCAAAGGTTGGTCGCGTGACTTATCATGTAACCGTAGATTAGCGAGTAGCCCAGCCAAGTCGGCAAGTCCCCTGGGTACATAGTTGGTCCCCAAAATGGCCTCCGACTTCTATCCCAGGGTGTTTCTTCTACGACGGTTTGTCTTCAGGTTCCGATTTCTGTTGCGTCCTCTCTGTTGTGATGTGATCTCAGTGCTTTTCTGAATAACTCCGATTTTTCCTCTCGGATTGCCAATCTTGTTGAGGACTGGCGACTCCGAATCATTCCTTTCTGGCTCATTCTTGACCCTGCAGGGTTGCCGCAGTTCAACTTGGTTTTCTCTGTTTGCAGGCTGCTTTCCCTTTTGCCTGTTGTTTGTATCTTGTGGCTTGTCTACATACTCGCGCTGCGTTTTATTAAATCCTCAATCGGGTGGCGAAGGGTGCGGCATTTGTCCGTGTCATGCCCATTCTCGCGATGGTACCTGCAGTATTTCTTATATTTATCTCTTCTCAGGTCAGGCCTCATGGGTGGTGGGGCGGCCAGCTTGTATTGTGTACCTTTTAGGTTACGCAGCACTTCAGACATGGGGATGGTGAGTTTGGTGAACTGGACGGTGCCCAGATCCACCCTGGCGACTTGCTTGCCAGGGAATCCATCTTTCCCGATTTTTTGCTTCTTGGATGTGTCGCCAGGTGTTATGACTTGATCCTCAAATCTTCTTTTTTCGCCGGACTTGGGATGCATGAGAAGGAGGGCTTCATTCATCGTAGCATATTTTTCTGCCCTAGTCATTAGTTCAGCGTAATTCTGTGGTGGCCTTTTGTAGAGCAACTTCAAAAGATCTTCGTCCTTGATTCTTCCTTGCAATACCGTCATTTTAACTTTTGAGCTGATGTTCTTGATTTCTAGAGCCTCTCAGTTGAATCTTGAAAGATAGGCCCGCATGGTTTCTTTCGGTTTTTGCTTTACATTGATGAGGTTTGTTGAAGTTTTCTTTGGAGCCGTCTGAGTTTGAAAATGTTCAAAGAAGCGATCACTCAGTTGATCGAAAGATTGGATGGAATTAGCGGGCAGACTGTTAAACCAAAGGCGCCCTGTACCCCGTAGTGTCAATGGAAAGGCCCGACAAAAGGATCGCTTCTTCATACAGGTGTAGCACCATTAAGGCCAAGAAATTGTCAAGATGTAGCTGTGGGTCAGTCGTCCCATCATATGGGTCAACTTTTGGCATGAAGAAATGCTCTGACCTTGGGTCGTCCATAATCTCCTTTGTGAAAGCCATGTCAGCACAATATTCCTTCTTTCTTAATGCTACGGCAGGGACTACCTACTTCTTTTCCATTTTAGTCATGCGGGCTTGTATGGCCAAGAATTACTGTTTTAGTTCACTCTGGTGAGCATTCAACCGTGCTTCTTTTTCCACGGCGCGCCTTTGTTCCGCGAGTCGGTTTTTAATGGCCTCTCTCTTCATATGTCCGGCATCCACCCGATCTTGAGCGTCGTTTCAAGATTTTCGACTGCCCTTCCGTCCAAGATCGTCCTTCTTGTTGTGTTGCCCTTCTGACGAGTCCGAATCAGTTGGTGACACTGGAACATATTCCATGCCATCCTCGTCGTCGACCAGATTGGGCAGTTCCTTTTCGTCAAGCAGTTCTTGGTTTTGGTTGGAAGTTCGCTATGGTGCGCGAGTGCCCCTAGGGTGAGTTGATAATTGCGGTGGTTTGAATAACCTCGCTAGTTCTGCCATCTGGGCCTTCAGGGAGTTGAAATCCTCCATCATGACGTATTGAGGTGTTGGTTCGGGACCTACAAGGGCACATTCTTGAAGGGAATTTTGGCTGGCAAAAGTATTTCCACCAACATTTTCAGTAGGAACCGTGTCTTGGCCTTGTCCCTCCTCTATTGTATCATCGTTCGGTAGAGGGTTTTCACCACCAGGGTTGTTTCGAGTGTGTCTCACCATGCTTCAAAATTGGGTAGAATCTTGAATTCAAATCTTCAAGAAGGTAAATGGTCCCACGGTGGAAGCCAAACTGTTGTG
Organism: Protea cynaroides; assembly: GCA_028583415.1. Taxonomy (NCBI): domain Eukaryota; kingdom Viridiplantae; phylum Streptophyta; class Magnoliopsida; order Proteales; family Proteaceae; genus Protea; species Protea cynaroides. Next base: position 99,581,866 of record CM053275.1, on the reverse strand, counting down.
GCTGTTTACTAGCTAGTATTTGATCCGCGTTCTCTTGCAAGATGAGAAGAGCAAATTGTTACCAGAGGGCAGGCTGAGATGGCCTGACGTCCACTCCGACAGTCAAGTCAGTAACGAAGCTAATAGTGTGGAGCTTGAGGAAGACAAAGTCCTTGGTCGTGGGGGAGGAAGATGAATCCAAGAATGAATCAAAGAGAAAGTATTTGAAAGTACTTTACTTAGCTGAGAACCTGTCCCCCTGAATGATCGTCGAATGGCTTTTATAAATGTGGGGAATCTTGGACAATCTTGAGATAAGGCGTGTGAATAATCATCTAACCGTCAAGAGTATCTCCAAGAACTATGCATGGCCACAGGATCATAGACCAACGGTCAGGATATCCCAAATCGCCTATCCTTATCAGCAAGGAAGGATCATCACGGAACCTATTGCCGTGACAACCTAGAAGTCTTCCACACGTGCGACAGTTGAGGAACAAGACAAAGTGGGAGTTGAAGTACTGAGCCACCAAGTCGCCAAGCAATACTGCGACTTGGTAACTCGCGTGGTCATAAGGTGAGTCCCAACTCGCAAGATGGGATACCCTTCAGGCTGGCTGGTTGACGGTCAAAAATCCACCAAGACACGCGTTTACCTTCCCATGTCATCAGGCCGAGCAACAAGTGTCGCTCAGTAGGCGAATTATGGTATCATCACGCCCCCACTTTGTATTCATTTTTAGTGAGTTCCAATGTCTACCAGGAATATTTATATTGTAAATTTTGTGTATTTGATGTTTCTCCATAACAATTGACTTATTTTAAAGTAATTATATTTATTTATTAAATATAATCCTTAATATTTATAGGCAAAGTTCTATGCATCTGCTTGAATTTGCATGGGCATGAGCACGGTCATGTGTGGAACCATTGGATTAACAAAAAAAGACACCCCGCAATACCAAAAATACCACCAATAAATTGAATATGAAATCCGCCCGCATAATTATATTAACTTAAACAAATTTACCAAAAATATTTCATGAAAACTAATAAAATGCTGTAATTTTCTATTTTAAAAATTAAAATTGAAACAGCCACTGCAATCAAATTTATGACTAAAGAATGACATATAAACATGAGCTGTATGCAACCAATCAATACAAACATGTTTTTTGGATTCATGGATTCAGGTATCAGTATTCTATCGGTTGTATTAGTCGAGACTCGAGTTGTATCGACATCGACGTTGAAAGAACGGATACTTGATCGCTACGATATCACTTTGATGAATAGGTATGAGAATCGATACCTGACTGATGTGGGTCAATATTGATGGATACAGTATTGATACGAATCAATATTGATCGACAAGTGATTGATAAAAAATATATACCCCGTCAATAAATGGTGCATCTGTAACCAATGCAATGAAACTGTTTTTATTTTTTATTTTTTATTTTTTTTTTATTTTTTATTTTTTTATTTATTTTTATAACAATTATTGAAATGTAATGCTCTTCAAATAGTGGTTTTTTTTTGGGAAAATGACAGTTACCTCTTCCGTAACTTACTTTAATGACAGTTGATTACCCAAGTTTTAGAAAAAGACAAATACTTTCTCTAAAAACACTATTAAATACAAATAGACCCACGATGTTAGGAATATTCCATTAGATGCTAACGGTGAGAGGTCAATTTTATTTTAATGACCAAATTAACCCTCTTTATAAGAGTGATTGACTTAAAAAAAATAGTGCAGGAGACAATGGCGGTGGGCTTTCTCTTGACAAAAAAAAAATGAAGAACTCGAAATCGACGTTAAGCTCTACTGAACTCAGTTCGCTAAGAAAGGGGATGTAGGTCTTGGGAGATAATGCCCAGGGCGAGTGAGAAGCTGATTCTTTCTCTGGAACTCGAAATTGAGGTCTTCACGCCACACAAGAAGGGAGTTTCTCTCTCTATCTCCTCTTTCTCTCTCAACCAGTCCATCTCTGAGTTCAATTTGCTTTCTGGTCACGCGAAGGCGTTCCGTCTTCTGAGTTCAATTTGGTTTTCAGACTCCATTTTGAGTTCGATTTGGTAATCCAGCTGCATCTTCATGTTTAACTTGATCTTCAATGAAGGCTCCATCTCTTAAGTCCAATCTATTTTTTTGGGATGCGAAGGCACCCCACCTCTTGAGTTCGATTCGATTTTTCCAACAAAGCCATTCCGTCCTCTAAGTTTAGAAACTTCTTTCAGCATATCCCTTTTTTATCATGTTCATAAATTTCTCTTGGCATTTTTTTTTTCGATTTTTCTGACGAAGCCATTCCGTCCTCTTGAGTTCAGAAATTTCTTTCAGCATCTACCTTTTTTTATCGTGTTCAAAAATTTTTCCTAGCATTTTTTTTTCTAATAGTGGATGTTCAGTGAGGTTAAAAGAGAGAATCTTTTCTCATTATCAATGTATAGAAGGTATGAATTGGGGATCGAAGGAATTCGAATTCGATGACAGATCAGATACATACAGTCTTTGCTCTCCTCAAGGTATAACCTTCCTACACTTCTCAGCTAATGTTAGAGCTCAACCAAAACCTGAGAGAGATTTTTTCTCATTATCATACATGTCCTGGCCGTGTATAAGTTGTGGGAAATTCTTCGAAGAGTCCTTGGTTGAGCAGAGCTTCGAACAATAAAACGCTTAGAGTAAAATGATGGAAGTGTTTTATAAATAGAAGGAAGAAAGGAATATATATATATAAATGATGGAAGTGTTTTATAAACAGAAGGAAGAAATGAATATATATATATAAGGTAATATTGGTTTTAGAAACATGAGGGTAGAATTATCTACAAAAAAATAATTTTAACAATATTCAAAATTGGGATCATTTGTTTTTTCTTAAAACTTAAGTGTTCAACTGTCATTAAGGTAAGTTACAGAGGAGATAACTGTTTTTTTATAATAATTATTGGATTGTAATGCTAGTGAGCTTGTGAGTCACGAACTAAATCCATACTCGTTCTTGGGGCATAAGATGATAAGGCATTATGAAAGATTACCATCCTCTGTGGTGAGGCCAAAGTGACAGTGAGGATCCCCACTCAAAGTACATTGGGATGAACAGAAATCGTCTCTCGCCTGGGTTTGGGCGGGAGACTGGACGACCCGGATGGATGGCCGCCATGTGGCACTCGGAGGGATCCGAGCCCTCCATCCGAGCCGACCGCCCAGTCAACAAGCTGAGTCGACTAGGGGGTCGGCTCGGATCCCTCCGAGTGCCATATGGCGACCATCCATCCGGACCACCCAATCTCCCGCCCAAAATCAGGCGGGAGACGATGTGGATCCGCATTGGGATATCTTGACTGGTCACTTAGAATGGGTAAAGAAATAGTTATTGCAACAAGAGGCCCGACAAGGCCTGACCCGTCAATCACAGTGATTCCGTCACGTCTTGTTAGAAATTGCAAGTAATTCCAAATTCGGTAACAAAGCATTGCATTTATTATTTAGTAATTTCAGATTTTGTTGCTACCATGTTACAAAGCATCAAAATTGAACATTTAACACGAAAGTCAATTAATTGGAGAAGAGGGAGAGAGAGAATGAGTCAGAAAAACATATTCCTTGCCCTTTCTATTGTGGTTGAAATTATATATATATATATATATATATATATATATGAAAATGTTATTGAATTTGTTATTTTTTAAAAAATTAAAAAATTTATTCTATTACATTGGCAGATGTTAAGTCCATTCCAACAATCGAATGGAAAGAACACGATCTAGAATTTAGATTACCCACATCCATTCTGTAAAAAAGGGTTTGTTATTTTATATATTTTTTTTATCCGATTTTGTTCACGGTTGTGTATATATTATTACACCTCCCTAATTTAATCCCTCGTCCGACGATAAAATTAAAGAGGCCTGTATCTTCTCAATTGGAAAGTGGAGATCGTGATTTCGTGCATCAGCATTCAGCTCCTCTGCCCATATAGGTCAAGACCTAAACTCCGAGAGGCGCGCGATATCAGTTTTCAGTGATCGACCTCTCCTCTTTTTCCTTCTCGCTTGCACAGGAGGTACTTCTTTTTTCCTTCTCGCTTGCACAGGAGGCATCATAGGCTTATATATTGTATAAAATAACAAATTTACAGTTTTAACACTAATTTGCTTTCTTCTTCGATTCCTTTCGCTTTTCCGAGTGAAGTTGATCCAAGTTTTTCTTCTTAAATTATTATTTCTTTATTTATGACGCGCTCCTCAGTCCTTCCTTCTCCCGGTAACTGGGCTTACTGCTTTATGTGGAAGTAATTCAACGTTGTCACCGATAACATCTTGGTTCTGAGTTCTCTTCTCAATAAATCTGATTCGTTTGGAGTATCAGATTAACTATGAGTACAGAAAGCGTCAGTGAGGACTGCATAGGATGGGCAGCAAGAGATCCATCTGGAGTTCTATCACCCTATACGTTCAGCCGCAGGTATGTATGTGTTTATGACCCAAAGAAGAAAGGCTATCTGTTCCATGTTGCTCTCTTTCGTCTCGTTATGAAATACTGACGTCACGTGGATACATCACTTTTTAAGTTTTCTTTAGCACCATTATGCTTTGCTATGTGAAACAGTCGTTTTGTAATCACGCGCATGATGTTGGGAAACCTTACCTTTCTCCCTCTCTTCTCCCTCTCTCTCTCTCTCTCTCTCTCTCTCTCTCTCGGCTCTTTGGCTTGAGTTTTCTTATTGTCCTTTAGCAATCTCATACCTGTAAGTCGTTATTTTAATTAGGGAATTTCATAAAGAAAGAAACACAATCTAGTGATTCAGAGATCAAAAGGTGCAAAGTGATTTGAGGTTTTAGCACATCAGTGAATTCAACCAAAAATTTCCTTAAGATTTCCAAATTTACCATTTTCTGATATTGTTGTTTTCCTTGTGAGGCTAGGAAATCTTTTGTTGGGTGATGGAGACCTGGATTTTATACAGATCCTGGCATTGAAGTTCGAAGATTTTAAGCATCTTCTTGAGGAGCAAAATTCCAAGAAAAATTATAGGCACATTTTGGTCTTGATGCTCAAATATTGTTTTGCTAGAAACATAAACAATTTTACAGAAGCAAAAAAAAAATTTCCCCGTTAATTTTAGCCTAACAGAAGAAATGCTAAATGCCCATTTATGCTCCATGTGGCCTTCAGAATTGTTAATTCTGTTGGTCCGCAATGCTATCTGGTTCATCAGAGTACAATTATGATGCTATGATGCATTAGTTGTCATGTGACTCAAAACGCCCATTATCTTGTTGTGACAGATAGCAAGCTCGCTCATAAATAACTGCACTTCATGATTCCTCGCTAACTGTAATAAATAATCGATACAGGGTTGTTGGATATGATGATGTGAAGCTGAAAATAACACACTGTGGAATTTGTTATGCTGATGTCATATGGACGAGGAATAAGCAAGGGCATTCAAAGTATCCTTTGGTGCCTGGGTATGTTCATTATATTATTCAATTTGTTTGATCTTGGATTAATTTCTTGATTTGACTCACAATTAGGTATTCATATTGTTGGTAAACAGACATGAGATTGTTGGAATTGTTAAAGAGGTTGGCAACAATGTCCACCGCTTCAAAGTGGGTGACCATATTGGAGTGGGAACATATGTCAACTCATGCAGAGATTGTGAATATTGTAATGATGGTCTAGAAGTTCATTGCTCAAAGGGAGCAATCCTCACTTTTGATGGTATTGATGTGGATGGAACAATCACAAAAGGTGGATATTCTAGTTATATTGTGGTCCATGAAAGGTGAGTTGGTTGTACAAATGTTAAACTAAGTCTTGGTGTCTATTCTTTATGTTTATGGATTTAACTCATATTTAATTGTTGGCATAATTCAACTTTAACTTACTCTTATTCAAACTAAATGAGGTTGGCTACATGGATTATTTTTCTCTAATCAGCTCTATTTAAAGCCATATTTGTTATCAGTCCTAAACTATGCATGTCTTTTCCTACCACTTCTCCTAGAGTCATTTTAGGCTTATCCCAGATTCTTTTAGCTCATTCAATCTGAATCAAATCACCCATCTGTATTGAAGTATTCGAAGGCCTCCATTGCATGTTCCATGCCACCTCAAACGACTTTCTTGTAATTTATATCATATATTGGAGCTACTATAAATTAACTCTAATTTGTTTGATTCCTTATTTTATTTTCTTAGTGTTATCACTCATCCATCTTCATATCCTCATTTAATTGCTAGGATGTTCATTTGGATTACAGTATCTGAATACTCTTCCTTTTCATCTTTTCTGGCTGAACTAAAAGTCTCAATACTTTTGTTTAGCATTGCTCTTCCAAATGTGTCTTGAATGAGATTCAACTGATCCACCAAATTTATCTTTTACAAGGCTTTCCAAACTGAAATGTGGATGATCCTGGTACATTCTTTGTTCTGTATGTACCATTGTTACCATAATATGCCTCACGTATAAAGGTATCTAAGGATTTCCTCGAGCAAGTACCCATTAATGATTGGGCTGGGATGAGCTATTACTATTTCTTTCAGGTCTAATGTTATTCTATCTTGTCTTTCTTATTAATTTTATGGGGTGTGTTTTCATACATTATCATATATGAAACACAGTCAACAATTCAGTTTTCGGAAACACACAAAAATTTACTATTCCTATCAAACAGTTCTAGTTTTGACCGTGTTCATACACAACTGTGGATGAACCTTTGACCTAATTTTATTTTCACATTACCTGTATTGTCTTTGGATCTTCAATCCTCGCTGATTGGGAAGTTTCTGAAACTTTTATTTGCATGGTTTTCATTAGCTAATTTTTTAGATGATTACCTTATCTGAGCTCAAGGCACCCAAGAGCAACAGATGAAACATTGATTTCTCTTGTATTACTTGATCACCCAAGCTCCATTTGTCTTGTGGAGAAATTTTTTCTGGATAACCTTCATTTGTAAAATCTATTTCGTATTTCTTTGCCATTTTTATACGATTTCACTATAGACTATAGACTGCAAGGCATATTTGGGCATATGATTGAAAGAAGAAAAGAATCCAACCTTGTGCATGGCTAGTGTCCTCCATGGATGGCGATTGTATCATCGACAAGATCCCACCACTTTTTTCTGGAAAACAAAGTCTAAAAATTTAAAATAGAAATCATTTTCCAAAATTTTACATAACATTTTTTAGTAAATAATTTTATACAATTCCTGCATAAACTGTACTTTAAATGTTGTAATGCTACCGCCTTCAAATTTGTTCACTGGAAAATCCAGCTGTGTATATAATTTTGATGTAACCTTGTGTCTAGTTTGTAAAAATAATGCTTCACTTGTGCAATGATTTACTAATCCCTGCTGCCAAATTTTTCTTTCACCCCTATTTTACATGGTTTTGTCAGGATAAAATAACTTTCTTGGTGCTGAATCCACAGGTACTGCTATAGGATTCCTGCAAACTACCCATTAGCTTCAGCAGCACCCTTACTTTGTGCTGGAATTACAGTGTACACTCCCATGATGCACCATAAGATGAACCAACCTGGTAAATCTCTGGGTGTGGTTGGTCTTGGTGGCCTTGGACATATGGCTGTGAAGTTTGGAAAGGCTTTTGGATTAAATGTAACAGTTTTCAGCACAAGTATTTCCAAAAAGGAAGAGGCTCTGAATGTACTTGGAGCGGACAAATTTGTGGTATCATCCGATCAAGAGCAGATTAGGGTAATATTGAAAATGCTTCTGGCTCAAACTTATTTGAGAACTCTTTAGATAAATCTACTTCTTTTGGGAAGAAAGTTCTTTTTAGCTTGAATAAACAATAAAATCTTTAAGAACAATTGGCAACAGAACATGCTTCTTGATTGATGACTTAGTTCGTGGGGTTTTGGTGAACTGCTAGTTACAATTTCTGCTTTAGTTTTTAATGATAATTTTCCCTTACAGGCCTTGGCGAAGTCCCTTGACTTCATAGTCGACACTGCTTCTGGGGATCACTCATTTGATGTTTACTTGTCACTCTTGAAGACTGCTGGCATTCTAGTGGTAGTGGGCTTTCCGAGTGAGATCAAGTTTCATCCTGGAAGCCTTATTCTAGGTAATTAATTCCCTCCTACCATCCTGCAAACTAAACCAAGGGGTGATTGTATATAGTATTGGATTTAAATCGCATTTTCTTTGATAATGTGATATGGGCAATGGTTGGGCATTTAACTCTTGCACAATGTATGATTGTGACTTGGCAGGAATGAAAACCATTTCAGGAAGTATCACAGGCGGTACAAAAGAAACACAAGAAATGATAGATTTCTGTGCCGCCAACAAAATATATCCAGAGATTGAAGTTGTTCCAATTCAGAATGCAAATGAAGCTATCGAGAGACTAATAAAAAGGGATGTAAAGTATCGTTTCGTGATTGATATTGAGAACTCTTTGAAGTGAGAGACCATTTAGGAGAAAATGGCTTTGGATTGGGTGTTGTTAATCTCATTCATTTAATCTTTAAGCACTCTTAAGCACGTTGTATACAATGTTGCATTGTGTGAGTGGGAAAATCTCCATGTATTATTTGCGCGTGTACTTGTGTTTGTGTGTGTGTGTGTGTGTGTGAAGGTGGGTACATTGCCTGCCCACCCTGGTATTAATTTTTTATAAGACAGTTTCTTGCTCGATTAATTGTCTCATAGTAGAGTGTAGGAAGACATTTTTGCTTAAGAGATGATATATGTAGGCATTTTTTCTTCAATGTGGGTGAAGAGGATACCAAGACGGAATCTTCATAGTTACTCTCTTACTAATCTCATCCTTGTTTCCTGAGTTTCGTTTACGTACAAGGACATTCAATGTGGGGTGAAGGAGAATTGATCTTAAATTTATGGGAAAAGGTTTTCTGTCTAGCATGTGAGATAATTAACCACTTCGGAAGGGATGAAATTTCAACACTGGAATCAATTAGAATGTATACACAAGCATCGGACCAAGGAGGTGGGGGTGGCCACTTTCACCCATCCTCTTTTGGATCCACATCCTCTCCTGCCTGAGTTTGGGCGGGAGACATGGCGGCCCGGATGGATGGCCGCCACATGGCTCTCGGGTGGATCCGAGCCGGCACCCGAGCCGACAAGCTGAGCTGACAGGGGTCTTGACTCGGATGGAGGGTTCGGATCCACCCGAGAGCTAGGTGACGACTATCCATCTAGGCCGCGAAGTCTCCCGCCCGAACTCAGGTGGGAGACGATTTCTATACTCCTCTTTTAGGGTTCTGAACCTAATTAAATTGCTGTGGAACACAAATTTTTTTTCTTTTGCTTTTTTGAGAACATTTTTTGTGCAACAGTGTAATGGAATCTCCCATGCCCTGAATGCTTGCATTTTATTTACCATTAACCTTTCAATTTTTAGCATGGCAGTGACCTATTTTCTAGACCATTACTGCACCCTTTCTCTCTCCTCTCCTCTCCTCTCCTCTCCTCTCCTCCCACTCCCGCTACAGCCACCTTCCAGCTCCTCTCCCTTGCTCACTGCAGCAACCACCTCTTATCTTCTTTCTCTCCTTTATCTTTGATTCGGCTCAGACATTATCTCCCCTAGGAAAGAGATCCTCTGTAGTGAGGCCAAAGTGATAGTGAGGATCTTAGCCACTTAAAGTACCTATGCACTTTGAGTGGCCAGTAAAGACATTCTGCATCGGATGTGTTCTAATGCACTGAGTGAGTGGTTAGGATCTCATCGCCACTTGCAGGGGAACTTGCATTTTCTTATGGTAGCTCCGTGTATTTCAGTTCAAATATATTCTTTTAACTACAATTAAATTTCTTCTCTCCACATCATCAATGTAATTCCAATATCATCTATGACGGGGAAATGTATACTAGCAATGGCGTCTTTTAGACAAAAATTTACACCCGATTAACTTAGATCTACCATCTTTTATATTTATTTTTCTAATTAATGATGTGGATCAAGAGAAAAAGTTTGACCTTGGAAAGAAATTAGCCTCATCGAAGAAGAACAATCGGTGAATACAATAAACCCAACTTAAGTTTCCAGCACTATTTGATTCAGAACTTGTAAAATGCTCTGAAACTCTCATCTCATAGACTAATCTTGGTCACTTGGATTGCGAAGCTTTGACCCAACTGAACCTTCACCGACGGGAGGAAAGAAACTCAACAGTCAATAGGACTCAAAGAGACACCCACACAACGTATCAGAGCCACATAAGGGGGAAAAAATCGTTAGAGAAGAGAAGAAGTAAAAACAGCAAGTGTGTATGGTTTGATGGTTTCATCATTAAAGAAAGCGTCGATTTGGTTGGCATCTGTTACTCGCTTTAGGTTTAAAGCGCCTAGCCTAATAAGTAAGTGTGATTCTGATATATCGGAATAAGAACTAAGGAAGATGATTCGTTTTTGGGATTACTAACTAACTGAGGTTAGGGGAAAATAATAGTTGATGCCAAATCTGGCCATTAGAAGAGAACTTAGGATGATCCTCGGGAGAAGGACACGTGGCGTGCATCCAAGGGATTAGGTATGAGAAAAAAGAAATGATGAAAAATGTCAAAAGGAACTCATGTTAGACCCCCTATACTGACTCAGATAAGATGTAATGGATTGATGTGGGTAGTTGGGCCATTTATGGTTTGTCACTAATGCTCATAAATAAATGCAAGGCATGCTGACTTGACCAGCCAAGTCATCCTAGCATGGACTGAATCAGCATGAAAGCCAGGTCCATACTTGATGAAAGTGCCAAGACAGAAACAGATATGATAAGGAATGAGAGATATAATTCAAAAAGGGGGTCGAAGAGTATTAAGGGGGTCTCGTAAGCGGTTAACAGGACGTCTTAGCACTATCCTGGGGGGACGTAGCCGCACGAACCTACTATTCTCTAGGTAGTTGACGATTGAAATAGTGATAGGTATGGAGGAACTTGCGGAAGAAGTCTCTTATTGAACCTATATTATATGTAACAAGAAGACATGAATGAAAGGGACCGAGATTTTCTCTAATCATTAAGAAAACTTCTCATCTTTGAGTTTGACACACCTATTGTCTTCTATCCTTTTCTTTTGGTCCATATCTCAGTGGAAGGGAAGATTGTTATAGTTGGCAGTATCTCAGGGAACCCGCATTTCTAAGGAGTTCTAGTGAACACAATTAGAAATCAAATAGAAAAAATTGCAAAAGAAAAAAAAATATATTTATAACCCCAGAGATAAATATTAGTCCGAAGGAAACAAGTTGTGATATTAAAAAATTAGAATCGCCAAAAAATTTTGGGCAGATATTAAAAAGAATAAATACCCGATTAATACGTAAATGGCATTTTTTTTTAAATTTTTCATTGAAAAGATATACATGAATACTCTTCTATATATATATATATGATTAATGTTCGCAGGATCAATACACAACTTTTCCTTGCATCAACAAAAAAAATTATTGATAAAGACATTTACAATTACAATACTAAAAAAAAGTCATTTTTTAATATTAGTAAAAAGAATTCGCGGATTTCTTGTGATCTATCGTCCTTGTCACTAAGAGCTCTATTCTGTTTGTCTTCGGAATTCCCTAACTTTGGTATCGAAATGACCCTGAGGTATATCCCGCCCACTTGCTTATTGTGTTTGTGTTTCAGTTACGTTGTTTAATCTGAAAAGCTAGACGGATTCCATCAACCACACTGAGTTCGCCCAAAACACCATCAAAGGGATAAACCCACATGGGGCGTGGCCTGGTGGATTGGAGAAGATAATGAGGTTGAAGATCTACCAAAACACCTACTAGACGTAACAGTGCTTTGGACAAACTTTTGAGACGCTTGTCGAATAAAACCATGGAATTCAACCATCTTGGCGGTACCTGTGGAAGCAACGGCAAACCAGATTTAGGACTATCGTCGGGAGATGCAGAGTAGAAAGGGTGCAACAGGAGAGGCATTAAATGAAAGAAAAGGGGGTTAAGTGCTATATTTCATTTTGATGTGGAAACGTAAAAATGACTGCACAGGCGGATTGAATTATGAGGAAGTGTAGGAAAGCGTAGGAGATTCCATTTCACCCGCTCAGAAAAACCTGTGATTAGGGTTTTCGTTAAATGAATGGGTCGGATTCGGGATATGATCCGGCCCATTTCCAGCCACTTTCAAACCCATATAGGGTTTATTATGTTTATATGGGGGCACACTTCCTATAAATGTGGTAGAGTCATATTAGGGTTTCTTTCTGTCTTCAGCGTTCCTATAAATGTGGTAGAGTCATATTAGGGTTTCTTTCTGTCTTCAGCGCCCAGCCGACCGCTTGAGCGAGGAAGAAGAGCAGAGGCGGAGCAAGAGGGGACTTGTGGAGGGGCGAAAATGAAGACAATCCTGTCGTCGGAAAACATGGACATCCCTGACGGGGTGAAAATCAAGGTGAAGGCTAAGATGATCGAAGTAGAAGGCCCTCGAGGAAAGCTTACCAGGAACTTCAAGCATCTTAACTTGGACTTCCAACTCATCAAGGATGAATCAGGCAAGCGGAAGCTTAAGATTGAAGCTTGGTTCGGATCAAGGAAGACGACCGCTGCGATCCGCACGGCCATTAGCCATGTCGAGAACCTCATCAAGGGTGTCACCAAGGGCTACCGCTACAAAATGAGGTTTGTATATGCTCACTTCCCCATCAACGCCAGCATCACCAATGGCAACAGGAGCATCGAGATTCGTAACTTCCTTGGTGAGAAGAAGGTATACTTAAGACACTAGTAACTTCATCTTTTTGTCCCATCTCTCATGCATTTTTATTTTTTATTCCGTACTTCGCTCCTCGTTTGTGTTGGTATTTGGAGGAGTTTCATCTTTTGTCTCTTGGTTGTTTGTGGTATAATGATATCAGTTTGGTGCATATGCAAATATTTTTTTTGCCATAAAATTTTCTTTGGAGTTTAATGAAGCTTGGATATCGGTGATCTTTAATACACGATCTCGTTACAGTCCTTTTTATTTTGAGGAATTGAATAGATTCTTATATCGTTGGTTTAGTTTTTCCATTGTCTTGACGACTTATTTTAATGCATTGGTCATCTAAGAATAGATGAAAATTATCCAAACCCATCTTTCTGAAGGAATTGTTTCATGAGTTTATGGTTCGACTGCTTCCATTATAATTTAGGCAGCTTTTAATCGATCTTTTCTATAGTTGTGAATTATGATAAATTATATAAAGTCTAGTCTCTGGGACATTAAATTGTCCTCTAATCATAAAGTAAATAACGAGGATGCCTTTTAGACTGTAATTTGGCTCCATCCACCACATTCCTATATTGGGACAGTGTTTCACTTGGTTCTGATAGTAACCTCATGGTTAGTGTTGTAAGTGGTCCACTGTATTATTGAGTTTAAACTCCGTAGAATTTCCCTTTTTATGATCATTATAAGTTGTCATGTATGTGCAAAAGTTCAATGTTTCCAAATCATTCTTGCACAAAATACATGACCTTGATTTCTATTGTTTGAATCACATTGCACTGCCTCACCATCGACTAGACTCAAGCTGGAGTCACTGAGGTGCCAGTGTCGGGGGCATATGCGGTGATCCGAATAGGTGGCCTCTAGTTAGAAATTAAGTTGTAGAAGCAAAAAAAGAAGAATATCTTATCATACAAAGTTTGTTCGTGCTTCCAGATTTCTTTTTTGCTTGTTTCTAATCAATTTCTCTGTTTCTTTTGCTTCTTAAAGATGCAAATCAATAGTAAGTGAAGCTGAGGCCAATCAACTCAAGTCTGTGTAGTTAGTTATACTGTGATGCATGTTGGTGAAGCAAGTTAGAGGAAACAATCAAACAGAAATTTAGGGTAGAAAGGAAACATTCAAGTAGGACCATAACTTATATGCAAAAGACACACAGTGGTGTCCAAACGAGTGTTTAGGTATGTCCAGGTTTGAAAAATCAGATTCAGAGATTGAGTCTCAGAAAAACATGTGAAATAGGACTCTTAATCTTAATCAGAAGTTGAAGGTATTGAAAACTGTAATCAAAGTAGAGGCTAGAATTAAAACCCAGAACAGAGGAATAACCCAAACGAGTGTCTAGTCCAGGTTTGTGAAATCAGATTCAGAAATTGAGAGTTAGCCTTTATATTGTTTTATAACCATCCACCAGACAGCAGAATCTTAAAATGAAAAGAACAAACTAAATAAAAAGAATTCTCCCCTCTTGCATGGGCTGAGATGGAAAGTCCTTGGCTGGTTCTACTATTACTGACTACAATTAGAATAGTAAAGAAAAACTGACTCTTATTGGGAGTGGAATTAAATAGTGTTTTCCCTGCTTGTCTACACAACTGAAGAGTGGTAAAATAAAAGGATAATCTCCTAAAAACTAGCCCACTACTTATCTTGGAAATAGGCTTCCTGGATATCAGGATTTCTTGAATGGAAAGCAATAAATAAGTCTCCAAACTGGTCCTTATCAAGGATATTGATAACACTGAAGAACCGTGTGATACAAGTGGCAGCTGTTACAGCTGTAGATGATGAGACCATTCTTCAACAAACTCCTCAACTAACTAAAGAGACCACTTGTTGTGCATTGGTCACTTCAGCACATAATCCCTGTAATTAACATTAATGTTAGACATCGGTTAAACTGAAAGCACTAATTTATGACACAATGTAACTACCTTTCTGTTTTCATATATAAATAGACAGAACTCACAGAAGTGAGACATATGCTGCAATTCCTTTTTCTCATTCTCCTCAAGATTAGATGGAACCAGAAACTGTGCTGCCGGGCTTTTGTTAAACCAAAATGGTTCACAGCTGGACCAAACCAACCAGACCAGCTATGGACCATCTTTCGTCCTTATAGTGCCTGGAAAATCATGGTGACCGGTTTCTAGTTTATGGCATGAATAGACTTCTCAAAGCCAAAAGTAGATTTATTCCAGTTTGAGGAGATCAAACTATTTACTGTTATCATCTTTAATAGTGCTTTCAAGTGAGTAAAAACAGTGATTCTGTCAGCAGCATCAGCTGGATGCAAATGGAGGGTTATGTTCCATTGAGGTTTCCTCATCCTTCTTAGACAAGCTTGATCTGTGGCATCTCGTTTGAGTATCACTTTCTTTTATAGCTGCATTGGTTGATTTTATTTTATTTTTCCCAGATGCTTGCCTTAATGGTACAGGTTTTGTAACATTTTTCTTTGAATATGATTTTCCCTGGGCCTTAAATGGCTTGTTGATTTTCTAGCTTCCTTTCTTTTTGCTCTTTTTTGGGTATGCGAATGAATTCAAATTAGATACAGTTTGTTCATAGAATTTCATCCACTAGGAGTCGACCATGGATTTGATCAATTTCTATGATGCTCTAGGCATGAGCATGAGTAAGGTATCCTTTTTTTTTTCTCCTGGAGATACGCGTATAAAAAGAGACGACCGGGGTAATTTCTGTTAGGCATACTGCCTTGCGTATGATATCAGGATTTTTTTCCCCAATTGTCTATATTTGACCTCTTGCTTTTTTTCAAAGATGCCTGATGAGAAGCTTAATGGGAAAATATTGGTTCAACTACAAGTGGCCTTTTGATTAGAAAACTATATTCAGTTCTTTAGATGGTAGTTTTCACTTTATGAGATTTAATAAATCGGTTGGTTGTATTAGGTGCGGAAGGTGGATATGCTTGAAGGAGTATCCATTCTTCGCTCTGAGAAGGTGAAGGATGAACTCGTATTGGATGGGAATGACATTGAACTCGTCTCCCGTTCAGCTGCTTTAATAAATCAGGTACTCCGTCCCTCCCTACCTCCTTTCTTTTATTTCTTTTTTTCTCGTGTGTTTTGCTTAATGAATCTTTCTGACTTGGTGCAACAGAAATGCCATGTTAAGAACAAAGATATAAGAAAGTTCTTGGATGGTATTTATGTGAGCGAGAAGGGGACCATGGCTGAAGAAGAGTGATTTAAAAATAGGCATATCTCTGGGTACGATGGCTGATGAAGAGTTGATTAAGAATAGGCATCTCTCTCTTTTTGTTTTTGTCATCCTCTTTTATCCCTATTTTTTTTTTTATTGGAGTTATCTAGTGCTTTTCCTATGTTCAATCAGTTCTTGGAGACATTATCAGAAGCTTACGTATCAGTTGAGTATTTTGTAGTGTTGAACTTTGATATTATGATTAGTGCTGATGGTGCATGTTATTTGCCTAGTCCCTTTTTTTTAGGTTTGGGTCATTGGAACATGAACCTCTGTGTCAGTGGTCGGGTCACAGAAGGCCAAGGTGCGACTTTTTCAGATTTCACTGTATGGCATGATTCCGAAGAACTATATGATTTAGATCAGGTCCTGGATCTGTGGCTATTGGTGTTCATTAAAGCCGGATTTTACGTCCCTCATCTTTGGGTAATTGGATAGATTATGAATGGCATTTCACTCTTTCTAGTGATTGGGGTGTGTTTCTGTGGGAGTTGATTCTGACAAGGTGGGTTGGTGAAACGCCATTAGTGCATGCCTAGCCCTATAATATAGGTTGGTTTGAAGTTGGATTTGTGTAACAAAGAATTGCCGTGGGACTACACGGTTTGTGTATGGATTATTGCCCTTGCAAAATTAGTTGAGACGTGTGGAAATAAGGGAGGAAATATCTATTTTTTGGATTATTTCCGAAGGTCCTTTGCTTGTCCAATGACTTGGCATCTTGTTCGGTTCTTTACTGTAGTAGGATCCCCTCGGCTGAGGTACAGAGTGAATGATTGTCGCCCGGTTGGAATGTAATAAGCATTGGTCATGGTCATGGTAAAATGTTTAAACGTTTAAACGCAAGGAGGTATTACAGGTAGTGTCCTTGGATACTTTTTTCGCCCCTGAAAAAAAAAAAAAGAAAAAACCAATTATTTGTTCAATTTGGGATTGGAAACCCAATTATATGTTCAATGTGGGATTAGATTCCGTCAGCCTTAACTGAAAGAAATTTCTCTTTTTTGTTGGCTTAGATTAGGACTGTAAATGGTCACTGTAGTTATCATTTTGTAACGCTGTTTTGATGCTAAAAATGCCAAACTCGTCATTTAGTCATATATTTGTCTATGGATAGAAGTGGTAAAAATGGATCAACGGAATCAGTTTTTTTGTTTTTTTTGGACAAAGAGTCGGGACAAAAGTATACTATCCGAAATACAATGGTTAAACAAGAAATATGATGTTGAAATATAAAACAGGGGTAGCTCAGAGTAAAACACTTCCAACAAGTTGATCAGTTTCTTGTGAATTTGGTTTTTATGGATAATTTGAGATATGAAGATATCACATATCAGTAATTAGGTCATTTTTTTATTCTTCAGTTAAAAAGGCAAGTTCATGTTAAGTTCATGTTAAGGCTATGTTTGGTATTGTATTATTTGAATGTGTTCTGAGCCTATAACACATTCTCCAATGGCAAGAAACACATTCTCCAATGGCAAGAATGCTGGTTCAGCCCGTTTGGAATAAATTCTTGTCCTCAAAAGGCTAGAATGTGTCATAGAATGGGCCTCCATTTGCGATTCCAGTACCTCTCCAAAGGATTTTCAGTAAGTTTTGAACATCACAATTGCCCCGCCCCTTCTGGATTGAGGCAACCGATTAGTTATAAAAACAGCTATAAAATTTCAATGGAAGACCTTCGGATCGAACCAGAACCAGACAAGTCAATTGGTCAATTAGACATTAATGTTGGAAGGAGAGAAAGAAGAGGGAGAAACGAAGAATGGAGCGTGAGAGCGGAGAAATTAGGAAAGAGGTTTTTTTTTTGGTAGAATAGAAATTCATTGCAAAGGAAAATGGTACAAATGGAGGCTTCTAAAGAACAAGGATTTTGGAGCTAAGAAGAGGAAGTAGACCAAGTGTACAAATCCGAACTTGACACAGTATTTCGAGTAAAGGAATAGGCTACAGTATTAGCATCCCTAGTAACATGATGAAAGGAAATTGAATCGCAAAAGAAACGATAATTGGAATGGAATGATATCATGATCAGCAGCAGCATGGTCCTGATTAGTAGTAGGTACTGAATAACATAGGAAAGAGGTTCACTGTATGAGAGAATAGAATCAGGTTATCAGACACTAATTTACTCCCCGAAATTATTCTCCGTGAACATGAATGGAACCCCTCTTGAAATAGGAAGATGAGAGAGTGCAGTCCTCGCGAGCGAGCTTAGGTTCGAATTATCCAAAACACCGAAGTAAAAGGAGGGGAAGAAACATAATACCGCTGTCAGAAGAATACAACCGCGGAAAGGAAGCGGCAATGTGGAAACTGAATTTCAGGAACACATTGACACCGAGATCTCTGAATGACCTCCACGAAGCAGCAGCGAGAGGTTTTAGAGAACTTTCATCGGCACCTTCATCGTCACTACTTGTCAGAAGATTCCCCGCACCCTGGAGCCGACCCTCACTATCCCAAAACCAATCCCAATCTGAAATCTCGATCCCTTTCGGTACCTCTATCCGATACCTCCGTAGCGGTCGCCATCATCGGGACGATCTCAGCACCAGGTCAGCTATTCTGTTTCTCTAAATTTGATTTCGTATCCCAAGTTTCTTCTTCTTATAACTCAATAACCAGCTTCGATGGAGTTGGAAAGAGCAGATATGAAACGACGCCACCCATTAATTGGGGCATACGAATTGTTCCCGAGAAGAAGGCTTACGTTATCGAACGGTTCGGGAAGTATGTGAAGACCCTTGATTCAGGAATTCACCTGCTGATTCCGTTTGTTGAACGAATCGCATATGTGCATTCCCTCAAGGAAGAGGCCATTCCAATTCCGGACCAGTCTGCTATTACAAAGGATAATGTCAGCATCTTAATAGATGGAGTTCTTTATGTCAAGGTGCCTTTCTTTTTCTCTCTTTCCTGTTGCCGCTTCTGCCATTTACCAGTCATGGCTTATCTCTAATGCACCATGGTGTCTTGTTTGTAGATTGTGGACCCATTTCTGGCATCGTATGGTGTTGAGAACCCCCTTTTCGCTGTTATTCAGCTCGCTCAGACAACCATGCGAAGTGAGCTGGGTAAGATTACGCTGGACAAAACTTTTGAGGAGAGGGATACCCTGAATGAGAACATCGTAGTGAGTTCCACTCCTATGCGCAACTTTTTTTTTTCCCCCTTCATTCTCTTTAATGATACAGGCTAACATGCATTGTATGTCTTCAGTCAATACAATCGAATTCTGAGCTTTAGAAGATAGTGAAAACTTAGTTTGATGGTTCAAGTCCAAATCCTAGTGTCTGCCTAACAACATCATTAAATTTGATGCTCTAGGGGCTATTGTTAGTGATTTATTTTGCTTTTGGAAAGTTTCTATTGTCATTGGTATTTGGTATGAATATAAAGTCGAACATTAAGCTCTTGCTAGGATGATGCCAAGATTGGCTCTCTGAGTTCTAGTGTTTAACCCCATGAAGGCAGATCCTTCATAATCTATGCAATAGTTGTGTGAATAAGTTTTTAGGAACTGAAGAATCTAGATATCATTCCCTCTTATTAATTAATCTGAATGTTATGTTACTGATGGAGTGCTTGAAATTATTTTTATACACTTTTACTTAATGCTTCTAACTTTTACGAGCAATGATTTTGTATCAATTGATCCTATCAAGTTAAGTGGTGCTTCCAACTATTTGTTGTGCGCTCATGTTGTAAAGGACAAATTGATTCATTGTTGACTGATTGGTTGACTTTCTCCCATTGCTGGTTCTCTTGCTGGTGGTTTTATTTGTGATCTGTGGTATGAGGTTAATATCTCCCAACGATGGTCTGGTTCATGACGTGTTCGATGGTCTGTTTGTCCTGCAATTGCTACTGATATCAGATCTAAGTCTGAGACTTGATGTCCTTTATTAATGGATTCTGCGACCGCTGTGCTGTTGGTATTATTGGTGATCAGATTTATTTCAATTATCTGGGGTCTTAATTGTTGCTATTACTCCTTCAATATGCCATGATTTATTTATGTTGATCATGGTGGTTGCTGCGAAATGATGTTGGGGCTGAAGAAGTCCTCTTTGTTCTCCTTTCTTGTGATTTGTTCACGTGGAGTGCTCCATGTGAGGGAGAGATGAAGCTTATTGGAGATTATTGCTGAAGCTTGGTGAAGATTATTGCCTTGAAGATTATTGCTTAGCAAAGATTATTATTGCTTGCATTTCTTCTTATTGAAAATTTTCTGTCTTCTTAGTGAACATTATTGCCTGCTTGTCTTCTTGTTGAAGATTCTTATTGCGTTCCTATCTTCTTAGTGAAGATTATTATCTATCTTCTTTGTAAAGATTATTATCTGTCTTTCTTTCTGAAGATTATTGCCTGTCTTCTTTGTGAAGATATTGCATATCTTCTTTTGTGAAGATTATTGCATATCTCCATTCGTGAAGATTTGTTTTGTGAATTTCTTCTTATTGAAGATTTCTTATTTACCTCTGTGGATTTCTTCTTATTGATGATTTCTTATTTGCCTACCTGGAGTTCTTCTTGGTGAAGATCTCTTCCTATTATCTGTGTGTAGTATTTCTAGTGGAAGATTTCAAGTTTCTGGTTCGCAATGAAGATTTATTTTTCTTCAATTGCAGTTATTTTCTAGGTCTTTACTGCTGTTGTTATTGCAACTTCCTGGCCTATGGCTGATGTTTCCTGTCACTTATATTGTTATCTGGGTTTCTTGGTAATGAAGATTACTCTCTGTTGCTTGTTATTTGGGTTTCTTCTTCACGAAGATTTCTTTTTGTTGCTGATGATGGTGGCGGGATCTCTTTATATTTAATCTGGTGCTATGTCACTATGACTAAACGCTTCTTCATGTGGTTCTTCTGTTTGCTAAATATCTGGGTGTGGTTGATGGCCACTGAGGCACTGACCTCTACTTCTAATTAAACTTAATTATTCAGTCTGGTTTTGCTGGTTGGTCATTTATGTTCTGAGCGCTTCAAGCTGGAGCGTATGAGATATATCCTATCATATATATGCTCCAGCTTGAGGGTGAATGTTAAAGTGTTAAAGCATAATGGTAGTTTAGTCATAATTTTCCCCTTATCTATATTATGTCAGTTGTGGGAGGCATATTTGTAATTCTGCTTATTTACCATCATAAATAGAGTGTCGAGTAGGAGGTAAAATAACTCCCATCGGTTTCTCTTTCTCCCCATGGTGTTCTTCTCTTGTTCTTTGCTTCTTCTCCATTGCTGATTTCTTTATTTTACTTCGTCACCTTCTCTAATATTAACAACTCTTCATCTTGTGAATTTTGTCTAAAAGCTTGATATTGGTAGAAGATGAATGAACTCTCTGTGCTGTTTGGATTTCCCTATGACAGAATATATACTTCCATGAGTGAAATCAAACAACATGGCTTCGGTTTATTTCTGTGCAGCCCATCGTTGTGGCATAGTTTTGTTGCATCTTAAACCTTTCTAAATTTTATCCATTGTGCATGCACTTCTATACATTTTTCCCACCCTAATTTCTGTTTTTAATTTTTTCTACTACTTATATTGAAATCACATTATATTGCAGAAAACAATTAATGAGGCTGCTATGGATTGGGGCCTGAAGTGTCTACGATATGAGATACGTAAGTGCATTATGCTAATCTACACTTATCTACCTTATATTTTCTTCTGGCAGGTCCTTTCATTGTAATTCTGTCCTTGTAGGGGATATATCTCCTCCTCCTGGAGTGAGGGCAGCTATGGAGATGCAAGCAGAAGCAGAACGTCGAAAACGAGCTCAAGTTCTTGACTCAGAAGGTTTTTTTTCCCCTGTTCTTTTTCATTTGGAGAAATTACTTTTTCACTCATTTAGAAACCTGTTGAGTTTCTGTGTGCCTTAGAAATAATGTGCAAAACATTTGGGTGTAGGAGTGGTTTTATTTGATGTCCATTTGTTGGGATTGCTGAGAAATTACTTCATCTGACAGATCCAATACTGTGAGGTTATTCCTCACTTCAATCATCTAGGCTTCTTTGATATTTAAAGTGATTTCATCTTGTATTTTACAGGAGAAAGGCAAGCAAATATTAATATTTCAGATGGGAGGAAAAATTCAGTAATCCTAGAGTCTGAAGCTGCTATGATGGATCAGGTGAACCGAGCTAAAGGTAAGGTTTTTTTTCCCCTTAATCTTTCCTGAATTTGTATCTCTTTTCATCCTATATTAGATGAGCCTTGGTTTTTATAACTATGCTACATTAGCTAATTCACTGGGATATACATGTTTTTGGGTGATCAGACACAACTTAGATGTCACAGATAACTCAATTTTTAGCTAGAATAGTGATTCTCTTGGAATATGACACCTGTCTTTAAGTGGTTGATCAAAATCTTGACTGGTGTATCACCTTCTTTGGGACTTTATAGCTTCAGGGCCTAAATAGAGGCTCTTATAGAATTTTTATTCTTCATAACTTGGTATATAGGATAAGCAGTTATTGGTTTGATTTTAGTTTGTCAGAGAGAGTCCACTGGATTGCGACCAATGACCCCCCCCCAGTGTGGAATTTCAACAGCCAAAAATTAATTACTATTGGCACATGGCTATGTTTGTTTGAATATTTTAATTTGAACTTGAGAAATTATTTTTCTGTAATCTTTATTTTTCTGGTGTTGTACTGTTTTACCAATATTAGGTCATTATTGAGATGTTTATGAATGGGTGGGGCCACATTTAGGAGTAATCCACACTTTGAGGGAAGGGGGAAGAGGAAAGTTTTTTTTTTTTTTTTTTTTTTTTTTTTTTTTGGGGGGGGGGGGGGGGAGGGGAAGATGGCAATTGTAACATCTCTAAATGTCTTTTAGTGTGTCCCCTTAATTTTATTCCCTTCTAGCTGAACCCAAATAGCTGGAAATGTGTTGGATGATAATTTTTCTATGATTATATTGCCTTGTGGTTGATGTACTTTATTGGTCTTGAAAAATCTTATTTGTCTATCTACCAGGAGAAGCGGAAGCCATCCTTGCTAGAGCACAAGCAACTGCAAAAGGGATATCCTTGCTGTCAAATGCTATCAAAGTGAATGGAGGTGTTGAGGTCAGATCCTCCCCGTTCTGAAGGTTTTAACTAATTGCTAATGCTGACAGAATATCTGAATTATTAATTGGACACTCTTCATTTCTCAAGTTTTTGATGCTTTCTTAGTTCGAGATTATTGTTGCACAACCATCTATAATGCAGTTGATTGCTGTTTCCCATGATTAACTTCTAAAGGGATTGGATTTCTGTCACTCTGAAATCCTATTTTCAAGCCAGTATAACCATTAGCTGCTAAAGTTGGTGGACGTATTACCTACTTTATGATTTATCCCTAGGCCAAAATTCTGACAAATATGACGTCCATGTATCATTATAGTGGACTTGAAAATTGTATGAAAAATAGAGGTTGTTGAAAAACCAAGAATAAAGTCCCATTGATGGCAAGGTAGGGTTACAAGTCAATTTCACCCTAATCCTTGCAAGGGGGATCTTTTACAACCAGCCCAATCAAAACTTTGAGTAAACAATAAAACCGGAATTGATATAATGTGGAAAAATAAACTTATCTGAAGATCTGGCTGTTGGAATGTCTTCAAACTTGGAGGGGAAGTACTATAGGATGTGCTTGATAACATACCCAAATTTGAAGATGATCCAACCATGGATGAAGAAGTTATGAATTTTCGAAAAACTACTATCATATGAAAACGGAACTGAACAGAATAGGAGTTTTGGTTGAGTCTTACTGTTGAGTCTCACCTCACAATAGTGAGACTCAACCAGAATTTTTTAATAAAACTCTGGCCAATTGTGAGATTCAATTAGAATTTTTTAATAAAACTCTGGCCAACTCTGCTGCTAGCATCTTCTTCCTCTTTATTTATAATGCTAAAAGGAAATACAAAAGATAGAATGATTGGTTCCACAAAGGGAATCTCCAAAAATAAAAAGAGAGACTTTCCTTTATAACGTTTAGGAAAGTTTCCAAAACAAATAACATCTATGATTGATTCATATGAGAATCAATTTTAGGAAACAAAACAAATTTAGGAAATAAAACTAATGACTAATTTTATGGAAATAAATCTAACTCATTGATTTTAGGAAGAAGACAAAGATTCTAAAATTCTATCTGTAGTTCCTGTGAACAGTATTGTTGGCTTGGCTTTTGTCTTCTTCTTCTTGTCTTGTGTTAAAGCCCTGTTTGGAGGAGTTCTTATTCTTTCTAGAGCATATTTGTACTGCATCTCCCATACATTATGAGCCACATGTTCGAGGTAAGCCACAAAAATTTGGCTGTTGCCTATGAGGGATTTGATGTAGTTCAAGTTACGCAAGAAGACCAAAGGAAAGAAAATGCCAAAATCAAACCAACAACTAGAAACACTGTTCACGTGGTACTGTTCACGTGAACAGTACCAACAGATTTTTGGAGATTTTTTTGGTTTCCTTCTTTTGTTATTTCTTTCCTAAATTATTATTAGATTTTGTTTCCTAAAATTAGTCGGCAAATAGTTAAATTATGGATTGATATTTTATTAGTTGTTTTTTGGAAACTTACCTAAAAACTATAAAGGCAAGTTTCTCTTTTCTAATTTATCTTAGGATATTCTTTGGAGGACTAAATCTTTCCTTATTTTGTAATGTTTCTTAAGTAGTCTATAAATAAGATAAAGAGGAAGGGAGTAGTAGAGTAGTAGATCCTGTTGGTTGGGCGTTCTCTAGAGAAGATGAGCCATGCGCGGATCGTTTTTACCAAACTCTGCTACGGTGCTTCGACTCCTAGGGGGTACCATATGGATTCTCTACCTGTGTCTCCATTGGAAAAGTCCTCTCAGACTTAGTAGAAACCAGAAAATTTGTTGAAATTTTCTGGTTCCAAGGTTGTGAGACTCAACTGAAAGCTTGTTTCTTTGATTCCTTTTGCTCTTTTGGTCTTGCAATCTCTTTCCTATCCCTCTCATATAATGTCGACAATATTAGGATTAATCTGATCAATACAGCACTGTGGAATTGTGAGTTTTCAGTCAGTTTTCTATTGGGGATATAATTAGTCCCGTTTTCAGATGATAGGGGTTTTTCGAAAATTCATAACTTCTTCATCCATGTTTGGATCACCTTCAAATTTGGGTATGTTATCAAGCACATCCTAGAGTACTTCCCCTCCAAGTTTGAAGACCTTCCAACGGTTGGATTCTGAGATAAGTAATTTTTTCTACTGTTAAAAAATTCTGGTTCTGTTAAAATACCTGTTTGAGACCTACGAGCAAGATTGGTTTTGATCCCACCTGTTGAATCAAGCTCATCTTCTGGAATACTGTTCTTCATATCCCAAATTTTGATGCATTCTTATAGTTAGATTTGAAGTTGGGGAATTATTTATCTAAATCAATAATTCTTATTTGTTGTTAAGGGTTAAATTTGGGTTGGACTGTGATAAGATCCTATAGCAAAGAAGGATCTTTGAATTGAATGTGTTGAAACCCTACCACCAGGATTCCTCCGTCTATCCAATGATCAACCAGCCAAATCATTAGTCCACATGACCAAAAAGTGGGAGAGTGATTGGAAGGATCTGGGTTTTGTATGATACAAACATATTCCCCTTTCTTTTCTTCAAAATAATTTCCTTTTATTGTTGCTAATCATATTTGTTAAGAAAGAAATAAAGCAAGCAAACTACAAAACAGAAAAGCCTTCCCAAAACAGGGAAGTAGGCTCAAGTTTTAGCTTAGGAAGAACAGTTCTGATTTTAAAAGAAGAAAGGAAAGTATAAAAAAAGATTAGTTTTGCTTACTAATATTCTAATAAATTGGAGACAAGGAAATAACTGTTTATATCTGACTTCTTTCATGAGCAAGCCCACCAACTTGAGAGGAAAGATGTTTAAAGTTTAATGCGACAGATCTGCCTTTACGTTCTTTTATAAGGTTCAGGGTTAAAAATTCAAATATCTTGCCATTCATTCCCATTCATTATCGATCATTTATTGTGAATAGCAGTTACTTTACTTGGCAGAGTAACTTGTTGAGTAGCTCCAACGTGTGAACAAATTGAGAGAAAGTCCTTTGCAGTGGCATGGTCACATGCAATGAAGATCTTTGGATACACCGTAAGGATGAGTAGAATGATTCTTATTAAAGGAGCTACAAAGTCAAGGGGTAGGCCTAAAATGACACTGGGAGAAGTGGAAAAGGCATGCATGGATTAAGTTTGGCAACAAATATGGGGGTTTGAATAGAGTTAACAGGAAAACAGGATCTGCACAGCTGATCCCATTTAGTAGGGTTTTAAGTTTTTTAGTTGAGCAGTTACTTGGTGCTTTGCTACTCTATCCAGCTATTAGGTTGCTTTCCATATAAAATGGCACGATTCTTCTATATTGAGACTGATAAAAATGAGGTGTCTTTGTGTCAAACTATTTGGCTGTAACGTGTGATTAACATAAAGAATAAATCTGTATGACAATGATTACCCCCCCAAAAAAAAAAAAAAAATACAAGAAACAAAAAACTCAGAATAAATTGTTAAGAGTTCTCTTAGGAATGCCTTTTCTAGAAACTAATCCCCTTGCTTCCTTGAACATCATACCTCTTCCTCTCCTTCTTGATGCTTACATCTATATCTGCTGCATTCACCCTCTTCTGCAAAATTGTCATATTTATGTATTAGAATATTTATGTGAATTCTCTACTTTCCCATGATACATAAATGATTGGAATTTGCTTGCTATTACTTGAGAGGTTTTTTTTTTTTTTTTTTGAGAAACCAATTGGCATTGGTTTTGGTTTTGGGATTTACAATCTTGCATTTCGGTCTTTAACCTATATGTTATGAGTGGAGAACTGCAATATCATGTTATTATGTATGGATCTTATTCTCAATAAACCTTGAAGCTTAAGGGTGTCCTTGGCTTTTTGGCAGGCAGCAAGCTTGAGAATTGCAGAGCAATATATCCAAGCCTTTAGTAACATTGCTAAGGAGGTGAATAATGGATCCACACAAGCCATGAATTTTTGAAATATTTGATATATCATTGAGTTATTTTGGCTATGTCTTAACTGTCTGTATACAGGGCACAACTATGTTGCTCCCCAGCACTGCTGCCAATCCCGCCAGCATGATGGCTCAAGCTCTGACAATCTACAAAAACTTGCTAGGCAATGGTTCTGGTAGTGAGATGCAGCAGATGTCTCATTCCGGGTCTCCAGGCAACAGCAAAGGCCATTCTCCTCCTGGACAAGCTGGAGAGGAGAGCCCTGCACCTGATGCTATGAACGTCCAGGATCCTGAGACCATTCCATCTGTTCCAGTTTTCTCATTGCGGAGCCCCAAGAAGGAAAAAGAGAATTGAAGCCATCGAAACTTGCGTCCAAATCCTCTCCTGCAGTCCTGCCACCTGCCAAATCCGGCCCACCCCCAATGTATTGGCAGGTGGCCAACTGATCCCAAACCCTTGGATCAGCGGCAGGAACCGCCAGCCGCAGCAGACCATTTGGTTCCTCGAAACTTCTTGTCATTTTGTCATCTAGGCATTCAATTTTGTCTTCTAGGCAGCTGTTAACTTTCACGTCTTGTGACTTTTTCAAAATCTTCTATTGTTTTTTGGTGTTTTTCTGCCCATTGGATTTAAAATGGAATGACTTTTTTGCCCATTGAATCTAAAATGGAATGGCTTGACATAATGTATGTGAGGTGGGTGTTTCACTATCAAACCGTCACTGGATACTCCTAACATCTGTGAGAGTGTTTAGGTCGAAATTTCGTCTGCTGCCTCAAAGAATCGACTCGGTTACTACCACCTGCCAGATCAAGGGTTCCTTGGTGATTTGGGAAACTGATGCAGGATCAGATCCGTATTAGCTTGAGATGTTACACCTTTTTGCCTATTTCTAGGCCCAAAATGTTGAGTCATCCAATCCTGTAGAGGCCAGGTACTTGTATTGGCAATTGTTGAAACTGATGGATCGATTAGTTTGTCGGTCAAACCAATGATTCTATAGAGAATCCACTTCAAATAACCACGCCTCTGCTAGGCAGCGTGTGGAATGGCCGAGAGCGGATTTTTTTAGATATATAATCCAAGTCGAGAGTAGAATTACAAGAACAGTCATTTGATGGAAAACAACTTTGACGTTTGATTCAGAGAGCACTTTTTACGTCGCATAATGCATTTGGAGCTGCTCCCAGTTCACACTATGGTGGAGGATACGGCAGATACAATCTGGATACCAAAAACCATGTTATGTAAACATTATTATGCATTTACCCAAAAAAAAAAAAAAAAAAAAAACATTTCTATGCGCTCCTTTATTATTATTAGGGATTATTAATTATCATATTTTTTGGAGCATTTTTCCTAGTTAGGTTGCTCTAGGAAGTTTTTTAGTTTAAAGCCAATATTTTTCACATCGGTGTCAATCTGTCGGTCTTGGTCGAGTTTAATTGGTCTCTACCATTTTAACATCCTATATTGTGACGTTCCGTTTCGCTAGTCGATCTCTCATCAGCGAGGCATGGACACATTTATATTTGGTCCGATAGGTTTTGGTCCATAATCGGTCTTATGGTAATTGGGATAATCGGTCTGTAAATTGGTAATAATGGGTTCATGTCAAAGTGTAAATAAAAATGGAGATGTTGGTTTTTGAATCCATAATTGTTCTCGTGAAGTGGATTAGATACTTTCTTATAGGATTGTGAAAAACTCTTATTAAGTTTGTGATCACTCATGTAGACGAAGATGATGACAGAAAGAACTAGTGGAATATTCAAGAAATGAAAAAGAGTAAGAGATGATTTAATGTTTTAGGTTTGTAGGTTTAGGAGTTGTATTTGTTTGGTTTAAACCAAGGTTCAGTTTGGGTTAAAAGATTATTTGATTCATTCGGTTGATTCAATTTAGATTACACCCTTACCACGTTAATGACCATTTAATAGTTGATCTGGGCCTAAACCCGGTACATTTAATAATCAGATCGATTGACCTTGATCCATAGTTGGTCGGGCAGTAGGGCTAAACGGTGCAGGACTTTCTTGCATTACAAGTTTAAACCAAAACAAAGTTAGCAAAGTTAGCCAATTGAAAATGAAAGTGAGAGAAATAGGTAATTGGAAATTGCAAGGCAATATACTGAATTTAAGGCCACCAATTGACATGAGGCAAATCTAGACCGTGTGGAGTCGGTTTAAATTTTAGAATAAGAGCGTGTCATTTCGATCAACGACAAGAGTATAAAAACAGAGCAAAGGCCATGGATTTATTGGTTGGGAAAGAGGAGCGGAAGCATCTTTCCAAAAACCCGAAGAGACGTTACCATGCAACTTGTGTTATACTATTTGTTGTAATTAAGGGATCAAAGAGAGAAGCTGATAGATCTGATGTGAATGATGAAAATGGGTGGCAGGAGTGCAGTGCAAAGAGCATCCTCTGATATCATGCTTTGGCAGCTCCGTCGACGTCGACAGTACTAATCTGTAGTGAGTGCAGTGCCTCATGACTTTATAATTCTGATGCATATCGTGTTGTATTTGTATATATATATATATATATATATATATATAATTAATATAATTAATATAATTAATTAAGATTTGACACTTTGTTCTCTTTCATCATTTCCCAATTCCCCACCATGCATCTCCTTGCTAGCTAATTCGTAATTATATTGGACGTAGAATTCCATCTACTAACAAAATCTAATCTAAAGGGGCTGGCCTGGGTCCTTGTCTGCTGTTGATTAATTGACCATGCATGCTGTAGCTTTTTTTTCCCGGTAAAAGTCCATGCATGCTGTAGCTTTGCTCATATATAATCCCAGGCCTAGCTACTTTCTTTCTCTCTCGATGGAAAGAGAATATAAGGTGCTGCGCTCTGCGGTCTTGTATCATAGGACGACAGAGAGAGAAAGGGAGAAAGAGATAAAAGACAAAAAGAGAAAAAGAGAAAAAAAGGAATGTAATACGGTCCACTCCCCTTCTATCTTCTATCTCTATATTTCTGGATTCTGCAGAGGCTTCCAGTTAATTTAGTTTTCAAAAATAGTAAGAAAGTGGAGATTAGATCGAATTTGAGCCACATGAAGAATACCAGCACGTTGCATTTGGTCTATAAATGGAAATAATAGTGTTCATCACGAATCTTATCTGGAGATTGCAATATTATTGTATTGAATTAATTCTCGTCCACTAATTAATTACTACTTTTTTATTATTTATTTTTTGAAAACTAATTAACTTGAACGACGATATGTGGGAGTGGGAGTGGGAGGATGAGATCATGCCATGATGCATGCAATTATACAAAAGGATGCAGGGTGTGGAGTACTATGGAGTACTGTGGAGCATGCAGAAGCTAGCGTGTAGTATAATTAATATTGTGGTGAATGGGGATTCCCTACCATTACCAACCGTTGGTTTTAAGTTTTAACGAAATAAGGAAATATGAATTCATACACACACGTACCACACTGAGACACTACACAATGGAAGAACGGGATCCGCTGAAAAAAGAGTTGCCAAGCTAAAGACACGATCGAACGAGTATCAAATTACTAATATAAAGAAATAAGAGTCATTAATTCATCATCATCTAATATATAAATATATAAAGTTGATAAAAGTGTTGATGCGATTTGCTTCTCTCATTACAGAATTATTTTTTTCTTCTAAAATTAAGGGTTTGCTTTTATGCTTGCTTGCTTATTCTCTGTATGAAACTAGCTAATATGATACACTACTACTACGACCTGAATATTGATTGTATCATCCCTGAATTCTGTGGAACGGGCTATAACTATCTCTGCTAGCTGTTGATTATTACAAACGTATATATCTATCTATATATATATATATATATATATATATATATATATATATCTATCTATATATATATATATATATATATATAGCAGCTAGCGTCTGCATGCAAGTATCCCAACACACACTAGCAACCTTGCTCCAAGTCCTAATTAATCCCTTGGAAGTTGGGAGAATCAAAGAAGGCGCGCGTGATATCTCACTTCCTCATCTGATCATCCGTGTCAGCTGGACTCTGGATCGATGCCTGAGAAGAAGTGGTGTGAAGAATGGAAGCCAGTGTTGGCAATGGTGGCCATAGATGTTGCCCTGGCCATTGTAAATTTGTTTCTCAAGAAGGTGCTTCAGGAGGGAATGCACCATCTGGTTTTGGTCACCTACCGACAGTCGATCTCCACCATTTTCTTTGCCCCTATTGCCTATTTTTGGGAAAGGTATGTAATCTTTTATTTTCTGTTAAAAAAAAAAAAAAAAAAAAAAAATCATTTAATTATTTGTTTCTCTATTGATGATTTGCCCTTTGATTTACAGAATTTATCATATATATTTGGACAATTATTAATTCACCTTTGGTTTGCTTTACTTGTGCAGGAAAAGCAGACCAAAACTCACAGCTGCAACCTTATGTCGCCTTTTCTTCAGTGCAATGGTTGGGTTGGTGAACGTGCTTTCCCATATACACTCCCTCCCTAGCTAGCTCTGTTCAATCCACACAATTACATGATCACATCCTCCACACCCGAGTCCCGACCCAGACTCTTTTCCATATATAATATCCATATACATTTATATGTACTTTAGGCTTCCTTTCATCTGTGATCTTCGATTATTAATTGCAACTCCTGGCCTTCAGAGTTCATTTCAGACCGTTGGATTTTGTTTTTGTTATTTATTACTAATGTTGATGCTGTTTGGATTGCAGCCTTTCCTTTCCCATATATTTATTTATTTAATACTGTTAAAATTACCGTTCTTTTCAGGGCAACCGTCACACAAAACCTCTTCCTGTATGGGATTGAATTCACTTCTGCAACCTTTGCCTGCGCCTTCATCAACATGGTGCCCGCCATCACATTCTTACTGGCTCTACCATTCAAGTACGAGTTGATCAGTTCAAGTTTTGTATTAATTAATTTTGACAAAATTCATAAATTGCTGCCTCTATATATTTATATAACTATGGTGGCCAATCAGGTTAGAGAGCCTGAACCTGAAGAGCAAGAGCGGGCGAGCAAAGGCGTTGGGTACAGTAGTTTGTGTTGGTGGTGCCATGGTGCTCACGCTCTACAAAGGAACGCCGTTGACTAACCGGAACCCCAACTCCTGGACGACCACGACGAAGCAGCTGGTCGTCCAGGGGCCCTCTGCCTCCTCCTTCTCCAGTATTTCCACTAGTTCCAGTACTAGTTCCAGTACTAGTTCCAGTCCAAACAAGAGGGCTGAGAGATGGACCTTCGGTTCATTAGCTTTGGTTGCCGGCAGCATCTGCTGGTCTTCGTGGTTTCTTATCCAAGCAAAGATTGGGAAGCACTACCCCTGCCAGTATTCTAGCACCGCAATCATGTTATTCTTCAGTGCCCTTCAATCTGCTCTGTTCGGCCTCTTCATTGACAGGGACATTTCCATGTGGATCCTCAGAGGCAAAACTCAGATCTTGACCGTCTTATATGCTGTAAGTAATACATATATCATATGATCATACTATGCTTTCCTTTCTAACACCATGTTATTAATAAATCGTCTCTACTTTCAAATTAATATATGTGCTTAATAACATTAATTAAGGCTGCATGTGTTTGCTATGCATTCTCAGATTGGTCATCTGAAGATGAGTGCATTCCATAATGCATCCGTCGTCATGTTCTCTTAACACATTCTATAGTTCAAGAAAAAGAATGCATATCAAACATGGTTATTGTCATCTAAGAATGTACATGTTCTTAACCTAGAATACTCTCCATTAATGCATACCAAACACAGCAAATGTGTGCGGGGTTTTGATTTCTAGACAATTGCAGGGAATCATGGGATCAGGCTTATGCTTTGTGGGCATGGCATGGTGTGTCAAGAAAAGGGGTCCGCTCTTCACAGCAGCATTCAGTCCCCTCATTCAAATAGTTGTAGCCATGTTTGATTTTACCATCCTTCATGAACAACTTCATATAGGCAGGTGAGGACATGCATACTTATTATGATTATTATTATCAATTATGATTATTATACATATATTTCTTATTAATTTAAGTTATCCCATTGGATTGAAATTCCGATTGAACAGCGTATTGGGATCTATTCTAGTAATTGTTGGCCTCTACATTCTTTTGTGGGGTAAAAGCAAAGAGGCAAAAGATATTGTGACAGATAAGGCCCAAGTAGCAGTAGCAGAAGAGCCAAGGGACGAAGAAGCAACACATGTATAACAGGACATCCATCCTGATCAACACTAGTTATGTTTAATTTATGGTGTCAACTGTGAATTGAAGTGCATATATATATATATATATATATACTTTGTGTTTAATGAGTTTCAATCACAAAATAAATGCTAAAATTAAGATAGACTTTGTCAAGTTGTTAGTATCATATATTGTCTGGAAGTAAAAAAATTTATGGGTTTGCCTTAATGATTTATTCACCGCTGTTTGAAGTCGGGCGATCCAAATTGAGCCTAAATTAAGATTTGAAGGAAGCATTTTATTTTCAACACATGCTTTGAAAAGCCCATATTTGTTTTTGTGTATTTTTAAAGATTTTATAAGAAAACGACATACATTTTTTACTTTTTGGACAAATTATGCGATTCTCAAACAAACAAACAAACAAACAAACAATCCTTCCCCCTCCAACAAAGTAATTAAAGAATGAAAGAGTTGAGATGAATCCATCGTTTCTTAATTGCAATCTTCCACTTAAATACTTTCCAACCCTCTAACAACTTTTTATAAGGAGACACTCAACAGCAACCGTTGAGCCTGCCCCATTAGAGTCCAAATCCTCTCCTCCATGGCTTCCCGGCTCTTTGGTTTCCATCTCATTTAACTGTTGGAGTCCATTGGAGTAGAAGCCGGTTCACAACTCCAACAGTTAAATGGAGTGAGAGCCGAAAATGAATATGACCCATTAACTGTTTATATGTAATATATGAAATAATCTCCATGCATGACACCGGATTGACACAGTCGGCAAAAACTCCTTGAAAACACACTCACAAGACACCACTCGTCCACTAGGGGTGACCTAGGTGTCATTTTCTTTTATTTCAATGTATATGAATGTTAACATTGGGTTATGTCTTGTATTGTATGAGATCTATACAGTTATTGAAGTTGTATTTGTATGTCAAGTTTCCAATTCAAAAGTTCAAACTAGTAAGTGAAGGGATTCTCCATATATAAGATCATAGAATTTCAATTCATTAGCAATGTGAGACTATTCTCAATACTCCTCCTCACATATAACCCCATTGTTAGGTGATATATATGTGATAGTATATTTAGCAATACATGACACTTTTCAGGTGACTGACCCTCTTTTTGGGTGACATCTAGTCCTTTTGGGTGATCATAATTCCTATTTTGTGTATCTGATGTCTTTCTTTCGGTGACTTGACCTCTCTTTTTTTAGGGTTATTATGAGAGGGAACCTCGAACTCTGATACCATGTCAAGTTTCCAACTCAAAAGTTCGAACTAATAAGTGGAGTCCATATATAAGATCACATGATTCTAATCTCATTAGCAATGTGGAACTATTTCCAATAGTATTTAATGAATAAAGAAATTCTCTGATTCTTTGAGATAGAAGTAGACATTTGTACTTGGTGTTGAACCATAGTAAAATCCTCGTATTATGTATTTACTTGATATTTGTTTTTCTCTTTATGCTTTTATCCTTAACACTAGCTAATGTATATAATAATTAGG
Source organism: Protea cynaroides (assembly GCA_028583415.1). Classification (NCBI taxonomy): domain Eukaryota; kingdom Viridiplantae; phylum Streptophyta; class Magnoliopsida; order Proteales; family Proteaceae; genus Protea; species Protea cynaroides. The sequence continues at coordinate 99,547,123 of CM053275.1, read as the reverse complement.
GAAATTTTCACGTAGTACCCAAATAGTTTGCGAAACATCACCTACCACCCACGTTTTTTAAAAACATATTTTAACATCCAAAATTCTTAAAAGTTTATCAAAAAGACCCAAAGCCTTATGAAGAAATTATTAGATGCTGATGTTATGGTTAAAAAATTTTAGATTGACAATAATATCTTTATTATAAGGGAAAAAGTCAAGTTTACCCATAATTGTTTTTAACCCTATCCCCAAATCATCTTCTTCCTCTTTTGTTTCTCTGCAACATTTTATCAAATAAAAAAAAAAAAAAATCTCTGCAATTACAACGAATCATCGCATCCATTGCTCCACCTCCATACATAGGAATCTGATTTCCCTATGAAAAATAAGATAGAAAATTGTTTGATCAGGATTACCTTAACGCTCGCACTTCGCTGTCGACCATAAAAGAAGGGAGACCTCGTCGCAAGGCTCTGAATGAACATAAATTGCAAAATTCGCACCACCTGCATTCTGAAAACTCCCAAATCCAACTATCAGCAAACAACTTCGGGTCCAAACTATAAGAGTTGAGAGTAAATTGGATTCTCAATCACACACCCAGGTGTATATATATCAATAATACATGGACATCTGTTTACAGTCTTTTGAGTTTCAGTGAATAACTTGTACTAGAATCCTACAGATGTTAACTAGGTGAAGACGTGTGAGAAGACGTGTGAGAAGCTGAGGACACATGAAAGTTTTGTTGGTGAGTGAGCCACGACTCTATTTCTTAGTTGAGATAGTATCGGATGTGGTTGATCTGATCCATCCGATGCTTTGGTTCTATCACAAACTTCTCTTTGGTTCGCTATAGGGAGGGATGAAAACCAAGTAATCGAAAAAAAAAAACAAAATTAACAAACCTCGAAGAAGCTCCCCCATATAAAGCATGAGCGATCGAGTACTGTTGCCTCGATTGCAAGTGAAGTCTAATAAATGCGAAGAAACAGAGCAAAAGCAAAACAGAGATCAGGAGCTTCGACAACAACCAAAAGCTGTAGCGAACTGAGAACGACGGAGGCCTCTTCTTCGTCATGACTACTTTGAATCCTCTTCTTATACCAGGAAGAACAAACAATGACTGATAAACCAATATTGATTCGGTGGGCAAGAGAGATACTATTTCAGTACCTTACATTGGAAGCATGAAGGGAAGATTTCAAACGTGATTGATAAAAGTAATTCATCTGCAATCAATCACCCAATTGACCCAGAAAACATAAAATCAGACCAAAATGGAAGAAACCCACAAGATAATTTTAATAAAATTGATTGATTTTAAGAGTAACTTTTTTAACGCATAGTTTTGATTTTGTTAGAATTTTTGTTTTTGTTTAAGTGCGATTTTTCTTGGGTTTCACGTTGAGTTCGAAAATCTTGGAGTTGAATTTTTTTTTTTTTCTTTTTTTCTTTCGTGTGTCTTTGAGCATTTTCTTCCATATCTGATTCTAAAAAAAACTCTCCAATGGAATTCAGATATGGGAAATTTGAAAGAAAAAAAATATTGGATAAAAAAGATTGCAGAAAAAAAATCAAGAAAATTAGGTGGTAATTGATGTTTTTTCAATTAAAATAAGAAAGTAATAAAAGTCTAACACAAAATTTCAAGTCCCTTCCATTGCAAACTACTTGAGTACTAAATGAAAATTTCTCTAATAATTATGTATGGTCCTACCAGATCAGTAATTTTTACCTAATAATTATATACGGTCCTAGCTACCAGATCAGTAATTTCAGGTTGTGAAACTAAAGAACAAATAACTATTTAATTCGGTTTTCAGTTTTTATTGTTTATAACATGAACTAAAACCAAATCACATCGAATAACCCAAGCCGAACCGATTGACACCCTCACGAACGATAGAATCTTCAACGAGGTGGTTTTAGGAATCCAAATCTTGAAGGGAATGGGACGGCGATTAATGGAAGGGCTGGCGTTAAAACATCAACACCTGAGTGTGATTGCGATAACACCCTGTCACCTTCCCATTAGACATTAGTGGATGTACTACTTTACCGACTTCTAAGAACCAATGAAGCCCCTCGGTGGGCAAAACTGAGATTAAAAATTCGGTGTCAGAGATTTGTTGAAACGATTTGGTGTTTATAATAAAGACTCCTCAAGTAAATCTCTTTTTTTTTTCTTTTCTAATAAAGAACCGTCAATCGGTTTCCCTCTTTGTCTTCAGTCTTCGTCGCCTTTGATGATGGTTCCGTAACTTCTCCTTTATCCTTTACATTTTCCTTCTGGGTTTTTTTTTCCTTTTTTGGGGTAGGTGTTCCTTCTGGGTTTTGCTTCTGCGAAATTCGTCGTTTCCAAGTGCGGGCTTCCGGCGTCGGATACTACAAAGTGTACCATAGTACCTGCAGATTAAATTTCCTTCACACGATTTGCTTCGTTTCTCATAGCTGGTTTTCAGGTACTGTTTTCTGCTTGCTGTTCGTTTGTAGTTCAAGCGTTTGGCACTCAAGAAACGGATTTTGCTTTGACTTGTTTGAATCAGGAGTCAAGAGCCTAGCACTTGGGCCTTAACTCTACAAAAGGGACCTCTTTCTCTTCCTTTTTGTGCGCGTATGTGTTTTTTTTTTTTTTTGGGGTTGGGGTTTTTTTTTTTGGGGGAGGTTCTCCTTCTCCTTTTGAATAAATTGGAAATTTCTTGGATTTTTTGCAGTTTAGGGTTTTATTGAGTACAAGGGAACCAAAGGATATTGCCAATATAAATTTAACAAATGCAAAATGACGGTTTGGATGGAAGTGGAATCGCGCTTGGCGCTAACCCAAGTCCAACTAGTCCCTCTAACCTCGAGAAACAAGGGAACACGCAGAATACAGCTCAGGTTCAGCAGGAGGAAGGAGCCCTTAGTTCATTACGAGCGTCTGCGGGCAAGGTTGTTCCGATAATGCTTACCGTTGTCATCTCCAATGAGGAATCGCATGCTCATGTCCCGGTGGATCCAGAGCTTAAGAGCCTCGCCTTGAAGAATATGGGCACCAGGGTGGATGAAATAACTGATGTGGTCACTCCTAGGAAAGGTTGCTTGTCAAGAAGCGAAAGTTCTCATGAACAATGCAGGTATTTGGTCTTTCTGTTGCCAATGCATATGCTGTTATTAGATGGAATCCTTGGGGTTGGGGACTTGAGCCATTCTTTTTCTTTTTTTTTCCCCCCCTGATACGTTTGACCGTTGAGTATCTCTAGTAAGTATTGAGTGATTTGTTATCTATGTGAAGGTTAGTTGGGCTCTAAGCTGAGTTCAACCATTGACCCAGTGTCCAGGGAGAAAGAAGAAAGAGTTTCAGGAGCTGGGAAGGAACTAGACTCAGATAGCATTCTCTCTGCGTTTGCCTTCTCATTATATGGAGGGTGAACCAACGGGTGATGTCAATGTGTTTTGTTGTGAGAATCGGAGGAAGTATATGGATAGAAACCCTCTCATGCCTCTCATGTCGGCATGAGAAAATCAGTGGCTATAATTTACTGTGTACAAGTACCAATGTATTGATATACACACACAGTGGACTACAGCAACTGAATTTCCTCATGCCAGCATGAGGGGCATGAAAAGATTTGATTCCAAAGTATATATGATGCCTTGCTTATGCTGGCTAACTGCCAAAGTACTCCCTGCTCCTTGTTTGCTTCTTTACCAAGACAAACTTCCTCCACTTTTGGGAGAAATCCCTACCAAAAGGGTATGTGCTATTGGGAATAGGATGTCTTATATAGGCTGAAGGCTATATGGGTATTTTGGTAAAATGTACCTGTGTATATATTTTGCTATATGGATTCTCTATAATAAGAGATGCATGAGGAGTGGTTGTAACCCTATTTTCCACTGATAGTGAAGCAGTTCTCATCTCACAGTGGATGTAGGCAATCTTTCTGAACCATGTAGATCTTTGTGTTGTGTGATTGTTTGCTTGCTATTTCCTGCATCCTTATAGGATTTTGTTTCTACATATATCAAACCATGAGATGATTAATTACATCTTGCTTCGGTGGCTGCTCAGCATAACTAATACACTATGTAATCAACTGTAATACAAGAATGCGAATGGAACAGATATTTTGAGGAGCTCTGTTTCAGTAGCTGAAACTTCTCTCATTTTGGTTTGCACCCTTCAGTATCAGAACCCATCTTAATTGGTGCAAAACCTTCATAATCAAAAGGAAAACCGAACTGGCCAAGAACAATTAATAAAGAAGCTGAAGGAATAAAATGTAGTTGTGGGTGTTGAAAGAGCTGCATTTGAAAACCAAACTGGCCAATAATATTTATGATTTAAGAGAAATATTGGCTCTATAAAGAAGAAAGGCAGAACAACTAACGAGTTCCTTCCGCTGGTCCCTAGTCATTGCTGTTAAGGCTTAGTTGAGTGATTTTTCTCCCTATATCCGTACTCCTTTCTCTTTCCTCGTTGCATAAATTATAGATTGTTCCAGTCACCTACATTTCCAAGTCAAAGTTAAATATAAAACGGAATGAAGAATTCTGGCTTCTTCATTTGAGTGTTTCTCTAAATTGTCATGGACTTTTTATTTTCCTCTTGTTTGTGGTGGATTAAATGGTTCTTGATTGTTCGACTCTATGCATCCTTTCTTAAATTTATGTAGAAGAAATCATAGCTCATTGCTTGCCTGTGAATTACATAGGTTTGAAATATTTTATGAATCCCTTTTGTTGTCTCACAAAAGTAAATCACTGATTTTCTCAATGGGGTGGTCTAGCTCCGGTCAGGATGTTATCCAAAGTATGCATGCGATGGAAGGATTATATCTTCTTTTCTGTTCTTTATTAGGAATGGCAGAGCGCATTCATTTCCTTGCCTTACCTGTCCCTAGTTTGGAGGGATGAGTAAGGATTTCATAACCTCTAAGAAATCAGGGAGGTTAAGGGTAAGAAATCCTTACCTTCCCTCATTACCCATTTACCTGTCCAGATAGGATGAATTAAGTAATTTTTCTCACACAAACACACACACGCACGGACGGATGGCCCAGTCCCTATACCGATATCCTATCACATCTAATCTGCCCATGCACGCTTAAGTCCTAAGCCTGTAGCCCAATTGGAATCCACAACCTAGATTGTTAAAAGGGTATTATTGAGGCTTTTTACCTGCCTTACCTGTTCACCCATCAGGGAAAGGGATCTTTTAGGGTGAAGATAAAGACCCCCATCCCTTGGATGGTAAGGGTAAGAACGTTGCCTGACCCTACTCTCCATGCGGCCACCGGTATTCTGTGGGTTCCAAACAGAATTCAATACATCTATACATCTGGCTATGATGAGAATGATTTCCTTGATTTTGTGTGTTAATTGACAGAGTCTGTCAGCAGCAAACAGAAGAGGCTTTGATAAATCTTGGATGTCGATGCCGAGGTGGACTTGCAAATGCACATCTGTCCTGCATGGAGATTTGGTTTCGTACTAAAGGTTCAAATAAATGCGAGATATGCCAGTAAGCCACTTTGGCCATTAGTTGAATTTAGTCCAATTCCAAACATCATATCAATTGGTTCTTTAAAATTTTATGCAGGCAGATAGCTGTGAATGTGCCATCTCTGGAGTCCCAGGCAAGTGTGGGCATCTTCTAAGCATTCTGAATTTTGCATAGAAGATTAAATATAGTAGTAGATCAATGCAATCTTTTGCTACTTGAATACCCATTTGAAGATGAATCAACATGTTTATTATAGTGTATGGCTGTATCCAATCTCTGCCCTGAACGTTTATGATCTAAAATCTGAATCTAAGAATGTATAATTGCAGAGGCAGGATATTCTGTGACACATGAAATAGAAGCAAAATGACCTTTTTATTTATAGATTGCGATTAACCTTACTGTTTTGTTTCCGCAGCCAAATTATTGGGCTTGGACGGTTGACCCAGCCTTTCCGGGGTCTAGTGTTACACAAGGACGTGAAAGGGTATGTATTCATTTGACAGTGGCAAAGGTTACAATAGCACTTTTTGGCAGCCACTTTATTGTTGTCTTTGTCCTTTTTTTTTTCCTCCTCTCCATGTATGGAATTCCAGAAATTTTCTATTAAATGCAGTTTGGTGCTTTTCATTCTGTTTTTGAACAGGGTGGCTTGAGTCCACTTTGGGTGGCTTTCTCAATACTAATTGGCGGTCTCATATTAGATGTGTTGATATCTATTTCCCTTGGTGTCTCTGCACTGCCTGTGAATATTATAATTGGTAGTAGCTCCGTCCTTGCCCATAATTTGTTCATGTATCATTCCATCTGTCTTGCTATTTTCTTACCCCCAAAATGAGATGGTGGCTGATATGGACTCGAGGGGTTACCTTGCAGGTGTTCTTGTCGTACTAGGACTTGGAACTGCACTGCGGCTTACACTGGAGTGCTGCCATGAATGGAGCTTGAGAAGAGTTGTGGAAAGGGTGGACACAGATGTTGATGTCGGCTATTATCCTGCGGTGTAGCCAAATTTGTGGATACAAGTTAAGAAAAAAAAGAAATAAAAAAAAAAAAAAAAAAAACCTGGGTGGTGAAAGCTAATACTTGTAATCTTGTATTATAATGTAAAAAACTTTAAATAATGGGTATATATATATATATACCATCGCCTACTATTGCGTCTCTTGTAGCCGTAAATGGCAGTTGTAAATATCTTTTCAAGTGTAAGGGGGAACTATAATTCTCCGTTGCCATATGTATGTTATAATTCTCTTTGCCTCAGCCGTCCCGTTATGGTTTCTTAAAGCCTACATCTTCTAAAGCTACATTGGCAGGTTGGAAAGGGACTAGGGCGGTCTGTGGGAAATTTCATAAAGCCCAATTACAACGACAGTCGACATGGGCACAAAGGCCTTTCAAACATAGAGATCTTACAATTGACAGGCAGCGAGCGAAGGTTAAAAAAAGTAGGAAAAAGATCAGCAAATTTTGTTTAGGAATAATCTTACATTGATTAAGTCTGACTTTAAGTGCCTTAAATACTTAAGAATCATTCCATCTATTAGTTTATACTTTGGAGATGGAAACTTTACATCATGGTATTAAAACATTAGATTCATTCATTTCCGTGTTATTTTTCATATGTATGTCTGATTCTAGCTGTACTGTCTATGTGTGTGTTTATTTTGGCTACACTTGAGGAGGAATGTTGAGAATAATTCTACATTGATTAAGTCCAGAACCTTGCATGCCCCATATGCATGAGAGTCTCTTCCTTTACTAGTTTTAATTTTGTGATGGAAACATTAGAAGTTCCAGGCAGATTTGTCCCCTGCAAAGCCAGAAGATTGAAGATGGTAGATTGAAGATGGAAGATTGATCAAAGCATTTTTGTGTTATCTCTCAAAAGCTCTTCAAAATTGCAAGAATTCTTCTTCTTCCATAAAGCCCCAACAATAGTACGAGGGGTTTCATTAATTTTGTGTAATGCTATTTTTTTTTCTTTCTTTTTTTCTTCACATCCAAATATAGTGGTACAACTTCCAATGTTCAAACTTGGAAACGAGAGGATACGTATTTTCCTTTTTTATTGAAAGTATAACAGCATTGTTTGATGATTTTAAAATGCAACTCTGATTCATAACTTGAGAAATCAAAGAATTTAATGAAGCAATTCCTGTGATAATGTTAAAAAAAAAAAATAAAAAATAAAAAATTCTGGAAACTTATAATTTCCTTCCAACGTTATACAAAGTGAGATCACTTCTGTAGTGAGGATCTCATCCATTCAAAGTGGATTGATACATATTCCAATTCATTCAAAGTACATCGAAATACACATAGATCTATTTTAAGTGGATGGGATCCTCACTACAAGGGTGACCTTATTATAGAGGATCTCAATCCAAAAGTTTATGGTGATTATAGGCAAACGGTGAAATGAAGAATATGATTCGCATCCTCTCTTTTTAGAAGACGCGACAATCTGCCTCCGATGGCCGCCACGTGACTCTCAAGTGAATCCAAAACTCATATCCGAACTGACACCCCTTGTCAGCTTGGCTTATCGGCTAAGTATTGGCTCAAAAATAGATTTCAAATTCATCAAGAACTACATGGCAGCTATCCAAAGCAGCTTATCGGTCCCACAACCACTGGGAGGGGGGGGGATGCGATGCTGAAGAATAACGCTGTTTCTTGTTTCACACGTCTAGGAGGTTCACTGCTTCCCTGGAGGGTTTGTGTCACGACAGTGCTGGTGGGGTGCGGTTTACATCACGTAAGTTCCAGTACGGACAACGGACTGATGACAACATTTATCCCACGTGTCTATTTTCTACTGGCTCAGTGAAATATAAACTTTTTATCTTTTCATAAATTAATATTTCACTTTCCAGTCTTTTTGTTAATAAATAAGAAAATCTAACGGCGTAGGAAATGGATATTTTTTTTTTAATGATAAAATATTATTCCGGAATGTAAAGAGAATCCAAAATCCAAGATTTCCACTTTCCACCACGCGGTTTGGTATATACACAGAGAGGACTTGAACGCGTTTTGAGTCCCATTTGTTTCCTTGTTTACCTTTCGGAGCTTTCGTTGAAACTCATATACTCCCAGATAAAGAGAGAGAAGCACGCCCTCTACGAGGAAGGGGTCGAAGATGATCTGCGAATTCCTTATTTTTGTTCTTCCCATGCTTGAAGCTTGAACCTTGAAGCTTGAACCTTGAACCTTGAAGCTTGACCTTTGAGCTTTGGTAGTTCTGTGCGATCAGGAGAATACGGACGGTGAAAGCTTATACCTCACTGGTCTAGTTTTTTTTTTTTTTTTTTTTTTACCTCTATTGCTATATAGAGTAAGTCGTAAAAGTTCACAATTTCTCTCTTTGGGAGAGGATCAGAGGAAGATGGCTGTCTTGTCTTTGGAATCTCTACCATTAGGATTCCGGTTCCGTCCCACTGATGAAGAACTTGTGAATCACTATTTACGTCTGAAAATTAACCGCAAGGATTCTGAAGTTAAAGTGATTCCTGAAATCGATGTTTGTAAGTGGGAACCTTGGGATTTGCCCGGTAAGTCTCAAATTTCAACTCAAGATTTCCAACTTAGGGTTTTTACATCCGTTCTCGTTTCTAGTTTCGTTGGGTTTGATTTTTGCTATGCTGCGGCGGTTTGTCTTGCTCTTCTGTACAGTGTTTACAGCGATCCATTTTCTATACTTGCCCTTTCCTTCTTTCTTTTTCATTTTGGTCAAATCATTAATTTCTAACACGATGGTCTCCAGTATTTCGTTTCTTAGGGCTTGTGTCGTTCGATTTCGGTCGATTCCCCTTTTTTATGCTTCATAATTTCCTCGCCAATTTATGCAGATTTATCGGTTATTAAGACGGATGATCCTGAGTGGTTCTTCTTCTGTCCTCGTGATAGAAAGTATCCCAACGGTAGTCGTTCCAACAGAGCAACCGAAGCCGGCTACTGGAAAGCTACCGGTAAGGATCGAACCATCAAGTCTCGCACGAACTTGATCGGTATGAAAAAGACATTGGTTTTCTACAGGGGTCGTGCTCCTAAAGGTAAGAGGACCAACTGGATAATGCACGAGTATCGGACCACCGACAAGAACCTCGATGGCACAAACGCTGGCCAGGTGTGCTGCTTCTTTCCTTCGCCCCCTTCCTTATTAATTTTTTTTTTGGGGTGTGTGTATGTGTGATTTCTTGGGCTTTTTTTTGTTATTTATTCATATTATTTCCTTTTTTGTGAAGAAAAATTGTATGAATACTGTGCTGCATAAAATCTTACTCTTATTTGGTTTTTAGGTGAATTGATGTTTAAATAATATGCTATTAGTAATGGCCTAAGAAACTTACATACTGTGTTCCCATTTTTAGAATTTGTTAACATTGCTTCTTTAATTTCGTGGGTACCTGATCCCATATATGGGAATAACATTTTTCAGTAACTTTTTTTAAAATTTAATAGTGAAAAACCTCTAAGAATGTTCTACCGACGCCTAACTACTCATTCACTGCATACTTAATTCATTTTGTCATCCTCATTTTGGCAGGGTGCTTTTGTCCTTTGTCGTCTATTCAGGAAGTGTGATGACAGTATTGAAAATTTAAACTGTGATGAAATTGAACCTACTGGTTCATCTCCTACCACTACCAAGTCTTCTCCTGATGATACACCATCAACAATGGCCTTGGTTCAAGCAACTCCAGAGTCTGATATGCAGGTTGGAAAACAACCAGCAGGTATTGAGAGGTGGCTGGCTGATGAATGTGATACCATTACCTCTGATGCTTTGGTACCTGCAGAGAGCAACTGCACTAGCAATATGGTTTCCGATGTGGAAGATCATGACCAAGATGGTACCACTACGGAGGTGGGAGGACATTTATAATATTTGTTTTTGTGTTTTCATCCTCTGAAATGTGAAGAATTTAATGATTGAAACTAGATTTTTTTTTTTTTTTGAACTTCAGATGGATCTGCAGCTTGAAGAGGATTTGAAGATGTTTTATGAATCAACTACTGAGCCATTAGATTGGAAAGTTTTCTCCCCATCGCAGTCAGAGATGTGCTCTACTGGCCTGGGATTGCCCTACGTGAATTCCCCCTTTGCCCATGACTTTGTTAGTAACAATAATGGTCAGGTTTTTCAAGATGGCACAAGTGAGTTGGATGTTTCTATCTCAGATTTCTTGGATGGAGTCATCAATAAGCAAGATGAAAATTCCTGTGAAGAATCAACTGGTCCAAAAAGTTTGGCTGGAAATAGTCAAGCAACTGTTAGCACTGTACTTCGGCAATCAAAATGTGATGGTAGAGTTGGTATGGTCTCGTCTAATGAATGGCAATCTTCTTTTGGCAAGGACAGTGGATCGAGCAGTGATACAGATACTGAAATAGCGCTACTACAGGTGAAAGGAAAATATCAAATAATATGATATGCTTTTTCATATATTCTCAGTGCCTACCCTTGGATTCTGAGGGATGGCAGAAGCAATGAAGAGCAACTATTGTTTTGGGATGTTTGTCATCATTTTTTAAGGACATGACTGGGTGCCGGTGTCTGACACTGCTGCTGCTTAAAATTATCTGGCTTCTCTCGAGTCCAACCACCCCTCAAGTTGTGATCCAACCCCGAAGTTTATTCTGCGTGCATACCATTACATTGGTTTGTGTGCTGAACTGACTCTAGCTGCTGGGTTACCAACTTGAGGGGTGGTTGGACTTGAGAGGATCTTTCTCCCAAATATATGGCAACTGGCAGTGTATGTATTGGCAGGTGCCCCAGCATAGAAAAATTTGAAGGTTCACAAAATTCCAAAGGGGGGTGGTTAGGTGTAATTGAGGCTAAATGAATAGTCAGAACCAATCATACACTTTTGGAAGTCTCAATAGCACCTGTGCATGTTCTTTTAAATCACAGTTTGGAATGATTAGTGTGTGTGTGTGTGTATATATATATATATATATATATATATATATCAATGATTGACATTTCTTGTACTCAACGTTAAATTCTGAGATTTTTTCGAGTTTCAGAAAAAAATTATTTACGTTGTGTCTTTGTTTTGTGAATTTCAGTGTGATCCAGATTTGGAAGCTTTGGAGGCTCTCCTCCAGGATGATTCTCTTGTGCTTCCTGACTTTGATACGCCGCGCTTTTATGAGGAGTCGACTGGTCAGAAGAATCCTGTTAAAAATGGTGACGGTCCTATCGGAACTGGAATAAAGATAAGGACTCGTCATACCCAATATCAGTCAAGTCCCCGCAACTATTTAACAACACAGGGTACTGCTCCGAGGAGGATCCATTTACAGAAGCAGCTTTCCCGTGGAGCAACATCATGCAGCATGCCAAAGGCTTCAAGTTGTGTGGAGGGACTTGAAGTTGAACCGAAAGTTGTTGAGGTGAGTGCTTTGAGCAAAGCTATTATGGGAAATCTGATTTATGTTTTATCGTGGCTTGAGGGTTTGTGAATTCAATTTCAATGAAATTTGTTGCATGCAGGCTGGTAATGCTCTGGAACCTTGTACGAATGAGGAGCCAAAGGAAGGGGAAGGGGAAGGGGAAGGGGTAATACTTAATCGTGGGATGAGAATTTGTTGCCTACAGGTTGGTGATCCTCTGGAACCTTGTACGAATGAGGAGCCAAAAGAAGGGGTAATACTGGATCAGTATTCAGGCATTGCTGGGGAACTTGTTAGTAGTGACGCTCTGGAACCTCGTAAGGAGGAGGAGCCAAAGGAAGGGGTAATAGTGGATCAGTATTCTGGCATTGCTGGAGAAGTTGATGCAAAGCTGAGGTTGAGGTCCAGAGGCAACACTGCAAAGGTGGTTGGTGAGCAGCAGGGGGTGGTAGGAGTGCATCGCCGTTCAAATTCATCAGCTGTTGGTATTGTTCGTGTAGCTGTACTTATATTTCTTGTCATAGTTTGTGTATTGGTATGGGGACGGCTAACATCTTGATGATTTTGCAATTGAGAGAACATACTGGCCTCTGTTTCTTACTTCATGTTATTTGGGAGGTGTAGGGATAGACGGATAGGTTCTCCTTTCTTTTGTACATATGATTACATATATGTAAACACTGATCCACTACTTCATATATGTATATAATATAATATTGAGTAAAATTACACTTACACTGATCCACTACTCCGTATACGTATATGATATAATATTGAGTAAACTACACTGGGGTAAACTTTACGCTGTGTTTGGATACCTAAACCAACAGATGAAAAATATGTTTGTTGTGGGATGGGTTTGGTAGTGAAAGCTCAAGGGAGAGCAGTGGAGCTAGGACTGAGGATGGATCGTTAAAAAATGGTTCGGTAAAGATAAATATAGCAGTCTGGCCGTGGAACTTTTACCCCATTATCGCTACCAAAACTGGACAATTTGTTAATCCTGAGTCTTCTTGCCCATACAGAGCCTAAAAGTTGTTTAAAGAAAAAAAGAAAACCCTCCATGTCTCTTCGTCCTCTCGTCCTATCAATTTCTACAATTTTGTTTTAGAATCGCTGAGATTCTCCAACTAACATGGTTCTTTTTCCATCTTCAAACATCATTTGGTCAGTTTGTATGCCACTAACGTCGGAGTAAGTAACTGTTCGGCTGCCGGAGAACCGCTGAATCCGGATACACCCTTTTCTTGGGATTTAATCTGATATGCTTATTTCCTTTTTTTTTTTTTTTTTTTTTTTTTTTGGTTATTTGATATCTTTGGGAAGAATTTATTCCTCCATTGTTGTTGCCTTAAAAAATTTGTCATCTCTGAAACTCATTCTGTTGAGACGTTGCTCCTCAGGTGAGGATATGCAGAGGTAAAGACATCAAGCTGTGATTGGAAATCTACTCCCACTTGGGCAGGACGATAAAATAATGCATACGGACCATAAAATATAGTTTCTCCCTAACCAGTACAAGGAAAAATGAGCGGGTGTATGAAGTATGAACTTCCTATAGGATTTAATTTATTTATTTTTTGGGTAGAACTTCTTATTGGATTTGGTTGGATATTAGGATTGTAGTGATATGGGAGAATGTATCTTCCCCAATCAATTTTCGACATATGTATACTAGGGCCTAAGCCCTCGAGAGAAGACCCTCGTTCTCATAACCAACTTTAAAATAATGAAACAAAAGCAGTTCTTGATGAACCGGAACCACTAGTGAGAATAGCGAAGTGCTTCGGAGCTTGGCCATCGTGAGGGTTTCGGCACCTCATCAGAATGGAAGCCATGACGTCATACCAACATGGAGGCCTTGGCGGTATGGCGGCCTCGACGCCTCTCCAATATAATGACCTCGGCACCTCTCCAAAAACAGGGCCCGCTGTACAAGTTTACACTCATTGTACTAGCTGTATAGTAATGCATGAGGGGGGGTCCACTTTGAGAGACCTGAGTGCAAAGAGCAAGATCTTTCAGATTTCCGCCATAGAGTAATCAGCGGAATCCTGAAATAGAGACCCACCATCCGATGACTCATCATAAGATTACCTGATCTCCAAATCAATGGGCGTAAGTCATGCTCCACGGGAAGACATTCCGCCATGACAAAAGACATGTCCAGCTCCCATATTTAGGTCACTCCCAGAGTATAAATGAACAAAGCATATACAGGTAATGACATAGACAATTTCAAGCTTTTAAACTCAGAAGTGAATTATCCGAATTCCTTTAATATAAGGGGACAGAATTTTATTCTTATCTGTCCTATACTGCTTGTCCATCAAATTAATTTAGGCATCGGAGTGGTCAAAAGGTATCTCCACCCGACCATCACTACGGTGTCTTTTCTTTCTTGTGCAAAAAATCTGAGCGAGCTAAGAACCAATCCAGTTTGAAACGACAATAAATAGCATGCACAAAAAGCAAATTAATAAATAAAATACGCTTACTAATTAGTGATTTAAGCCAAAAGCAAATTAATAAATAAAATAGGAATACTAATTAGTGATTTAAGCCAAAGGCAATCTGTCGCTGAGAAAGACTTCCCATTCCATTCTAGATATAAACATTGCAAAAGAAGAACACGGATACCAGCGTGTTTTAAATTATGCACAACCAAGTCATGGACGTGTTGATCTTTCCCTTCCCTGGCCTCCTCCCTCTCTGAACCATTTTTTTTTTTTTTTTTTTTTGTTCTTCCCCTCACGTCATTCACACTGGCATGCACAACGGTCATCAGCAAACACAATACATAATCACTAAGGAAATCCATGAATTCTCAATATGTATGGACCTTAGTCAGTCATTATTGTGCAATTCTTCCCTATTTTCATTAATATTCATTGTTTGAAAAAAAAAAACAAAAAATGCATGAGTTTGATTTTGTTACATGTGGGGGGACCTCACTAAACCCCGAACACGTCCCACTTTGTCTGGGGATGGAGAAAGAAGCTTTTGCTCGTCTTCTAGTATCCCTCTTCTTTCTTGAAGCCATACCTACTCAATTCTGAATCTGTAACTCGAAAATGCCCACTAAAACGAAACAAAGAAAAGAAATTGAGCTGATGGTTCTCTTTCATAAAACTTGTGGTTGGGAGAATGATAGGCCGGAGTCACATAACTCGGTCACGAAACTGCAGGTTTCTGTTCCTTGCAGGGAAAATTGCAAGGAGAAAAGAAAGAAATTTTTTTGAAATCGTACAGAAACCAAACAGCCATTGATGCTTAAAATCCAGCACCGTACCCAAGCCAAACACGATATCAGAACAAAGAATTGTTAATGCCTATTAGGTGTTTGTTTAAGATATGAACATGAGAAAAATAGAAGAAGAAGAAGAAGAAGAAGAAGAAGAAGAAGAGGGTTGACTGGATTTTCTGTCTGACTCTGGTTTTGTGTCTCCATTCCATTCCATTCCATTCTCCCTCCCTTGTAGGCTTTATTCCTTTAGTATTGTTTGTCTTTTTAGGTGTAATGTCTTTATTATTTCATATTACTAATTCTTTAGATCTGTTTCTCTATCAGGTAGGTAGGTAGGTACTGAGGAGAGTCAGGGGAGTCAGGACTGAAGTATTCTGTTTGGGGAACAAAACGAACCTCAACTTAAATTTAACTAACCCTTATTCCAACAAATTGGAATTGGTACTATATGATTCTAATTTTCTCTCCATTCCGCCATTTGGAAGTGTATCATCAATTGATTGCTACTCATCATAAGTACTTGGCACTGAAAATTAACATAGACAATACGTGGATCGATGACTTGAAAGTTCCTCTTTCTTGATAAGCCGCCTCTCATTTATTTCCAAATTTGATTTTTGAACGACCTTGCAAAGACGAGGAGGAATATGGAGTAGGCTAGCTAGGTGGCGATAAGATGATAGATTGTCACTTACGGAATGGAACAAGAATTATTGGGTTAGTCCTTTGGCAGGTAATATTGCTGGGTTGAAATTAGATGTACGTAGTTATAAGCTAGGAGAGAAGGTGCATGGTTGGTGATCCGACTGCTTATTCAATTCTAGTGTTTTTTGTTTTGTTTTTTTTATTTTTTATTTTTTACAATAATTAAAGAAAGGGAAAAGCTACGAGAGTCAAATTAAGAAGATGCTTCTAACCGCCCACCCGCACCCAAATGAATCAAAATGTGGTCTAGATGAGTCTGAGACGCATGTATTGTTGCCTTTTTCCCATTAGGAGGAAAAGTTGAGAGTGCAACACTAGGAAGTGAATAGTCAAACTAGTTACTTAAGAGTGAGGGTTTCCTTTGAACTGATGAGGTTGTTTTCCCATCTTTTTTGCCAACTATTTTTGCTAGTTTGGTTCAGCGTTGTTTTCTGGATCAAATATATGTATATATATATATATATATATGGAGGAACTGTGGATCGAAGTGGAATTAATACGCCAAACATTTTATAGTTATTTCAGTCCCAAGTAATCACACTGTATATAATAAAGCAAAATGGATGATGTTTATTAGGATTTTGGAAATGGCCGCATATTAGACGAGTCTAGAACATGGGGCTTATATATTATATGGGCTCAGTGGGCTTATCTTCAATAAACAATACTGTACCAATGAAGTATCTGTCTCGATATCGATCATGATCCATACAATATTGATCGATACCAATATCTATAACCATGTTTAAAACTTTACTTAATTTCACCACCCCTCACGTTTCCCTAAACACATCGAAAAGAATTATTATTATTTTTTTTAAGAAGGTAATGAAACCTAAACTTAGTAGGAAGGTGTTAGTTAAATCTAGGTATTGGATGCGATATAGATGGATGATGTTCAAAATGGATCAGAAGAATCGAATTGGTGTACATAAAAAGTGGGAAGATTAAAATAGAATGAGATCAAAGATCTGAATGGGAAATCGATCAGCTCAATACGAATCAATCGGCGATCTCATACCGTCTAACAAAAAAAATCATAAAATCATATAGTACTTGACCATATATAGTTGGTACTTGGTAGTGGTGTACCGATTACCGAGTCACCGACACAAATTGAACACATACGACATAATAGTAAAATAAAATCAAAAGCATCAAATGAATTGCGTCTTTCCCATCATCATCCACGATGCATGGATTATCCAATATCCTCTAATATTCCTCTCTCTCTCTCTCTTCTCTCTATAAATCTGCGTAGCCTCCCTCCATCAGTTCTTCCCCCATCCTTGTGAATGTGCTTTGGAAGCCAGAGTTGAATACTTTATTAGTTTGGTTGGTATTAACAAAGCCAAAGCCAAAGCCAACACCAACACCAACACCAATAAACACTCACTCTTTTCTTGCTTTCCCTTCGCCTCCTCCTCCTTTAGAATCTTAAAGGTTTTAAGTGGATTTGGGGTAGTTTCCCTTTCTCACTGCAACTGGCGGCACTGCTTAATTGAGGGAATGGGAGAAGAAGCTAAACAGGTATTCGCTTTTCTTATATGTACATTTTTTTTTCTTTTTTCCTTTTTCATTTCTCTTCCTTTTTTTTTTTTTTCTTTTTTTTTACCCTTTATTAATTGCGCGCAGCAGGAGGCCAAAGCAGAAGAGAAAAAAGAAGACAAAACAGAAGAGAAGAAGGAAGAAAAGAAAAAGGAAGAAACTCCGGAAGAGAAGAAGGAAGAACCAAAGCCACCGTCTCCGGTTGTCCTGCTTGTGGATTTGCATTGTGTAGGATGCGCAAAGAAAATAGAGAGGTCCATCATCAAAGTCAGAGGTAGCTATCTAGATCTCAGTCGGTCACACACACACACACACACACATATGTGGGCGGGCACCCTTATTAGGTGCAGAATTCATCCCTATATATTTAATTAAGTTTTTTTTAATTGCAGGAGTTGAAGAAGTTGTGATGGACATGTCAAAAAATCATATAACCATAAAAGGAATTGTGGACCCTCAAGCCCTATGCATAAGAATACAGAAAAAGACCAAGAGAGGAGCCAAAATCTTGTCCCCATTACCTTCCGCCGAGGGAGATCCCCTACCTCAAGTTGTTACTTCACAGGTCTTTCTTTCAATTCCTCCTCATCCCTGTCATCCATCGTTGTGTTTTTTTTTTTGTGGAATTGATCCAAATTCTCATGTGTCCTTGTAATTTGGTTGTTGGATTTAGGTGAGTGGACTAACGACCGTAGAACTGAATGTGAACATGCATTGTGAGGCTTGCGCTGAGCAGCTCAAAAGAAAAATACTTAAGATGAGAGGTAGGTATATAATTAATGGCTTTGCCTCAATGACAGTATCCATATATATTTATTTGTTATTAGTATTAGCTAGATGGCGTCCGTGTAAGTTGGGTCCAGATACTCTCTCTCTCTCTCTCTCTCTCTCTCTCTCTATATATATATATATATATATATATATATTAAAAAGGAGAGAATATTGGTATATTCGGTTGCAATTAACACTCACTCATGTCCGTGGACCGTGGGCCCAGTGGGAGGATGCAAAATAATGATGAAATTGAGATCAGAGGTTGTTCATTTAATAATTAATCTAACAAAGTAATAAAATTAAGGAATTTGCATGCAGGAGTGCAAACGGCGGAGACAGAGTTGGCGAGTGGAAAAGTGAAGGTAACGGGAACCATGGACGCCAACCGGCTGGTGGATTATGTGTACAGAAGGACAAAGAAGCAAGCACGAATCGTCCCACAGCCGCAAGAGCCCGTCCCCATCGACACAGAGAAGAAGGAACACGGTAAAGCTGAAGAAAAACCGGCGGAGGAAGCAGAAGCAGCAGCAGCAGAGAAGAAGACGGATGGTAACAACAAAGACAACGTGGAGAATAAGAAAGGTGAAGATGAAGAAGCTGCTGGGAGTAACAATGGAGAGGGAGAGAGCGAGGGCAAGAAAGAAGAAGGGAATGATCAGAATAAGGACGACAAGGAGAAAGAGGCCCCCGCCATCGCCGCGAAGAAGGAAGGCGAAGCCGATGAATACTTCAACAACGCCCCCGCTGCCGCCGCCGCCGCCGCCGCCGCCGAAGAAATCATGAGGAGGAAGATGTATCAGTATTACTACCCTCCCCTCTACGTGATTGAGCGGGTCCCACCCCCTCAGCTCTTCAGCGATGAGAATCCCAACGCTTGCTGCATCTCATGACTCTCTCGCTCTCTCTCTCTCTCTCTCTTCTTTTGTCAAGTGCCAACCATGAACCAACAACAGCTAGCAGTATATGAAATATTTCCTTTTAATTATTAAATCGAATGTATTCTGTATTCTAGATAATCTACCTGAGCGGCTGAGCCGATATTTATAAATAATATAAATAATGGGAGAAAGTTAATATCACAAGATGTATCCCAATTCCCAACTTCCAAATCGTGGGACCTCATGCATATAGCTTAGCTAGCATTGATTTAGCATTTGAAATGGAATGGAATGGAATGAAATCAGTCATTTGTTAGAAAAAATAATTGTTGTGGCACTGCTGCAGGATGATTCCATAGTTGCGTAGTTATTAAATGTACATTTCCTTATTCAATAAAATGTTTACTGTTTTTTTGTTTGGCAACCCTATGATACACTTGCACCTACCCTTCTAATTCTCTATTTTTCTAAATAATTTGTGCCCTCAATGATAATTTTTTTAAGTAATTAACCAAACGAGGGGGAAAAAATTGAAGGAAAAAAAAAAAAACCTTTGATAATATACGTTTTTAAGGGTGTCAAAATGATTTAAAAAAAAAAACATTTTTCCAGAAAATTGATTAATAAATGGTACGTAGGTACATATGGTAATGGTAAACAAATTGATACAATAAACTATATGGTATTGATACACCATTTCTCTATTAAACCATAATTTTAATTTATAACTTCCTATCCAAATTCAATTTCAGTTACCCCATATATTCAACGCAAGTGCCTTCCTATTATAACCAAACATTTTTGCCTTTGGTTGTGAAAATAAACAATATAGTAATGTTAAGCATTTGCATACTGTTTACCCATATATATCGTATTGTATCAAAGTGTACTATTGCACCAATAACGTACCGTTTCACACCCTTACAACTATATATTAATTAGATATATAAATGGATAGTCAACAATTTAGATTCGATTTGCATTCGCATCCGACTTGTTTGGAATCCAAATCCAAACTATTAGATTCGGATGCGAATTTGGATATCACATAAATGGATCCACTCTGTTTAGGTAGCTATGAACAATGTAACCTTTGTTAGAATTATTGGCCTACAATCAATAATATAAATACATACCACTTGGAGTTTCATCCTCCCTTAATGTCTTGAAGCTTTGTTCGTAATCCCTCGACCACAATTTTCCACAGCTCTCAGAGCATCCTAGTTCTCTTGCTAATGGGTGCAGAGAGAATTATTTTATTAACTATGGCTGTGGAGACCCTAATCAGTATTTATAGTATATACTGCTATAGCCCCTAATTCCTTCCCATAATTAGAATTAAGATTATCAATCTCAAACCAGTGGCGAATCAATCGAACCAATTTTTACCATGTCAATCAAACTCCCATTAACTTACTAGTATAATAATTAATGAAGGTCATAAATCTAACAATCTCCCACTTTGGTAAAATTAATTACAAAACTATCATCAATCAGTGTGGCCATGGAATCTGACACACTAAACCACTATAAAACTTTGATCCATCTATCAAGCATACCAATGTGAGCAACAGCGGACAATACACATTAACATATGGTGTACAACCTTCTGTCAGCCACAACAGAGGTCTACTTAATAAATAGATCAGTTGAGATAATGCATGAAATTAAAACTCTCTCGCGAGTCCAAACTTGACTAAAAATCTTTAATCAAAATTGCCTCAAAACCTTTATGGGCAATATAACATGGTATTTAAATAATCTGAAACTGTAATATCATACTTCGACTAGACACCGCCTTAAATCTTTGGCTAAATACTGCCTTGAAACTTTGGTTAAATACTGTCTCATATCTGTGACATGTCAAATAAGCAATAGTAATAGCAATAACAAATAAATGTCAATGTAAACATGATCATGATTAACATTCAAACTATAAATGACTATGTCTGAATGAAATTATAAATAAAAATCAAAGAGTAAATGTAAAATCTCCCACTAACTGAGCACATCAAATGAACCAACAACACCCATGCTAGGTACATGTCCTTTGAAGACTCCCACTGGCAAAGCCTTCGTTAGAGGATCAACAATCATCTGATCTATCGAGATGTACTTCACCGTGATCAGACCTTCAGTCATCTTCTCTTTTACTATCAAATATTTGATTTTTATGTACTTAGAAGCACTTGACTTCCTGTTATTCTTTGTAAACGACACTGCTAGATCATTATCACAATATATCTTTAGGGGTCTGACAATGGAATCCACAATCTTTAAACCTGAAATAAAATCTTTCAACCAAACTGCTTGTTTAGTAGCTTCATATAATGCTATAAACTCTGCATGCATAGTTGATGTTGCCATAATTGACTGCTTTGCACTCCTCCAAGAAACAACACCTCCTGCTTAGAAAAACATACCCTGAGGTAGATTTCAAATCATCTGTGTAACCTCCATAGTCTGAATATGTGTATCCCACTAACTCAAGGGTATCACTATTGCAATAAACAAGCATGTAGTCCTTGATGCTTTGCAGATATCGCATAACTTTCTTTGCCGCTGTCTAGTGAGTAGCTCTAGCATTTAACTAAAACTGTCCTAGCACACTCACTGCAAAGGCTATGTCAAGACAAGTGCATACATGTGCATACATCAAACTCCTAACTACAGATGCATAAGGTTTGTTTGCCATCCAGCTCCTCTCAAAATCATTTCTTGAATATTGTTTCTTGTTTAACTTCCCTCCCTTAGTCATAGGTGCATCCCCAGCAGAACAGTTAGACATATTAAATCGTTTGAAAATACAATCAATGTATGCTCTTTGAGACAATCCTAGAAGACTTTTCTTTTTGTCACAATAAATTTGAATACCAAGTACAAATGTACTCTCTCCCATGTCCTTCATTCCAAAATTTTCAGACAAAAACTTTTTTTGTCTCGACAAGTAATCCCATAGAACTACTGGCCAATAAAATGTCATCCACATATAAGATTAAGAATATAAAATTACTCCCACTGACCTTCATGTAGATACACTGGTCATTGATATTTTCAATGAAGCCAAACGAAGTTATAACCTGATGAAATTTCTGGTTTCATTGTTTGGATGCTTGCTTTGGTCCATAGATGGACTTCTTGAATTTCCATACCATATTCTCCTTGCCCTTTACCTCAAAACCTTCTGGTTGGAACATATACACATCTTTCAACAATTCTCCATTCAGAAAAATTACCTTTACATCCATCTGATGAAGCTCTAAATCAAAATGTGCTAGCATTGCCATTATTATTCTGAAAGAATCCTTAGCTGAAACAAGAGAGAATGTCTCATTGTAGTCAATTCCTTCTCTTTGCTTGAACTCTTTTGCTATCGGTCTTACTTTGTAGCCTTCAATTTTGCCCTTGGCATCACATTTAGTCTTGGATACCCACTTTGAACCTATGGGTACACAGTTTTCTAACAACTCTACAAGTTTCCATACTTTGTTGTTATCCATAGATATCAACTCATCTTCTATGACTTCCACCCATTTGGGTCCATCGCAACTGTTTACAGCCTCTTGAAAACTTGGAGGGCCCTCCTCATGACAATGTCATAATCAGCCTTTGTCAAGTAAAACAAATAATTAGATGGTATAATAGGTTTACGTGCTCTTGTAGACCTTCTCATTTCTTGTGCAGACTCCTCAACTGGAATATCAGGTTGAATAGGGACAACCTCAAGTGCTGTATTAACGGCTTCAGATAAAGTTTCATTTAGATGAGATGACTCAACAACAATCTCAACTTGTTCTTCATCAAATTCTAGGTTCCTTGGTTGAGATTCTTTACCCTCGTACTCAATAAATTTAGCATGTCTAGTTTCTACAATTTTGCTTATTGAGCCAGGATAATAAAACCTGAATCCTTTGGATCTGACTGGATACCCCACAAAATAACAACTAACAGTTTTGAAGTCAAACACTTTCTCATGGGATTTAGATAAGGTACTCAAATACAGAGGAAAACCTAATCCAGACTTTACATTGGATTTAGATAAGGTACTCAAATACAGAGGAAGATTCTGAATACCTGAAGGTGAAAACTCTGACACCATGAATAGGATAATGATAAGAGCCATTGTACTCTATATTTAGGACATCCTAGAGTATCAATATGTATCATGACCTAAAGAGATTGTATTGGTGAAGATGAATGAAAATAGATTTGGTTTAGTATGTGTTTTAATATCTGGATTTTCAGTAAATAAAGGCTGAAAGACAAAGATCAGTAGACTTACTACAACCATTATCGGAGCCAGCTTGAAAGTGGAATTGCCTTACAATGGACTATGTCACCGGTTTACCACTGATTCCCAGATCGGTTGATGCAGTCTGGGTGATTGTCGATCGTCTAAATAAGACAACTCATTTTATTGCTATACGACCTCAATATGTTTTGGAGCTGGTAGCCAAGCAATATGTAGATAATATTGTCTGATTGAATGGTTTGCCTGAGAGCATAATGTAGGATAGAGGCTCACGCTTTACCTTAAAGTTTTGGGTGGGACTACAGAAAATGATGGAAACAAAGTTAAAGTCAGTACTGTATTTCACTTTCAAACCGACGGACAGTCGCAGAGGACTATATAGATCATAGGAGGTATTCTCTAAGCCTGTGAAATTGTTTTCAAAGGAGTTTGAAATGAGAAGTTACTGTTGATCGATGTTGTTACCAAGCTACCATATAGATGTCATCTATGAAGCATGATATGGTAGGAAATGTCAAACTCCTCTGTTTTGGAATGAAGTCAGAGAATGAAGAATTGTAGGACCTGAGTTGTTGAAGAAACCTGTCGAGTGACAGACAAGATCAAGAAAGGGTCAAGACAGCTCAAGGTTGTCAGAAGAGACACCAAGACCTCGAGTTCGCCGTAAATGACAAAGTGTTATTGAAGATATCACTTATGAATGGTTTGAAACGGTGTGGTAAGAACAGAAAGTTGTGTTAGAGATGTAAAAAATTTGGAGAGAAGTGGGAGAGTAGTATATCAACTCGCGTTACCGTCCTCTATTCCTACTGTACACCATGTATTTCGCGTGTCTCTATTCAAGAAGCACAAATTGAGATCCATCATGGGTATTGATCACGGATCCATCAGATTTGATAGAAGACTTAACTTTTGAAGTGGTACCAGTCTAGATCACCAGTTGGAAGGTTCAACATCTCTGGAGCTAGGATATTTATTATGTGAAAGTAACTTGACGAAGCCAAGACGTAGAAAAGATTACATGGGAAGAAGAAGACGCTATGTGAAAACAAAATCCTCACCTATTCGATTCGAAAGGTACATCCAAATTTTGAGGATGAAATTTCTTTTGAGGATGGGAGAGTTGTAGGATCCGTGCATGTGAATTTTGAGGATGAAATTTCTTTTTAAGGGTGGTGGAGTTGTAAGACCTATATGTCTTAATTAAAGCTTTGATCGTAATCTCTCGACCATGGTCTTCCATAGCCTTCAGAGGATCCCAGTTCTTTTGCTAATAGGTGCAGAGAGAATTATTTCATTAACTATGGCTGTGGGGACCCTAATCAGTATTTATAGTAAATACTACCATAACCCATAATTCTTTCCCATAATTAGAATTAGGGTTGTCAATCTCAAACCAGTGGCAAATTAATTGAATCGATTTTTACTATGTCAATCAGACTCCCACTAACCAACTAGTTTAATAATTAATGAAGTTTATAAATCTAACAACCTTATGGATTATGACGCAGATATAAAGCTTAAAAAATATATTTCCTATATATATATATATAAAAGATGCAATGGGTGGGTGGGTTATCCTAATTACTGAAACCATATATAATAGTAGTATCGATCGTTGGATGTAAGTCTAACCTAACCAGCTACTCCTTTGAAGTTTCAATTTGGTGGGTGGTAGCTAATAATAATTAGTACGTAGCAAAGTCGGTAGTAGTAAAGAGAAGAGATGCAAAATTGATTTATTTTTCTTATTTTGAGGAGCTGGCACATATAAAAAGCAGCATGCATGGAGGATGAGATGAGATAAAAAGCAAGCAAGGGGCCGCGCGGGATCATCATTTGAGAAAGCGGAATTAAGCGCCTGATCAGCATTATCTTATCCTTTGTTGGAACTGGGAACTTGTACAGATTTCATTTCATTTCATTTCATTTCATTTCATTTCCCTGTTAGAATATAGAATGAAGCAGATTGATTGAAGTCTTTCCGGCCTCGTTCCCTTTAAGCTAAGCAAGCTTCAATCCTTCGCCCCCAAGTTTTGAGAAGAGTGAGAAAGAGGACGTGGCTTCACATGGTAGGCCCTAAGCTTTACCAGACACCTGATTCAGCATTGGGCGGTGGTGGGCCTAATGGGTCTGCCCCCCCCACGTGTTAACGTGGCCATGTCGTCTCGTGGCTCTGCTTTTCTGTCCTTTATACATATTAATTTGTTATTGGATATATATATATATATAGTAGTACTCAAAAGATAGATAGATAGATGTTATATATTTCCCTTCCCAAATCTACATTGAATTAACAAGAGAATCTCCACGTCACATGGGAGGGACTATATATGGGAGAGAAAACAAAAGTCATCCCCCACTATCCGCGGTCAGAACAAACTACTAATTAAACCCCCTCCCATGGGGGCCGTGAATGAATCAATCAAAACTCTAAAAAGATAAATGAATCCACAAAAAGAATGACAAGCAAAGAAGAAAGTAACGAAGGATCCACGCCACGCCAGCGCGCTAAGATTCATTTCATGTTTTTGGAGTATTAAAGTTGACAGAGTTGTTGGCAAAGGAACATTTCCTTTCTTTCTTTCCTTCTTTTTTTTCTTTCCTTTTCCATTTAATTAAATTAAAGACTGACATGATGGATTAGTCACATGAGAGAGTGGGACACTCCCCAAATTAATTAATTGACAAAAGTAGGGGATTGAGTCACCGGTCGCCGCTCTTCTTTCTCTCTCGTTTCTTTTTCATTGTATTTTTTTAATCTACAAAATGCCCACTAAATTAAGAAACAATTTTATCCATCCATTGAATGATCTGATATGATCTGAGTGGTAGATGTTTCTTTCTTAATTAGCCATTAATCCAGGAGAAGAAATGAAAATATTTCTCTTTATGAATAGTGTCAAATGGTTTAATTTTGAAGGAGTAGTACTAGTACTACATACATAGCACTCTCTCTCTCTCTCTATATATATATATATCCACATGATGCGCGACCACCAAATATATGGGCAGATCTAGCAAGGAACATCTCTTATAAGTTTTGTAGTTTAATTAGCAATACACAAAGTTGGAAGGTGAGGTAACGCATGCAATAAGCAAGCTGAGTGAGAGAGAGAGAGAGAGAGAGAGAGCTAGCTTTGGGTTTTAAGTTTGAAAGTTAATACTTGAAAATGGCGAACCTGCAAATAGTCCCGGCTTGCAAGAATGTGGAGCCACAGCACGTACAAATGAAGGTGCCTCTATACTCCTACGGTTGCGGCAGAAAAATTAGGAAAGCCTTGGCCCATCTCAGAGGTTAGAAGTAGATCCATTTATATATAAAAACCTTCAGGCTTCAACCAACATTAAATCTCACATTTGCTATTAATTATTTGATAGGAATGAATGCTAGCTAGGCTACCTATTCATACCTTAATTATTTATTCATCTTAATTACAATAAATTTTATAGAAAAATAAATTCAATTCGATTATTCATGATTGATTGGGTACTGTGTGTAAGTAAATTATGCAGGGATATATTCGGTAACAGTGGATTATGAACTACAGAAGGTGACGGTGTGGGGTATCTGCAACAAATACGACGTGCTAGCAACAATCAGGAGCAAGAGAAAGGAAGCTCGTTTCTGGGACACCGACAAATATGACAAATATGACAAATATGACAAATATGACGATGACGACGATGACCAATCTGCCACCTCTTCTAATTCTCCGCCCCCTGCTGCGGCCCAGTCCCACGACGACGCAGCAGCGACAATCAGAGCCATCCACAACAAGCTCTTCTTTCTCAGTCTCCACTGGACAACTTGGAAGAAGAAGGTGCCTAGCTTCCTCAAATCCTACCGTCGTAACCATTAGTACTGTGGCCTGTAATATTTAATGGAATTTATTCAGCCATGCATTATTACCAGGACGATCGATCCACCACCGCCACCTATGACTCCAAATAATCTGATCGACACCTGCTCCCCTTTCTCCTTCTGTCGTCACCTTCATTACCTTAGATTTAGATTTAGATTCTATGTATTTCTGATTTCCAAATCCCAACTGCCAGGCAAGTTTGCGGATTCCAAAAACCCAAGAATGTAGAAATTAATTTCCTACAAAAATAAAAATTGGACAAACGTTTTTGTACAAAAATAAAAATTGGGCTTAAATTTAAATTCTGGGCTTCTTTTAATGGGTTTCTCCGGGGTTGCAATCAGATGTTTCACCGACTCTTTTTTTTTTTTTGGGTAAAAACAAATTCTATTCATCAAAGTTATACAGCCAAAGAATCAGCAATGATAATCTCCCAAATCAAAAGAATGGAAAGAGGCCATGATACTGGACCGACTCAATAAGGGCCTTCCAACAAAAGAAAATGTGCAAACATTGCAAACAGAGGATAAGTGATGAATATCTCCAAGCATAGATAAAATAGGACTGTAACCACCCAAATCTTTTGAATTAAGAATATCCACCAATCTCTTGCAGTCAGTGTAGATCCGGATATACTGCTGATCCCTTTACAGCTTCCACCAAAGCATCCCGAATCGCCATTGCCTCTCATTCAATTGCTTCTCCAAATAAACCCGGTTTTGAGACAGCTTTAACCACATCACCATCCTCCAAGTAAGTGTGGGTCTCTAATTAATTCTAATACAGCTCAACAAAATTAACATTTGCATGCGGATACGAGTACCCAGGGGGCCAGGCCACGCCTTTCACAGCCCAACAGCAGGAGGCCATCTCAGGGTTCATTATGAAGAACCCAAGTATAGCAACAGTCATACTAAATCTCATCATCCCTAGATTTTCTGTTGTCTCTATTTCCAACTCACCCCAAGAAATGATGAATCAACAGGCCATTAATACCATTAATTATAATCATTTTAGCCTGGATTTAAATGTGAATTAGTGTGATAATCCAATGTCCATAGCTGGACCTGCAGGACGATGACATGTGGGAGGGCAGTTCAAGCTTTACTAATATAGAAGGTCCATTCCAGCATACTGTCCACAACCAACAAGAGAACCCGGTTTATCTCATCCAGAATGGGATTCAAATCCTCTCCTCCCAGAGATTCGGGAGGAGGGGCGACGGCCTGGACGGATGGCCGATACCTGAGGCTCGGGTGAATCCGAGTCCTCCATCCTAGTCGACACCGAGCTGACAAGATGAGCCGACAAGGGATACCGACTCGGATGGAGGGCTTGGATTCATCCAAACCCCACATGTCGACCATTCAACAGGACGTCTCCCTCCGGAATCACGGGGGGGGGGGGGGGGGGAGAGGATGTGAATCCTGCAGAATGTATCAGCACCTACTCAACAAGGAACAAAAAGAGCCCGTACCTCAGTGGCAGACCTGGAACAGTTTGAGGAACCAGATGACTATTTTTTATTTAATGGCCCCATGGTGGCTGGGGAGAAACAGCTAGCCCCATGGGTCGCCATGAAAATATTAAGCTGGAATTGTCAAGGTCTGGGGAATCCCTTGACAATTCGACCTTGACAATTCCAGCGCTTAAAGATCTCCTCCGTAAGGAATGCCCTGATATGTTATTTCTGATGGAGACAAAAAATTGCAAAGAAAAAGTAGAGGATGTGCTGCGGAGATTGAAGTGGACTAATATTGTTTGTGTCGATCCTAATGGATTATCTGGTGGTTTAGCTTTGGCTTGGGGTTCTGATATCTCTATTGAAATTCTATCTATTTCCACAAGGTTTATTGATATTCAGCTCCTTAATTAGACCCCAACGTTGGGCTGGTTTTATTACCTGTGTCTACGGAGAACCAAACAAAGAAAAAAGAATTGAAAATTGGAAGAATATTTACAGTCAATGTTATCATGGGGAGGCAGATTGGCTTTG
Source organism: Protea cynaroides (assembly GCA_028583415.1). Taxonomy (NCBI): domain Eukaryota; kingdom Viridiplantae; phylum Streptophyta; class Magnoliopsida; order Proteales; family Proteaceae; genus Protea; species Protea cynaroides. The sequence goes on along the minus strand of CM053275.1, from coordinate 99,517,976 downwards.
CTTAGGAGATTTCAAGTCCTATTTGGGGTGGCAGGTGGCATGAAAAGAGTGGGGGAAATAACTCTTCAACAAAGGATTGTAAAGCATTCAGAGAGTCCTTGGATTCTTGTGGATTAATGGAAATTATAACAGCAGGCCCTACTTTTACATGGAATTACAGACGTCAAGGGAGTGATAATATAAGGATAAAATTGGACAGGGCCTTCCACAGCTTCGAATGGAAAAAGAGGTTTTCAGAAGCTGTGGTCACAGTTAAGCCGGCATATGGCTCAGATCATAATCCAATTATTTTGGATGCTTATGGAAAGTTATCTCGAGGGGTTAGACCCTCTTGATTTGAAGCAATGTGCTTGCAACATTCTGGATGTCCCAGTGTGGTGGACAAAGGATGGAATAAATCAATCACTGAGGAGGAGACTCATCCTTTGCATGCATCGAAGATTTCAGAATTGCAGAGATTACCTCAGGGATTGGAATAAAAAAGATTTTGGGCATATCCAGACTAATATCTCGGCTCTTCAAAATGAGTTGAGGGACCCACAAAATCTCCATCTGTTGGAATTTAATCAATTAACGGAGTTTGAGTTTATTAAAAAACTGGAGGTATTGAAGGAAGAGATTATGTGGCATCAAAGTCTCGGATTGATTGGCTAAAATGAGGGGATTCCAATACAAAATTCTTTCACGCATCCACGCTGCAGTGGAGAAGTAGAAACATAATCAATCAAATTAAGCTGCAATCGAGGGAATGGGCAAGTAAGGATTCTACAATTTTTGCTGAATTCTTTTCTTATTTTAAAAATGCATATGCCTCATCTAATGTGGATCCTCGAAATATTCTAGCAATCACTTATCTTATTAAGCCAAAACTTTCAGATGATGATAATATGGATTTATGCCGACTTCTTGATAATGATGAAATTTTATCAGCCCTCAAGGATATGTGGCTCCTTGTAAATCTCCGGGCCCGATGGATTTCCTCCTGTATTTTTCCAGAAATTCTGGAATATAACTAAAGAGGCTGTGATTGGATTTATTCAAGATTTTTTCGCAAATGGAATTATGCCAAAGGAATTAAACCGGATTTATATTTGTTTGATTCCTAAAGTGGCCCACCCTGAAATTGTGGACCAGTTCTGACCAATCAGTTTATGTGGAGTGTGCACTAAAATTATATCAAAAATTTTGGCCACTAGATTAAAACCTCTACTCGGAAATTTAGAGGACCCTTCCCAAACAGTATTTATACCGGGTAGACAGATTTCTAATAATATCTTGATTGCACATGAAAACTTTAATTTTATCAAAAAGAAGAAGAAAGGAAAAAAATTTCTTACAACTGTTAAAATGGATATGCAAAAAGCTTGTGATTGATTGGAATGGAGTTTGCAAAAAGCTTGTGATTGATTGGAATGGAGTTATATCTAAGCTGTCTTTCTCAAATTTGGATTTTCTGATAAGTGGGTTTTTATGGTAATGCAGTGATTTATACTATGTCTTATACTCTTCTAATCAATGGTGCAAAAGTTGATCAAATTTTATCTCTTAAATCATGCCTTGAAAAATATTGTGACAGAGTATAAATCTGAAGAAATCCATACTAATTTTCAGCCCAAATACTCCAAGTAGATTTAAGAAGTGGTTTTCTAGATTATTAAAAAATCCTTATGATGAAATTCCTTCGAAATATCTGGGTTTAACTTGTGAGATTGGAATTTCAAAAAAAACAAGCTTTTAAAGCTATTATGGATTGTGCATTAAATAAACTTAATGGTTGGAAAACTCATATGTTATCACATGCAGGAAAAGAGACCCGGAGCAAACCCAACTCTGGACATCGTATCGTTTTTAGGATCTCATTAGCTTTCATATTTAGTGGGTCCCACACTCTAGAGGTGGGTCCCACACCATTAACAATGGTAATGGAATCCTATGAAACTTACATATACATACATATACATGCAGATGATCTCTGAACTCATCTTCAACCTCACACGATTAGAACAGCCCAGCGGTAACCGGCCAGTTTGAGGAAAAATCAATCGGACCCTTTCAGTTGGAGTCCAAAACCCGAAAGGATCTAGGTCATGTTTCGCAAACTTCTACCTTGTTGAATCCCACCAATTTCATATCCAAATGATGGGGATTGGAGAGGACACAGGAACATGCAAATTTGATCGGAAGGTAAAGCATAACTTTTGCCGTTGCATGCATCACTTTTGCTTCAAGAAAAGCACTCCACCATGAACAGTTTGTTCTGTGGATTCCAAGAGCTGCAATCAGATAGCTAATAATATGGCAAGAAATGGTATTACATGGCACTTCTCTCCACCTTAGACCTTTGAATTACTTGGGTTATGTTTCTTGGTCATGCTTTTCTAAGTTTTTTTTTTTTTGAGTTGGATGGCTTGAACTATTATTCTTGTTAGGGGAAAAATCACTCCCACATTTAATCAAATTTATTAGAAAATAACAAGTATACCATAAGAATAATATTTTCAACCCTACCAATATGTGTAAGTAATGAACATAAACCAACCACACATGAGACGCAAGAATTTAATGTGGAAAAATCTCTTCAAATCGAAGAGTAAAAAACCATGAGATTCGAAAGTCTAAATTAAAGCTTCACTATAATCAAATAGAGGTTACAAAACATAGTTCTAATTCTTCCAATGGGTATACAACCCCAATAACAATAATAAGTAGAAACACTACTTGAAGAAACAAAAAGAACACAGAAATTTCATCCAAAAATAGAGGCTGCTGTACAGACTTAATAACATGACTTAGAAAACTCCAATCAAGAATTTGACCATACTGATTGACATACTATGTGTTCTCTACCTGCTGTTCAAAAATAAACCCGATCGGACCACAGATGACCTCCCGATCATTGACTTGATCATGATTGCAAAGACCACCAGCGGCCAGAAAAACTGCAGCTCTCTTTCTTTTCTTTTCATGATGCTAAACCCTAACCTTAATCCGTTTTTATCCTATTTAAAAAGTTAAATACAAGGCAAAAGGGAACGGGCTTAAATGGGCTTAAAACACACCAAGATTTAGACCTTTATCCACGTAGGAAGGGAGCTCAAAAACTCAACAAATCTTCCCCTCCCAGCTATGTAGAGGAACTCGCCAAATAGGCCATCAAACAATAAGTTTCAAACTTCTCTCTAGGTAAAGACTTTGTCAACGTATCAACACCATTATCATCCATATGAACCTTCTCAAGTTCTGACAATTTATCATCCAAAGCATCGCGTATCCAATGATACCTCACATCAATATGTTTGGACTTAGAATGAAAGATTGAATTCTTATCGAGATGAATAGTACTCTGACTGTCACATAACAACACATACCTCTGTTGTGTAAAGCTAAGTTCTTGTAGAGATTTTTGCATCCAAATCAACTCCTTACTTGCTTTAATAGTAGCAATGAATTCTGCCTCAGTAATAGACAATGCAACATACTTTTGCAACCTAGATTGCCAAGCCACTACTCCCCCAGCAAAGTTGATCAAGAAACCCGAAGTAGACTTCTTTGAGTCAACATCCCATGCCATATCTGAATCTGTATAACCAGTGAGAATTGACTTTTCACTTCCAAAATAAAGCTTCAAATTGGAGGTACCACAAAGATATCTCATAATCCACTTCACTGCATTCTAATGTTTTTTTCCTAGATTAGAAAGATATCGACTAACTGTACCAACGGCATGAGCAATATATGGCCTAGTGTACACTATTGCATACATCAAACTACCCATTGCTGATGCATAAGGAACACTTTGCATATTTTCTTTTTCTTTTTCAGTAGAAAGACTATGTTTGATACTCAATCTAAAGTGTGAAGGAAAAGGAGTACACACCACTTTAGCATTATTCATATTAAACATTTTAAGTACTTTTTCAATGTACATCTCCTGTGATAACCATAACTTTTTGGCCTTTCTATTACGTACAATCTTTATGCCAAGAATTTGTTTTGCTGACCCCAAATCTTTCATAGCAAAAGACTTGCTCAAATCTTGCTTCAACCTGTCAATCTTAGAAGCATCTTGGCCAATAATAAGCATGTCATCAATATAAAACAATAGGATAATAAAATCATCATCAGAGACTTTATGAAGAAATACACAATGTTCAGAAGTAGTCTTCTTGTAGCCATGCTCCCCCATAACAGACTCAAACTTCTTGTACCACTGCCTCCGTGCTTGTTCCAAATCATACAAGCTTTTCTTCAACTTGCACATAAGTTCTTCTTTTCTTTTTTTCTCTGAAACCCTCTCGCTGCTCCATGTAGATTTCTTCTTCTAAATCACTATGAAAAAAAAACAGTTTTCACATTTATCTGCTCAACTTCCAAATCAAGACTGATGGCCAAGCCAAGAATAATTCGGATAGAAGACATTTTCATAACTGGAGAAAATTTTTTCTCAAAGTCTATCCTCTTTTTCTGACTAAAGCCCTTAACAACCAATCTAGTTTTATATCGTGGGTGTGAAGAACTATCATCTTGCTTCAACCTATAAACATGATTCTTTAAAACTCTTTTTTCCTTTGATAATTCTACCAACTCAAAAGTGTGGTTGTCATGCAAAGATTTCATCTCATCTTCCATAGCATCAACCCATTTATTCTTGTCTTCAATTTTCATAGCTTCTTCATAATACTCAGGCTCTCCCCCATCAGTCAAGAGCATATAATTAAGCACATACTCATTTGGAGAATACCTTATAGAACGTTGATGAACTCTTTTAGACCTTCTTTGTGGAACCACTGGTGGAATTGTAGGTACATGCTACTGATCATCAACATTATGATCAGAGAAAACATCTACATCACTTACATCCTCAACATCATCACTAGCAAGTTGACCACCATAAGTATCAATCTATGTATCATCATGAGCTAGATTTGGCTTATCCAAGGCAATTATATCTAAATCAGTCAAGTCACCACTATCAGTAAACACTGTCTTCTTGGCTTTCTTAATATCATTAATTGTCTGATCCTCACAGAACACCACATCACAGTTTTTAATAAGTTTCTTCTCAACTGGATCATACAACCTATAACCAAGATCATCTAGACCATGACCAAGAAAGATACACTGTCGTGTCTTCGCATCTAGTTTTGATCTCTCATCTTTAGGAACATACACAAATGTCTTACAACTAAAAATCTTCAAGTGATCATATGATACATCTTTGGCAGACCAAACCTTGTCAGAAACATCACCATCCAAAATAACAGTAGGAGACAACTTAATAACGTGTGTCGCAATAAGGAAAGCTTCACCCCAAAAAGATTTAGGTAAGTGTGCATCTGAAAACAAACATACCACTCTCTCAATCAAAGTCCTATTCATCCTTTCAGCAACACCATTCAACTGAGGAGTCTTTGGATGAGTTGTCTAATGTCTAATACCATGTTGTCTGTAATACTCATCAAATGATCCACGGTACTCACCACCATTGTCTGATCAAATACACTTCAATTTTTTCCCAGTTTGTCTTTCTACTAATGCATGAAACTCTTTGAACACACTAAGTACTTGATCTTTGGTCTTCAAAGTATAAACTCAAAGTTTTCTAAAAGAATCATCAATAAAAATCACAAAATAAATAGCATCATTATGAGAACGTACCTTTAAAGGACCGCAAACATTGGTATGCACCAACTCTAACAAATCTGATTTCCTTGAAAGATGATGACTCTTGAAAGAAACTCTATGTTGCTTTCCAGCTAAATAATGAGAACACGTTTTCAACTTTGTATTCTTTAATCCACAAAACAAATTCTTCTTTGCAAAAAGATTAAGCATTTTCTCACTTATGTGACTAAGCCTCTTGTGCCATAGCTCGGTGACATGATCTTCTTCCGTCACATTAATTTCACCCTTAGACAGTTTAGCTTTAATCGCATACAAGCTGAAATACTTCTTACCATGAGCTACAATCATGGAGCCTTTAATGAGTTTTCATTTTTCATTGCCAAAAGTGTTGATATAACCCTCCTCATCAAACTTCCCCGCTAATATCAAGTTTAGTCAAATATCAGGAACATGTCTCACATCTTTTAATAACAAGGTTGTTCCATTGTTAGTCATCAAACAAACATTTCTAAAATCAATAACCTTTGACAAGCCATCATTACCCATCTTTAAGATACCGAAATCACCAGATGTGTAAGAAGTAAAGAATTCATTCCTTGAAGTAACATGATGCGAAGCTTCACTGTCAACAATCCAACTTGTCTCATGGTATGCTAAGTTGATAAAATTCTTATCACAAACAATGACAAAATCATTAGAAGAAACGGAAGCAACACGATCACTATTCTCATGATTGTTCTTGTCTTCCTTCAAATTTTCATTCTTCTTATATCATTTATATTGAAAACAACTCTTCTTGATATGTCCCAACTTGTCACAATAATGACATTTTTTATCTTCATATATTTCTCTTGACTTGCTATGACTTTTATCTCTACCCTTTGGACCCTTGCTTTTATTTCTCCCTCTATTCTCGGTGTATAAAATCTCAAATTCTGACAATAAATCTTGAAACTTTCTCCCCATCTCTTCATTCATGACACTACTTTTAGTCATCTCCATTGTCACAACACCATCTGGGGCTGAGTTACAAAGTGACATCCTAAATATCTCCCAAGAATCTGATAAAGTACCTAGCAACCAAAGAACTTGAATCTCATCATCAAACTTTATACCGATAGCTAACAACTGTTGAAGAACACCTAGAAATTCAATCAAGTGATCAGTGATAGTACACCCTTCCTTGTACTTCAAACTCATTAATTTCTTGATCAAGAATAACTTGTTATTATCGATTTTCTTGGCATATAAAGATTCAAGTTTATCCCATAAGGTCTTTGCATTTTTCTCATCACTAATGTGATTAAGAACATTATCATCTGTCCATTGCCTAATGTAGCCATAAACTTGTTCATGCTTAAATTCTCATTCCTCATTAGACTTAGACTCAGGTTTTATTTTAGCAAACACCAGTAAAAGCCAACTCTTCACATATAAGAGATCTTTCATCTTTCCTTTCTACTTATGATAGTTAGAGCCATTCAAACTAATCATTCTACTTGTATTTGCCTCCATCGTTTAACCAAGTCCCCACAATAGAAAATCAAAGAACCAATACTCTGATATCACTTGTTATAGAAAAAATCATTCCTACCCTTGATCAAACTTATGAGAAAATAAAAAGTATATCACAAGAATAATATTTTCAACCCTACCAATATGTGTAAGTAATGAACATAAACCAACTACACATGAGATGCAAAATTTAACGTGGAAAAACCTCTTCAAATTCAAGAGTAAAAAACCACAAGACTCGAAAGTCCAAATTGGAGCTTCACTATAATCAAATAGAGGTTTCAAAATCTAGTTTCAATTCTTCCAGTGGATATACAACTCCAATAGCAACAATAAGTAGAAACACTACTTGAAGAAACAAAGAGAATGTAGAAATTTCATCCAAAAATAGAGGTTGTTGTACGGACCTAATAACTTGACTTAGAAAACTCCAATCAAGAATCTGATCGGACAGATTGACGAACTATGTATTCTCTACTTGCTGTCCAAAAATCAATTTGATCGGACCACCGATGACAGCTCGATTGTCAACTTGATCACAGTTGCACAAACTACTGATGGCCAAAAAAACTGCTGCTCTCCTTCTCTTCTTCTTATGATGCTAAACCCTAATTCTAATCCGTTTTTACCCTATTTAAAAAGTTAAATACAATGTAAAAGGGAATGGACTTAAATAGGCTTAAAACACACTAAGGTTTAAGTCTTTATCCACATAGAAAGGGAGCCCAAAAACCCAACAATTCTCTAAGGTGGAACAATATATGCAATTAATAGTGCTGCTAATTGGTACGTACACGCTCACCATATGACTTTAAGTTTCCAAGAAATTCGTTTCAGGGCTCACCTCCCGCCCCAACACCATTCTTGCCACCCCAGAGGAGAGAAGTCCTCCAACACAGTACTCACATCATCCGACCCTCCTGCAAGAAAAGGAAGAGACTCCTTAATTACAAGATTTCTCTCTCCTGCAGTTAGGAGAGATGACTTACCCGGCGGCCAGCTTAAGCGAGATGAAGATCTCATCTCTCATCTCTCATCTCTCATCTCGTGGTGAAAACTTAAGGTTTGAAGGTAAAATGTAAGGAGCGATTTACGAGAGGCTTAAAAATTTGGGCAATTGGCCGTTAATATTCTGGAAATGAAGTGAATGTGATTGTCGGGCGATGAAATAACTCCTCCTTTCCATCATATTGCACCACTATAATGAAGAATGTTTTACATCGCCCTACTGAAAGTACATAGAGAACATGGTGTAGGAACCGGTTGAATTTCACAAACTATTAAATGGGTTATGCAATCCATAGGAACCGGTTTACACTGGTAGACAAATTTTAAAATCATGTTTTACGTGGTGGTGTCTCTTTGAGGAAAGAAGGTCACCGGTTGACTTACATCTATCTTGACGTTTTGAATTTAAATTATGAAATGGGTCATTGCAAAAACTTGGATTGTTTGAAAGCCATGATCGGACTTGGACCCAAGATAGGCACATATGTTTATATCCCACTCGTATGGGCTGTGGAGTTTTCACTATCGGATGATGGGTGTGCTAGTACTCTTTTACAATGTTCAAGCAAGAGCCCACGTAAAATGAGATGTTATATGCACCTATTTATGTTACCTTATGTATGATTCATCAAAATTTTAATTATGTTAATTTTGCATTATGAGGTACGACATCAAGTATAAATTAAATACTTGAGCACCATGAGATATGATAACTTGTTTAAATTTTGAATAATATAATAGATATTTGTATATAATGCATGTTAATTATTATGATGAAGATTATAAACATTTCTTGAACCACGCATGGTTATATTTATGGGCTTTAGAATTAGTTGGACTGTGATCAGTTTTCTTGGTCTAATAAAGAGTCCACCGGAATAGTTTTGTTATTTGACATATCACATTGAGTAATATGCTATGGTAGACATGCAAGTGAAAATGCATGGGAAAATTCAAATGGTTGTGTGCTAAAAATAGACCCCAAGATTGGGGGGGTCTTGTAAGAAAGAAAATTTTACATGCTGCATCTCTCTTATAGAAAGGACGAATGACAAGTAAAATGGAATGATTAATCTCTACTTGAAAAGTTGTTATAATACTATAATGGAATCTAGAAGAAAAATCTCGATTCGAAAACGTTGTCTTGGTACAAAGGTGGTTTACTCGGAGTACCTAAAAGGTTGAGTATAGTGAATCCCAAAATTATGGAAATTTTGTAAGCTTGTGCTTTTTGCATGGTGAATCTCTTTGTAAAGAGATAAATAGTATCAAGTAGAACAATGAATTTCTATTTGGGAAAGTGATAAGGGAATCTAGAAAATGAGTCTAGATTTGGAAAGGTCACCTTAGGTCAAAAGGTGATAAACATGGTAGTGATAAGATTTATTGAATCGGTAAAATAATATCAGTGGCATTGGTTCCACCATAGAAAGATTTTTATGCCTATAGAAAGCCGGGATAAGGGTCAAATGACTAAAAATCTCGATGACAAATATATGTTAAATCCTAAGTCGATTATGCTATTGTAAGTAATGGGAATCGCTTATATATATATATATATATATATATATATATATATATATATATATATATATATATATATATATATATATATATATGTGTGTGTGTGTGTGTGTGTGTCTAAGGATTTGTAAGACATTTATGTCTTAGTCGATTGTACATATATCTAGAGAGGCTAAGGAGGTATTGCGTGCTTAAAAACATATAAAACTAACTAGTACTAGTACTTAGTCTCTGACCACTAATATAATATTCATCTAAAGGAATAAACATTCTAAAGCATAAGACATAAGTCATGTGATGGATACCCAATCTATGTGAAGAGAAATTTTTCTGAATTAGGTTCAAAGGGTAAAAACGAAGTCATCGGATAACTTGATTTGATACTACTAAAATTGACTTATTCTAATTAAAAGGTAAAGTAGTACTGCCACAATGAAAATAGGATGAGTTTTAGACTCTTAATCAAGCCGGCTCTCATGAAATGTGAGGGTGTGTTAACTATGGTGCACACTATGGGCTAACCTAAGTGGATGTAGGAGGTGTAGGTTGCCTACCAATGAGAATTTAAAAGCGAATTCTTTAAACATCCATGAATCCGAGATGGGGACACGGCCGGTGTAAAATGTTCATTCAAAAAGATAAAAGGGATATCATGAACGTCTACTGGTAGGATTTGAATGGTGGCTAGTCGGCTACACTAATAAAGAAAGGTTCAAGAAGTTTGATTTCACCCGTACTCTATAGTGTAGTCCATTAGACCTAGTGTAGGTTCAAGTCCGAAAAACACCTGCAACGACTGGTCTTACTATGTTTAATATGCTCAATGGGATATTTTAAATATTTTGAATATGTGGGGGATTGTTGTAATTTTAATGTTTTGAATTTATTAGATTTAAAATATTATTTTATTTTTTTATGTGGTATTGAAAAGGTGTATCTCTTCCTAATAGGCACCTTTACAAGATGTGTTAAAGGTATATGTCTCTTTCTAATAAGCACCTAAATGACCAATAGGTGTGACTATTGGTGACATGTTTAAATGGTCAATAGACATGTTTGTTTGTAGAGACATGATGTTTGGACACATTCTTTGGAGACAACCATTGGTGGTGTCTCTTCTTCTCCTATATAAAGAGAGAAGATTTAACCCATAAATATGATGATGTAACTTGATTTGTACAATCCCATTAGTTTTCATTTTGATCTTTACCAATTGAGCATAGTCTTCTGAATCTCTGAGTAAACTATGAGAGTAAGTTGAACACTTTTCGATTTTGAAGGTTATTTTATCTTGAAAATCGATTCGCATAGAACTCAATTTGCACCATAGGGGGCGATTACGATTTTAAGGAGAGTAATCTTGACTGTGCGTGACTCAATCCTACTCTTCGTTTGCCGCATGTGACACATTAATTTCATGATGGTTTCGATGTATATTTTGGTGAGTAATGAATGCTTATATGGAGTATTTGAGTAAGTCAATTTTTAATTATTTATATATTTCTATATCTTATGTTTATCTTGAAATTTTGGTGTATATTTTTACAACATATTTTGCCAAGTTGAAGAGCTCCACCCTCACTTGAAAGGGGGTTTTGTGTGCCCTTCAAAACTTTTTGACCAAAGTTAAAAATTGAGAGAAATTCAATTTGCTGTCAACACGTACGTACAGTTGGAATTCAAGGCTTCACTGTATTTTTCCTAACTTGAAAGCAGGTGAGAGATTCTCAAAGTATGGTTTGAATGTCTTTCGTATAGAGCCTATTATAGATTCCTTGGCAGTTAAAAAGCAATCTTTTTAAGCTGGAGAAAATAAAATATTTTAAAGTGTCATTCTTACCAAATCTGCTGAGTTTCAGGTTCGTGAGAAAACTAGGGCATCTTTCTGCCGTCAGTGGGGAGAGAACCTTGAGTAATATGAGAAAGTGTATGTCTGATGGAGGAGCAGAGAGATTCCCATTTTTAGCTGCTCCAGATTCATTAGAGTTCAATGACAGACAACCTATATATGTCAAATATATATATGAACCCTCAAATGAACCAACAACTCTAGCTATATGCCCACGAAACTCAAAATGGGCACAATCCAATAAGATTCCCTTTTTATCCAATGCCTGGAATTAGTCCACATAAGTGAAGTGCGAGGGGTTAAATATAACCTCATATCCCAAAATATACAAGTTAGATTAGGTAAGCCTACGTCCATTATGCTTAAAATGAAGAGAAAATTTCACCCACTCTTTTGAACTTTACCTTTAATTCATACAATTCTAAACTTTGATCATAATTTTACCCACACCTGCAGTTAAGTATTTAACGAAAAAGACTATTTTACCCTCATTATAAAAAGCAAAGGTCGATTTCTCTTTAAAAAAAAGAAATCACTCTACGTTTTACGTTACAAATCACTCTACTTTTTTACTTTACAAATCTCTCTCTCTCTCTCTCTTAACCAAAAAAAATAAAAAAATCTTGCTCTCTCTGTCAAAAACAAACTACTTTTTACCTTACAAATGATTCTCTCTCTCTCTCTCTCTCTCTCTCAAAACGAACAAAGGAAAACGTTTTGAGAGAGAGAGAGAGAGAGAGCAGTGTTACTCTATTACTCTCTTTTGTGGCAGCTACTCTTCGGTGGAAAAAAATTTCGACACTTATACCGGTAAATACAAATTTCTCCAGCTAGACTCCCTCTTCTCCCTCCCTCGGTTCTTCTCTAACTAGTGCGATTTCACACAATAAACTCTCTCTCTCTCTCTCTCTCTCTCTCTCTCTCTCTAAACCCTGAAATTCTAGTGGTTTCAAGAAAATTGGATGGTCCTTCTCTTTGATTTTCATTTTCTTGAAACCCTTAGAATTTCAGGGTTTATCCAAAATTCTGATTAGTGGGATAATTTCAGTAGCACTTACACATGAATTTCTTCCCTCTCTTCGATTAGTTGATAATTTCAATAGCACTACTTACACTGAAATTTCTTCCCATGCAATTGATAATTTTGTCGTGATTTTGCAATATAATTGAATAGATTGAAGTAGGCCATTCCGCTTCAAGGGTGATGTTGCACTGTCTTTATGCTATATCAGTATTTTCCAACTTAACATCGTGTGCTTAGGTTGCTTTAAAGAGAAACTGCATGGAAGAAATGAGTTTGCAATAATCTGTCTTTTCCTTGAGTAAGTGGGTTAAATCCTTGGGGGAAAAAATTGGCTTTTTGTTCGGCCTAATCTAAAAGTGTATTTCTTCTGGTGCAATTAAGACAACTTTGAAGGATGGCTTCTTCTAGATATACAAGACAGATTTTCAGTCTAGTTTTTTTGTTCTCAATAATCTTAGTTTAGTGTTCGGGGGATATTCTCATGGGAAAGCTTGAGGGCAAGGGCTAAAAGGCTTGGTAAAAAGGAGATGAGTAAGCGGTTTAGGGTTCGTGAGCACAGAAATTTTCACTAACGTTACATAACGGAGAAAGAAACTACCTTCGATATTATGAGGGTTTTTCTCCAGTGAAGAGTCTTCTCCGGCTTTCTTCTCCGATTTCGTTTCTCCTGTGAAGAAAAGTTCCCAAGGACGAAAGGGAGTGAAAGCAATAGTAAAACCTAAAGCTTACTAAAGCTAGTTCACGGTTTTACAATTTTACTTCTTTCAATTGCTTTTTACCATCTAAAAAAAATGGAAATAAGGAACGGATAAAATAGTAAATTAAAATCCTAAAGGGCAACTTCGATATTACATAATTTCAAGCTTTGCCACCTCATCACTTACCAGATCAATCTATTAAGTCTGGACCTGAATGATACATATTTCACAAATGAGGGGTGTGGGTGAAATCATTGGTCAAAGTTTGGGATTGCGTGAATTAAAAGTAAAGTTCAAGGAGGGTGGGTGAAATTTTCTCTAAAATAAAATATAATAATTAGGACAGAAGATGTGTGGGAATGTAAGTGATATGTGATCCATATTATTGGGAATAGTCCTATATTGTTAATGAGATTGGAATCTTTGGTTCTTATACATAGAGAGTTCCTCCACTTACTAGTTTGAACTTTTAAGTTGAAAATCTAAATATGTTATCAGAGTTCCAAGTTCCCTCTTATAGAAACCTAAAAATAAAAGTTAGTCATAACTAGAGGGACGCCAGTTGCCCAAAAAGGGACAGTCACCCAAAAAGAAAGGCAGTCAAGTGTCATATATCTACCACGTATACTACCATATATACACCACTTAAAGGTGGGGCTACATGTAAGGAGGAGTATTAAAAATAGTCTCACGTTCTTAATGAGACTGAAATCTTGAATCCTTATATATGAATAATCCCTCCACTTATTAATTCGAACTTTTAAATTGAAAATCTCAACAAACATCACCATACATTCTCTCTCAGATCTGATCAGGCAGTGGTTATATGATTATGTGGAATCTCAAAAGTATTTTATTTTTAAATCTTATCCATCGACAGCATTATTCAAATTCCACTCCAAGTGGGGAGAGGGAAAAAAAAAACTACAAACAATTGAGGTCATGATGCAGACATCTCTAGACTGGAGAGAAATGTACCCATCAACCGTGCAGGATCGATCTCATGCTAGAAGTATCACATCGTAGTGCCTTTGAGATCAGTAATAAATCTAGTTTAGACGTCAGCAGAGTGTGTGTTTTGTCTCGGAGAAAAAGAGAGACAGAGAGGAGGGTAGGATCTTCTAACAAGTAATTGTAGAGTTTCAGTGAGAGAAAAGGAAGAGTAGTAACAACAGTACTCTTTTGGAGGTCAAGAGGAGCCGCATGTGTGCTGTAGTAGGAGAGAGAAAAAGCGAATCTCAATTGGTACCTAAATCTTTTGGACTGGATTTTCAAATCTTGACTTGTGATGAGTTTTAAGAGAAATGCAGAATTACCACACATATATGGAACGATTAACAAGTTACAATTAAGAAATCAAAAAAAAAAAAAATTATTAAGATTTGGATAGCTAATATTATAAAAAAAAATGCAGATTTAGTACATCATACATTTTTTTGAACATCATTCTTTGGGTTATATGATTGAATTTGATTTTAAATTTTGATAATGATAATCAAGGATATGTCCATGTGAATGTAACAAGGATTGTTACAATATATATAATTTCTTTTAATACATATATTCATTAATTAAGTCATTGTAGAAGTTTCAATATACAAAAACAGTTGTGGTATTTCATTCAAAAACGTACAAATTTTGATAATGATAAGACTATTACAACGTATTGTAAAGTTACAACTAAAAAAACAAGATAACCAATCTATATATGTATATATCCAATGTTGGTGACTTTGACATCCGTTTTTGAACCACTTGGCCTAAAGGAACTTGGAGAGAATGTAGGAGTAAAAGATGAGAAATCCATTTATTTCCCACCATCGATTCTTTCAATCAATCGACTACCAAAATAAATATTGCCCAATATATATGATCTTCTTCTACATTTGAGTGACATGGTGATGGTATATGTGCACGTGGACAATAAAGGAGGATGTTGTATTAAACCACTACATCTTTCTCTGCCCCCGGTTTTCGCACCTTCTCGAAAGTGTATTAATCTTGGTTTTCTAAAATAAAATAAAATAAAATAAATAATGACATTACGTAGGTGCTAAGGCTTGCAGAATGGATGAAGTGGTGGCTGGTATTACACTAGTACGTACAGTTGAAAAAAAAAGAAGAAAGCATCAGATAGGAACCTTATACCCATAATTTAATTATATACGAGGATCGTTGCCTGCAACTTGTGGATGCATGCATGAGCGGAATTGTAATTTAAAAAATTAATCCAAAGTGTCTCTCTTTCTCTGTATGTATAATAATCTTAATAAATTAGAGAAGATATATAGATGCCAAGTCTATCTTAATAGTATAATATCAGCAACGTGGGAATATTAACTTTGTAAGCCTAACAGCTAGCAGAGTTAGATAGAAGCTAGAGAAGATAAAAAAGATGGAGAAGATAAAAAAAAAAAGGGATCTTTTTTTGGGAATATTTGTGCTCTTTGCATCCAAACTCAACTTTGAACTTTCCTTCAACACATCGATTAGGGGGCCAATCAATCCCCTTGAAAGAGGAAAGAGGAAAGAGGAAAGGGGAAAGAGGAAAGATAAAAGAAGCGGTAATATATATATATATATATATATATATATATATATATATATATATATATATATATATATATATATATATATATATATATATATATTCTGGTCCTCCAGTACGTACTGTCATCAGCCTTGTTGGCGGGGCATCACCCATATTTGAAGCATATTAGGGGAGCGGGTGAGGTTTTAGATTCCATTCCTTGTCTAAAGGGTTTAATTATTTGAGGGTTTTGATCATGAACCACATGATATCACTAGCTATCTCATGATCAACAACTACTCATCTTCTAAATCTATCTACTACTTACTGATCATGCACAAAGAAAGCTGGTCGCCCTTGCCTAACTAGAAATTAACACACAAGCAAGTGTACGTACGTGGAGAGAACAGAACATTAATTGGAATATATTTCTTTGGATCCAAGATATTACAGCAACTTAGATAGGGAAGCGATGCCTTATCTCATCTGGCGGTTCATCTAGCTTCATTCCTAGCTACTTGTTCCATCCTCGTTTCTCTCATCTCTTTTAAATAGTGGGTTCCCCTAATACCCATGGCTACGACACTAGTACACAGGACATTACGCCCCTTCGTCTCCACCATCCAATCCTATTTCTTTCTCCATCGAAACAACAACCACACCAACTACATCCCTCATCCAAAGGATATGCCTAAGCCTCGTCCGCTATCGTTGCAGGTTTGCTTTCCTATATGCATCCTCCATCTCCTACGTACATCTCTATACATTCATAAATATTAATTTCTTAATTTCCATCTCGGCTGCTTTCTTTTTAATTTCCACACATGGACTCATCATCTATAGATCGGCAGAATTAAGCTTAATTAATTATTACAAGGGGTTCGTTCCTCCTTCAGGAAACCCTTTTAATTTTGTCATCAAATTAAGATGCATGCATCCTGATTGCTAATTAGTTATACTTGATTTTGCATGCAACACTGAAATATATTCTTGGCTTCGATCCATATGTATAGAAATAATATTAAGGATACAAATATGTGTGAAAGGTAAGCAATGATTGAATGATATGCATGTTTTGTTGTCTTCTTTTATTTATTTGGATGATATTATACTTAAACTCGTTCCCAACCCCGGCCGCCCTTCCCACCAAGACTGTGGAGCTTAAAGTGAGGATGTGTTGCGATGGCTGCGCGAGGGTAGTAAAAAATGCCATACTCAAGCTTAGAGGTAATTAAAAAGCTTACAGTAGTAGTAGTAGTAGCTGGAAACAATATTAATTTATTTCTTGAATAGTTGATAATTAATGATCCTGTTAGCATATGAATATGAATATGAAAATGTATTAGTACGCGCGCAGGTGTTGATTCAGTGGAGGTGGATTTAGCGATGGAGAAAGTGACGGTGATAGGGTATGTGGATAGGAATAAGGTGTTAAAAGCAGTGAGGAGAAGTGGGAAAAAAGCAGAATTCTGGCCATACCCCAACCCACCTTTGTACTTCACCTCCTCGAATCACTACTTCAAGGACACCACCAACGAGTTTAAAGAGAGCTACAACTACTGGAGGCATGGTTACAATGTTGCAGACAGGCATGGGGTTATTCCTGTCTCCCACAGAGGCGACGACAAGGTTAGCAACATGTTCAATGATGACAACGTCAACGCCTGCTGTCTTATGTAATTTCATTCTCTCTCTCTCTCTCTCTCTCTCTCTCTCTCTCTCTTCATCCATGTAAATAACACATCTACCCTTAATTACTACAACTCCTGTTTTCCAAAATAGTCATATATAGTTTGTGCAAACTTATATATGATGAGTCAATGTACGTGGTTGTTCACTCCTTTGTCCAGAAGGTCTTGATATCAAAGCTGATGATCAATTCCTCCAACTCCTTGGTTTTATAAGTTATGTATAAATGATGTTGGTCTGTTTAATAAATTTGTCTTTTACTAAAACAATAAGAACTTATATATGATGCATGATGCTCCTTCGTCCCCTCCCCGGCCTCTTATTTTGTCTTAAGATGTATAAGGGATGGTGTGGCCGTGCGGGTTCACTTAAAATGAAGAGTTTCCGGCTTCAACCCATGACATGTAAGAGAAAAAGTCAGGCTTGTTAAGGCAATGAAAAGGTTTAATTTTATTTAGGAAAAGGGTTCGTTTTATAAGGACTGTTTTGGATACTCATGATGGGTATTTATATCAATCACACTAAATTTAATAGGGCCACCCATTCATAAATGAACTTTTGTCATTTTATTTATTTATTTATTTTCGGTAATGACCATTTTATTTTTTAAATTTTAAAATTTTATAGACTCATATTGGTTTTTTTTATCATTGGACAGTGTCCAGTTGTGATCCAAGGTTATTAATACATCGATATATGTCTAGTGAATTCTAATCATTAAATCACGATTTGAAGAACGGAAGAACACTAGACGTTTTTTTTTTTAAATTATATACAGATTCTAACCATCCATCAAAGCCCGAGGTCTGTGTGATGGACTTGGGTTGAGGCCAACCCAACATCGGGCTGGACCTGGCCCGGCCAAAGCTAAGATTCCTGAGGCCTTCGAAGACCCAAACTCAAACCGGTACAGTTGCACTCCCAGTGGGGATGGGTCATTTGAAGAGAATATTCTCGTACAAAACCCCGACACTTCTCCATACAAATTTCCCTCCAAAAGCATAGATGGAACCAAACAAAACCTTTTTTTTTCTTTTTTTTTTTTTGCGGTAAAGAACCAAACTTATCTTAATATTATGCCTTTCCTTAAGGAATCTATTCCTTTCTTTTTCTTTTTCTTTTTCTATTTTATATTTTTATCTTCTGGATTCTCCGAATAAACACAACTATAAGTGAAGAAAACCCACCTTGGATTTGATTTCCAGTATGGTATTTGGGTTTGCATTATAATTAATGGATTGATCTTAATTAACTGAGTTTGGCCGGGTTTTTTTTTCCTTTTTAAATACCATTCAAATATTATATTTTTGTACCTAAAAAGGCTTTTTTTATTTTTATTTTTTTTATTTTTAATTATGAGTGGATATGTAGAACTCCAAGGAAAATTGAACTCATGACCTCTTCATTTTAAGATGTTGGTCTTTTGCCAATTGAACTATCCCCTTGAGATTGTATCCAAAAAGTTTTTTCGATAATCATTCCATACCTTTGGGAACCATTAATGGGTGAGATCCCATACTCTAGAGGTGAGTTTGACACTTTATCCATGATTCCCAAAAGTGTTAGGTGTATACCAAGTAGGAAGAGGATTTCTACTCTATGTTTGAAAAGATGGTTATGCTATCCATGTTATGTAATTCATGGCACAAGGATGCTGATCTTCATAAAGGCAAGTAAATGGTATTTTTTTTATTTTTTTTAAATTTATAATTACTATTATATAATCCATACAGGGAATGTGATGCTTCGAACATGGCCATTAACTGTTGAATTAATTGTGTGTATGCGAAGAATGCAATTTATGGTTCAGACATTTAAGTACGCTGCTAGCTACAGACTCATATAGATCGATCTTTGACTACAGACTCCTAAAGATCGATCTTTGACATATCTATAATTAAAAAACTTTTGTAGGTAGCTAGTGCATATAAAATGACGATGGTATCAATGACTGGGTATTATTCGTTTCCTTTTCTTATATATGCCCACAAACCCATAAAGACTTCTCAACTATATATAGACTATTTTTATAATTTAATTCTTTTAATATATGAACAATCGAAATCTAACTGATAATAGAGGAAAAACCGATAAAGGACATCCATTGTTATTGGTTGCGATTTTGATTCTAGAGAACAAACCGACCACTTTGATACCCTTATCATGTTTCCATTGGCTTAGGTGTTCTAGTAAGAAAAATATGACATTTCATTATTCTGATTTTTCAAGTAGCCTTCCTTAATTGTAAATTGCAATTTTAAACCCATTTGTTTTGATGTAAAAAAATTAACCAATTGAAAATGAATTGCACATTCGTGCCTAAGGAAACTCGTATCGGATCACTTGCCTGTATCAGTTTCGGCATTAGTATTAGATGACACCCAAACTGACACCGCTTTACTAAAACCTTGTTCACGCTACATGGAGGCATTAATATTGAAACTTCAAATTGGGAGATCTTCGATCGTTCTCCAGTTCTGATTCATCTATATTTCGGTCACTGGTCATTTGGAATAGAACAAAAGATTTTCATTTCTTTCGATTTTTGTAAAATGGAATGTAATTTCTTTTGGGGAAAAGGTTCTGTCTCTCTCCTTCTTTTGAAATCTGGTTCTTTTTTTTTTCTCCTATTTTTTTCTCTTTCAAGTGATCGATTATTGATTTTCTTGTATTCCCATTTTCTCATTAGCTTGTAGATCTTCCTCCTCTTCTAGTTTTTTAAAAAAACCCACAACCCAATGAGTAGAGGGTAAACCCTAGAGCATGTAAAACCCCACAACCCACTTGAATCATGAAAAACCGAGACCATGAGAACCACAAGAACCTTGAAAGTTTGAAACCATTTTCATGAGAGCGGTTCCAAGGATTGAAGACTGGTTTTTTTTTTTTTTTTTCTTTTTCTTTGCATCTTTTTTTCTCTTCCAAGTGATTAGTTATTGAATTCCTTGTATTCCCATTTTCCCACTAGCTTAATTGTAGATTTTCCTCCTCTTCTAGTTTTTTAGAAAACCCACAACCCAACGAGTAGAAACAGGGTAAACCCTAGGTCATGTAAAACCCACAACCCACCTGAATCACAAAAGGCCGAGACCATGAAAGCCATGAAAGTATGAAACCATTTTCATGAGAGCGGTTCCAAGGATTGAAGAAGATTATTGTGAACTAAGCATTTCCCGTTTATATGTAAATCAAATGATATCAAGCCAAGAAATAAAATAGAAAAAGAAACAAATAAATAATTCATCAAATACAATCACAACACCAAATCTAACATAGAAAACCCTTCAATGTCAAGGAAAAAATCACAGTGCAATTCCAAGAGAAAACCATTATAATCAAATAAGAAATACAAAGTTTATCTTCTCATGTTTTGCCCAGACTTGAGGTTACACAATGAATGAGAGATTTACCCAAAAAAAAAAAAAATGAATGAGAGAAAAAAAACAAAACAATCCCTTTGAGAGAATACACAAGATTAATTACTTGACATGCACAAGCACAAATTTCTTCCCACCTTTAAAAGCCCAAAAAGTGTTCCAATAGCATGTAGAAAACCACCAAAAAATAAAAACTGCTGATCCGGTTTGCAAGTTGTATTAAGAGCATGAGATATAACTGAAAATAACCACCAAACATGAGGTGAATCATTTGTTGAAATTATGCACTTGTTTTTCTCCAGGAGAATTCCCAAAACCTTGTCAATGACTTGTCAAGTAAATTCTTCTCTTTCTCTACAAAACCCATTAATTTTCTCTCCTATAAAGGATTTGCTTCATTTTGTTTTTTCAAGCAAATCTTTTCGTTTCCCATCAATTCTCTTAAAAGTTAATTCAAATTTCAAATTATTCTTTCCATTTACTTTTACATAAGGGGAGTTCACTTCTACATGGACTCAATTTCAATATTTCAATGGGATTGGACAGACTTGGGCCAACTCAACGAAGAGTTACTTGGTACTTCCTCAGGGATGGTCCATTGCACACTGAACTACCCCTTCTAGTTAAATGAAATTGTACTACCGAAGCTGCCCCATTCTTTTTCTGGATAGTTTTGGTTAGGGGTGTTAATTGGTCGGGCTTATTCGGTCCCCACCATTTAACACCCCTCACCGTGACCTATTTAACTAATCGTTCTTTCATTAGCGAGGCATTGACACATTTATATTTGGTTTGATCAATCTCGGTCCATAATCAATCTTATACTAATCGGGTTGTAAATGGAATGTAATAATGAGATCATGCCAAAGTGTAAATAAAAATAAGGAGAGACGTTGGATTTTGAAATCATAATTATTATCATGTTATAGATTAGAAGCTTTCTTGTAGGATTGTAAAAAAGGCTCTTATTAGACTTGTGATCACTCCCTGTAGACGAAGACGATGGAAGGAACAAGTGAAAAACTCAAGAAATGAAAGAAAGTAAGAGATGTTTTACTATTTTAAGTTTTTAGTTTATGATTGTATTTGTTTGATCTAAACCAAGAACCAGTTCGATTTAAAGGGATATTCGATTCATTCGGTTAATTCGATCGGACTACACTCCTGCATCATGAACACCCATTTAATAACCAGTCTAGGCCTAAATCCGACAGGTTTAATAATCGGATTGATCTTATCTCAATCTTCCCTAGTCGGGCTCAATTGGGCTATCCAGTACGGGTCTGAAATTCACAACCTAGTTTTGATTACAATTTCTCCTTTTTGTCGAACTTAATGACTGGAAGTAGGACCCGCGTGCATGAACCTTTCTTTTGGCAAATGTTATTTTGTTGGATTCAAATCCTCTCATGCCCCTCATGTTGGCATGAGGAAATTGAGTGGCTGTCATTTACTGTGTGCGTATACCAACACAACGGTAGGTGCACACAGTAAACTATTGCCACTAGATTATTTCATACCAACATGAAGGACATGAGAAGATTTTTATCCTATTTCGTCATTTGGGTAGGAAGGCAGAATTTACTTTTGTGAAATCAACCAAACCATCTTTTAGAATAGAGGCCTGGCCCTGGATCAATGGGTCATATGTGTGTTCTTTTTTCTTATTGGGTTGGGCTTCGGCCGACAACCTCTAATTTTGTTTTGGTCGAGGCCGCCTCGTCGTAGTTGCATCCAAATCGTCTCCAATGCGTACGGGCATTGGAGGATTGGCAGTGATGATGAATGGCCGCCACGTGGCATTTCTCTAATCCAAGGGAGACAATTAACTAAGAAAATTGCTTTGCTAGAAGCGTATACAGGTAATCAACCCCAGTGTTTCTCTATTTTGGGTTTCAAAAATCGTAAAACAGGGAGGAAGGAAGAACCTAACCTCTATCTGCAACAAAGGGTTTTTTTCTGCCATCTCCAAAGGATTGGCAGTGACCGTCGGTTTTTTTTTTCCGCTCCTGCGACTCCTTCATTTCATGCCCGCAATTGATTTCTGGTCGGCTCTCTACAACTCCTTCATTTCTGTTCTGTTCTCTCTTCGGTTTGAGTATTGAAAACGCCTTGTGCTCCAATCGCAACAGCTTCACCTTCTTCTTTTCTCAAATTTGTGATTCTTCCTCTGAACTCTCTCTTCGGTTTGAGTTTGAATTTTGAAAATGAAAAATGTTCCATGTTTTATGACCTACTATCACTAATTCTTTCTGCTTTTTCACTTTTCGTTTAATCTCATTCTATTTTTTTTTCCAAGTCACAAAGCAGATCACAAAAGAGGAACTATTCTAATTTCCGAATCGTAATGGGTCCGAGCTTTGGTTGCTATATGACTTATTGATCCTCCTGCAAATCATATGTCGTTGAACATTTTTCGGAGAATATACCCAAGCTAGCTGTATATGTCTGATAAACCTTCATCAGCATAGGATCCAGTCTATTGAAAAAAAAAAAAAAGAACAGAAGAAATGAGAACTAAAGATCAAAATTAAAGGCAAGATGATCGGTTGTAGTAAATTAAAGAAACTATCGTATGGTGTTTATTTTTCCTTTTTTATCAATAAACGATGGGAAAGAAACCATAAAAAAGGGCAATGCATACTCATCAATTGCAGTCCCCATCCATGATCGCCTACTCTCGATCACGTCCCTTGATTACACCCTTCTAACCTCTCCCCTGTCCCTACCACCCCTTCTCAACACTTCGGCTCCGCCAATGCCCTCTTCTATGTACTCCGTCTCCCTTAGTTGCAGTGCCAAATGTGAGACTAGTTTCAAGTTGCAGCAGAAACCAGTGATAGAAAGTGAGAAGAATGGTTTTGGATGTATTTTCGATGTAATATAGTATAAAAATAAGAAATACATACTCACTCTTTCGGCCTTCAGATTGAATGAGTGCCAAATGACGCTCATCTAACGGCCACTACCCTCCCTTTAGTCTCCGTACGCATTAGAGAGGATTCAGACTAGATTCAAATCCTCTCCTGCAGCAGGAGGGTCCTATGGCTGATTAAGGGGTTGGGGATCAATCAACTGCCTACCAATACATGAAAAGGTGGATCCAAATCGTCTCCTGCGGCAGGAGGTTCCTGCCGCCGATCCAAGGACCTGGGTTCAGTCTAGCCGCCTGCCAATATATTGGGGGGTGGGCTGGCTGAAATTCGACCCTTGGCAGGACCGCAGGAGAGGATTTGGTTGCTGAAAAGGTGGGCAGGCTAAAATCCCGCCCTTGGCAGCGGCAGGAGACGATTTGGTTGCATTCGGACTCGTCGTAGACCTGACTCTCCTGCTGAATCCCGATTCTCCTCACTCCTGAGCACATTTTACTCAACATTCTAGAAAGCCTCTGAGATAATCTCTCTAACTAAAAAGTTCGACGGTCGTCCTCTGCTACGAGTTCTGCAGAAATGGGAGTCTAAGTGTGAGCGATTACACTGTAGAGACCGGGAGACTCCCTTCTCCTCCTCCTCTTGTCCAATTACCAAATTTCCCGGTGGGGGGAGAGAGAGATACACGCGAGCGATCGAGTTTTCCTAGTCTCTCTTGACTGGTATGTTTTGATTTCGATCCTTAAATCATTTCAATACGTCAGCTCTGTGCTTTTTTTTTTTCACCCATTTTTTTCCCTGACGCCTGTCCCGCCGTTTTATTGCAAGAATAAATTTTTGGTTATTTGTTTTCCTATTATATTCATGCTGTTTAATGGTTTTATGGTTTTGATCAGTTGGCTCTTTTCATCCTTAATTTTGTGAACAGAAGAAAAATGATTGGTTTTGGTTCTTTCAGTCACGGGAGTTCATCATCATCATCGTCAAACTTGTCGCCCTTAGCACAACCTTTCATTGTTGATCGATCCGTCCCCAAACCCAACCTAAACCCACTCGTACCTTTTGCTGAGGACCCTTACTCATATTCCTATCAGCCTACTTTCGACAATTGGCTCCATTTGCACCCTCCTATTTACGTACCTGATTCATTTTCCTGTCCTAATTCCTATTCTGAATCGGACTCAATCCATGCCCCCATCGTGAGCAACGATGGGTACTACGGTTCTCAGCCTATCAGCTCATTCGGTACCCATATAAAGCCTAAGACAACTTCTTCTGTTGGTTCTTTCCCTTATGATCAGCAGCAGTCAGAGAGCATTAGGAGTACTCTTGTTGAAGCAAAGCCATATTATCGCCAGTACCCATCAGCAGCTATTCACGATGATACTTCCCCTGTGGTACTCAATGATTCTGCTTGTGACATGTTATCAGCTTCTAATTTCGCTCCTTTGGATGGGACCTATCAGACCCGTTACACTGGAAGCTTTCCTGCGGGCTATACGGATCAGTGGAGTGGCTTTTGTGACGGTCTGCCTGGTGAGGAGCAGGGTAGAAGGAAAGGGCTTGATGGAAATTCGTTCAGCAGCAGGAATCATGGCGCCGGTTCATTGACTGATGAAAATTTCTTAAAGCATGGTATATCTTTTTCCTATTTTTTTAATAGCAGTTTGGAGCCCCAGCAAGACATAATTTTCGTTTGCTTGACTTTTTTGATTAAGTTACATCTTTTTTCTCCTCTTTTTATTTTTGGCAGTCTGCAGCCTGAACAAAACATAGTTTCAATTTACTGGTTCATCTGATTAGGATGTTTATGGTTCTGATGTGGGTCGGTGATGACATGTTCACGTGAATACTTTTTTTGATTGTTGTAGTTAGGTTTTTAGTAATGAAAATAATGTGTTAGTGGGATTGTTAAGTTGAAGAAGTTTTGGTGTGTTATGTTGTATTAGTGGTTTGTCCACATATTAGTTCTTCAAAGCCCATGTGGAGTAAGAGTCAAGGTCTTTTATGG
The DNA here is from genome assembly GCA_028583415.1 of Protea cynaroides. Classification (NCBI taxonomy): domain Eukaryota; kingdom Viridiplantae; phylum Streptophyta; class Magnoliopsida; order Proteales; family Proteaceae; genus Protea; species Protea cynaroides. The sequence continues at coordinate 99,492,256 of CM053275.1, read as the reverse complement.
TTTTAGATTGGGATTTAACAAGTCTTTAGGAGCTTGTTAATTTTGTACAATTTAGAGTATTAACATTGGGAGGTTAGTTTCCTACAATTTAGCATGTTAACGTTGAGAGGTGATGTGAACGTTGGAACTTCTCACGTATTTGTGTTCAGTTGGAATAAAAAAGAGAGCATGAAGTTTAGTTGAATCAAAGACTCTCAGTTTGGAGGTTGGTTATTCCTTCGAAAAAAAGTCCTTATCGCCTTAGGATCTACATGTAGCACTTTTCTTTTTGTGTTTCTTGGACAGAATAGTAAGTCTAGGAAGGTCAAATGGACAAGGAGGATCCGATTCGAGGATTTCTTAAGGGTCTTAATAGCTTGGTATTGGAGCCAGACATGGGGAGGAGCAGAGGCTTATTAGATTGGAGGTAGAGGTGGGTTCTCTTGCCTTCGGGCAGGAGAGACTACTCAAGGAAACGCAAGAAATGTTCATGGCAATGAACACCCACCTTGATCAATTGGCATCCAACAACAAGGACATGGGTGAAAACACCAACAACAGGAATGGGGTTCCTCGTGGCAATGGTCACAACAGGTATGTTCAGGCCACGTTTAATTCTTTGGTATCCAATGCACACCAGAAAATGAGAAGGTACCACTAGCTGCCTATCATCTTGAAGGAGATGCGCAGTTCTGGGTTCAGCTTCTTAAGAGGAAGAGGGGATTAGTACTGGGAAGTTTGCAGGCATGTTGGCACTCATGTTATGGGCTTATCAATTATGAGGTTTTCTTCGGAGATCTTTCAAAGCTGAAACAAACCAGGTCTATGAGAGATTACAAAACTCAATTTGAGAAGTTACTCAGTTAGTTGGAGAAGATGTCAGCCAAACAACAAGTATGCTACTTTGTGAGTGGTTTAACTGGATGTGCAAGCTTTGAAGCCCATATCACTTTCAGCTGCAATAGGTCTTGCTCGTCTCTACAAGACCACACATCTTGTCAACGACAACCTCTGCAACGTGAATTCAAGAAGAGTACACAACCTTCATCTCAAGGTCAGCTTTTTTTTTTGGGTGAATGATCTGAAGGTCAGTTTTACCAACCATTAAAAAAAAAAAAAAAAGACTAGCAAAACTCAAGTAGTGGTGAGACATGGGTTTGTGCTAAATTTGTGATGAAATTTCGGGCCGGATCATCGTTGTAAAAACCTCTTCCTCATTAAAGATTTCTTGTGGAATGAAGAAGATGGGAATGAGGTTGATACTGATTTGGTAGAAGACACTGGTGAGGAGACGTCTGAAATTTCCTTGCATGCTATCTATGGAGCCCATGCTCCACAAACGCACCCTCAATTTTCTTTATGAACAAGGATTTAAGTATCGGCCTGTATTGATCGATACAATACAGGCCAATATAATACTATTTTTTTTTAAAACAAGGTCAGGTAGTGAACTGTATTGGTCTGATACGGTCTGATACCTAAAGAGATGTTTCCTCTCGGTGGATTTTTCTTGTCCTTTTTCTCTTCCATTTCTCTCTTTCTTTTATTTTTTAATATATATATATAAAATGCATCAATTTTGTTTTTAATATACGTATTATCCCATGCATGGCCCCTTTTCTAAACAATATACATAAACGAATCAAAATGTTAAAAAAGGTATCAACTTTTTTTTTTTATTACACATGCATGATCCCATGCATGACAATGTACAATATAGACAATCAAATCAAAATGTTAGAAAAGACATCAAATTTATATAAAAAATATAACATGGACAACTCTAATTAAATTTAAAATTAACAGGTAAAGCAGAGTATGATGGGAGTCATGGGACTTACTTGTAAACAAAATTTGGGTCCTAAATGATCTCCCATATTGCTGATATCAGGTCCAACCATCTAACATCTTGTGATTGGACCTAATTACTACTTATTTATTGTGTTTTATGCTTCAAAATTGTATTTTGCATGCTCTTTAATCATTTCCATGTGTATCTTGCCCGTATCCATGCGTATTTTCCCTTTACTTGATGCAATAGGATACATCTCTTAAAATCAACCCTCCTGTATGATATCAGATACCGATACTTAAAACCTTGTTGATGGGCGAGTTGCAGGCTGGTGCTCGAACAGTTAGAAGGGGAAGATTCAAGGTCATGATTGCTAGTGATGAGAAGTTATCCAGTATGGGAAGATGCATGGGAGTCCACATGTTATTGCAATGAGTTCCTATTTCAACAGATTTCTATCTCCTGGCATTGGAAGGATCGATGTTGTGCTTGGTGCTCAATGGTTAAGGGCACTTGGTCCAATCATATGGGACTTTAAGAAACTCCAAATGAGGTTCAATGTCATCTGCAACTTGGTGGTGTTGTAAGGCTAAAATACATTACAAGTTAAAATAATTGATGAAGGGGAGATTTATTGTGCAACTGAGAAGGGAGGACAAGGGGTTATACTTTACTCACTCTCCATGGTCTGCCCACAATCCAGTGGTTGATTCCCCACTACCACAAATTCTCCATGAATTTCAAGAGCCTAAGGGGTTGCCACCACCTAGATCGCAAGACCATCATATAAATCTTATTCTATGGAGCAGACCAATATCTGTCAGATCTTATTCACATTTCCAAAAGGCTGAGATTGAATGGCTGGTTTGAGATATGTTGCAATCGGGAGTTATACGTCCTAGCACAAGTCCTGGAATGATCCCCTACCCTATTAAATTACTTCTAAGGGGCTGATTGGGTTTTATTAGCTTGGTGGGTCCACAACGATCCTAATTAGTTTTTTTCACTAACCAGAACCGCATCAGTATTGATAAACCCCATACCCTAGAAAGTCCTTCCCAAGTCATTATAGAGTTTTTATGCTTCCAAATTTAAATGTTCCCTAATAATTTCCATCCATATCTTGCTCATAACCTACCGTATCTTGTGTATCCTCAATACAATACGATGCGTCTTCTATACGATAGCCTATACCCATACTTAAAACCTTGGATAGAACACTAATAATTATAGTTTAAATAGCGTACTACATCCTAATGTTCTCATAAATTATTGCATTAGGTAGTTAGATGGTTGTTCTACTGTTCGGACTGTCTACCACTTAATCTGGACTGGATGGTCCCTATGACTAGAGACACTTTCAGAATTATTGTTTGATCACCAAATCGTCTACTCCAAACAAGTTGAATTGTTTGAATCAGATGGTTAGCCCATTGAGTGATGGGGTGGTTAGCCATAGATGCCATGTCAAATTTTTATTATAACAGTAATACCTGTTTAAGAATTTAAATTTAATATTTAGAGATTTGTGTGATATTCTAATTGAATGCTAGCCCAACATTAGTCCTTGTTCTAAAATAGAAATCTTTGTGCTACATATATTAATTCTTAGAGTTCCTATTAGGTTGTTGATTGTCAAGCTAGAATAATCCGGCATGTAGTCCTGTTTAGTAGTATTGGTGAAGCCAAGATTTTAGCTCGCATAGCTTAACCTATGGTCAGTAGAACTTTGTTCCCTTTAGAAAAAATTTCTGCAACTTCTCCCCTTTGCATAGTTGAATGTCAGATTCATTTCGCACTTCAAATTAAGTATGTTTTTCTTATTTTTCGTCTGTAAGGTTGTGCATTTGCTTTGTTTTTTCCCCATTGTTCGTGTTGAATTGAAATTTCATAAAGATACCACACAAGCTTGTTTATGACAATGTAACATTTCTCTTTTCCTAATTGACAAATATATGTTAAAATACGCCTCTGCTGGGGTGCGAGTTGAAAAATCAAGATACTAAAGATTAGTAGGGATTAGGGAAGAGATTTTCTGGTTTGTTTCTGTTGAATGATGGAATGACTTGTCTGTAATAGACAGAGGTCCTTTATTTATAATATGAGAATGAATACAAAGAAAGAAAGAGGTAGTATAGGTAGTACAATACAGGTAGTACAATGAGGGTAGTACAGGTAGTACAATTGTACAATACAGGTAGTACAATGAATCTAGACAAAAAATGAAATACGTAATATTCTCAACACTCCCCCTTAAGTTGGTGCATATATATCATGCATGTCCAACTTGGACAATATCATATGGAAGGATTTCCCTGGCAGACCTTTGGTGAAAATGTCTGCTAGTTGGTCCTCTGATCTGACAAACGGAATGTCGATTTGTCTACTGTCCAGTTTCTTTTTGATGAAGTGACGGTCTACCTCAACATGTTTTGTCCTATCATGCTGAACCGGATTATTAGCAATGCTAATGGCTGCTTGATTATCACAGAATAATTTCATGGACTGGTTACACATAACCTTCAAATCTTTGAGTAGTCGTTGTAACCATAGTAGTTCGCATATTCCATACGCCATTGCTCTGTATTCTGCTTCTGCACTGGATCGGGCAACCACATTTTGCTTCTTGCTGCACCAGGTTACCAGATTGCCACCCAAGAATGTGCAATAACCAGAGATAGACTTACGATCAGGATTTCCTGCCCAATCTGCATCAGTATAAGTCTCCACCTGGATTTGTTTATTTGGTGAATCTGAAATGGTATATGCTTCCATTTTTAGAGGGTCATTAGGAGATAACAGGATTCCTCTTCCAGGGGTTGACTTTAGGTAGTGCAGTATCCGATAGACAACCTCTGTATGTGTAGAGTATGGGTCGTGCATAAACTGGCTTACCAAACTAACTGCGAATGCAATATCTGGCCGTATGTGGGCAAGATATATGAGTCTGCCAACAAGTCTCTGATATCTTCCTTTGTCTTCTGGTGTGTCTTATTTTGCCCTTAGTTTGGTATTGGGATCGAGAGGAGTATCACAAGGTCGAGCCCCAAGTAACCCTGTTTCTGAGAGAAGATCAAGAACATACTTTCTTTGAGACAGATAGATGTCTTTTGCAAATTTGGCAACTTCAATCCCAAGAAAGTACCTAAGTTTGCCAAGATCTTTGATCTCAAACTCCTTCCCTAGAAATGCCTTTAGTTTCGTGATTTCATCATTGTTATTGCCAGCAATGATGATATCATCTATATATACAAGTAAGACAGTAAAAGTGTTAGGGGAATGTTTTATAAATGAAGTATAATCAGTATTACTTTGAACATAGCCAAATGCTACCATAGCTTTATTAAATCTTCCAAACCATACTCTAGGGGATTGTTTTAGACCATAAAGAGATCGCTTCAACTTGCAGATTTTTCCTTGGCTTTTATCATCTGTGAAACCCGGTGGGCAGTCCATATAGACATCTTCAGTAAGTTCTCTATGAAGGAATGCATTTTTTACATCTAACTGTTGCAAATCCTAGTTGTGATGTACAACACAGGACAGTAAAAACCCTGATGGTAGTCATTTTGGCCACTGGAGCGAAGGTTTCTTGGTAGTCAATCCCATATATTTGAGTAAATCCCCGTGCAACCAATCTAGCCTTGTACCGATCAATTGTCCCATCTGGTTTCTGTTTCACTGTAAAGATCCACTTGCATCCTACTGACCTTGATCCTGCAGGAAATGGAACAAGATCCCATGTACCATTTTTCTTCAGAGTCTTCATTTCTTCCACCATTGCAGCTATCCACCTTTCATCCATAATTGCATCCTGCCATTTTTGAGGAACAGACACAGAAGAGAGCGAAGACACAAAAACACGGAAAGAAGGGGAAAGGGAGTCAATAGGAAACATAATTGGAAATAGGATGTAGGGTGCAAGCCCTAGTTCCTTTTTGAAGTGCAATTGGAAGATCAAGATCAGAAGGAGTAAGTTCCTTACCAGAAGAAGGCTCAGTAGACTCAGTTTCTGGATCCAGGGCTAGCGAAGGGACATGTACAGGAGTGGTAGTGGCCTTTCCTTGCTTGTCTTTGGCACGGCTATAAACTTGCAGAGGTGGCTTGGTGGTTGGATGCTTGGATGGTGCAGTTGTATCGAGCACTTGTTCTTGGACTATTTCTGGTACATCAGGTATATCTAGTATAAGTACATTAGGGATATCAGGTGCATCTTCAACTGTCTGTGTCTCCCCCTGAAGAGGAGCCTGATAATAGGAGAGATGCTCATGAAAAATGACATCTTTACTAACAAGGACCTGACGAGAGGGAGGATGATAACACTTGTATCCTTTCTTTGTTGCAGAATACCCTAAAAATATGCACTTTAATCCACGTGGATCAAACTTGCCAGGGGAATGATGGTTACGAGCATAACAAAGACAACCAAAGACTTTAGGAGGAAGAACAAAATCAGAATTTCCACGTAAGATGTCCAAGGGAGCCTTGTTGTCTAAAACTCAAGAAGGAAGGCGGTTGATCAGGGATGCTGCAGTGAGGACAACATCACTCCAGTATTGAGCGGGAGCATGTCTTTCAAACATAGTGCTCTAGCTGTTTCGAGTAAGTGGCGGTTTTTTCTTTCAGCGACTCTATTCTGAGCAGGAGTGTCTACATAACTTGTCTGATGAATTATCCCGTTATCAGCCAAGTATTGCTGAAAAAATCCTTCAAGATATCCCTTACCATTGTCACTACGGAGCATCTTTAACTGAGTTTAAAACTGCGTCTTGATCATATTGTGGAAATGACGGAAGCATGCAAAGACCTCATTTTTTTGACGCATCAGATAAACCCATGTAGTACGAGTGTGACAATCAGTAAAGGTTACAAACCACCTATGACCAGAAATAGAGGTAGTCCGTGTTGGACCCCAAACATCAGAATGGACTAAATCAAAGATACAAGGACTTCTTGAAGCAGAAGGTAAATAAGAAATACGAGCCTGTTTGGCCAAAACACAATCCTCACATAGTAACTCATCTTTATTACATTGTTTAAATAATTTTAGAAAAAAATGAGATAGAACAGCAGAAGAGGGATGCCCAAGACGGCGGTGCCATTGCTGAAGGGTACTGACTGCGGAATGGGAGGTGAACGACCATTGTCAAGCAAGTACAGGCCACCATGCACACTACCATGTCCAATCGTCTTCCCGTTCTCCAGATCCTGAATTACACAATAGGTAGGAAAAAATGTTACTTTACAATTTAGAGACTTTGTAAGACTACTAATGGAGAGTAAATTTGTGGATAAATTAGGAACATGTAGAACGGAATTCAAATCAAGGGAGGAAGAACAGTGGATGGATCCAATTCCAGATATAGGAGAGAGGGATCCATCAGCGACCTTCACAGTATTATGTCCAGAAGAAGGAGAGTATAAATAAAAGGACTCAGACGAACCAGCCATGTGGTCAGTGGCTCTAGTATCTATAACCCAAGGGCTAGAGATAGAGAAAGCACAATGACCATCATGGGAAATACCTGACTGAACAAAAAAAGAACCTGGATTGGTAGTTGCAGATGTGGATGATTGATTTGTAGTCGCAGGGGTAGTCGAAGGAGATGTCGGAGAGTCTGAAGTTCTTGTGCAGAGAGTTGTGGTAGAGGACCAATAGGAGGACTTGCTTCAGTTTGATGTGCCTGAGGTGCGTGGGAGGACTTTGCCTTGTGCATACCTTTTTCCAAGCGTTTTGCTTCAAAATCTACCGGTTTGCCATGAAGTTTCTAACATGTGTCTTTGGTGTGTCAAAGTTTGCTATAATACTCACATTTAATAGCATCAGGGGAAACAGGAGGATTCTTGTATGTCTGAGTATTTGTCTGGAGAGCAGAATTATCCAGAACAGAAGGGGACAACATTGTTATTCGTCGTTGGTCCTCTAACTGAACCATGGAATAAACCTGTTCGAGGGTGGGGAAAGGGTCCCTGCTGAGAATCTGTGACCGAATAGGATCAAGCTCCACATTTAGTCCTGCCAAAAAAGTATAAACCCTGTATTTGTCTTCCCTTTTGTGAAATAGCATCTTCTTCACATTTAGCATGAATAGAATCATAAAAATCAATTGTTTGGCAATAGCTCCTCAACTTAGTATAATATTGGGATACAGTCAATTCTTTTTGGATAGTTTCATGAACACTTTTTTGAATGACATAAATTAAAGCAGCATTTCCAACTTGGGAATAGGTGTCCTTAGCAGACTTCCAAATTTGTGCAGTAGTATCCAATAACAAATAGCCCTCGGCTATAATGGGTTGCATGGAATTGAGGAGATATTGCATTACCAATGAATTTTCAGCATGCCATTTTTCCAAAACAATGTCCTTGGTCAGAGGTTTTTCCTTGGTGCCGGTGAGATATCCCGATAATCCCCGAGTTGTAATTGAGAGTTGGGTGGCCTGAGACCACATTAGGTAATTACCACCATCAAGTTTAGCGGTATTAGTGGGAATAGTGAGATTGTCCATTTTAAAACTCTTTATCCCAGAAGAGGTTACTTCAGATGTCATCCTTGAGTTGTGTATTCAAGAACAAACACCCAAAAACAATATGAACAGCCTCCCTGTTTGGTTATAGCACAACATATGGAGATCAAAGTAGAAATATCACTTGTTAGATATCTTAACTTGTCCCATGTGCAACATAAATATATGGAAATCAATTCTGGTTTGCACCCACTTTTTTGTTTATTGGCGTAAACTCAGAAACTCATAGATATCCGACCAGACTGAACCATATTATTAATATCCAGACTGATAAAAAAAATGATTTCCAATAAAGAGAATAAAAAAATGATCCGTAATGAGGGATAAAAAGAAGGGCAGTACCTATATCATTGTATGATTCCCTCTTTGGTTGCTGCCCCTAGTGGGGAGAGAAAAAAAACAAAAAAACAAAAGAAAAGAAGGAAAGTCGGTGGTCGACGGTGGTAGGTTGGCGGCGGCGGTAGTGAGGCGGCAGAGGGATCTGGCGGTAGAGCTAACTTGGCTCTGATACCATGTTGAATGATGGAATGACTTGTCTGTAATAGACAGAGGTCCTTTATTTATAATGTGAGAATGAATACAAAGAAAGAAAGAGGTACTACAGGTAGTACAATGAGGGTAGTACAGGTAGTACAATTGTACAATACAGGTAGTACAATGAATCTAGACAAAAAATGAAATACGTAATATTATCAACAGTTTCCTTGTGCACTTATAATTTAATTCATCTTCTTATTTTTGTTCGATGAAGTTGCAAGTATATCCATATGTGTTTCATCCATTATATTGACCCTGTGTTTCTCTTCTGAAGTGTGGGAATTGAACATTCTGTGTTATGAGGAAGAAAATTTCCTGTTTGCATGTGAAGCCACCTGTTTTTGGTTGGACAGCCATTCAGAAATTTTTTTTGTTACTCGTGGTTTCTCTGCAGGGACTCCTGCTGCTGAAGGCTTGACTGCAAAATTCGTTGACATTGCTGCAAAGAAAAGTTCAAGTGAATCTAGAGGTACAGGATGGATAGATGATAGGTGTTCATCCCTGTCAAAAGTTACTGCTAGAGTATCTCCTAACTTTTCAAAACCAGGAGACACGAGTCCTGCTTCAATGCTCCAAGAACCCCAATTCCTTAAAGAACCATTTCCAGCTTCAGTCATGGAAACCTGGAGTAGTCTTTTTTCCAACACTGCTTCGTATGAGAGATGCTTCACCCAACTTGATTCATGTACACCTGATCCTGCAGTTTCATGTGCTTCTGTAACAAATTCTACTCCAACCCTAGTCTTTGGAGCAAGGGCCAGTGGAACAAATGGTTTAGCTCTATTGACAGGTCCATCAAGAAATCTGAATTTCAGTCAGCAGCCTGGGGATGCATTTGACAATGATGAATCTGCTGGCAGTATTACCTCGAACATAAAGGAGTCCTTCATCCAAACAGGTTCCAAAGGCGAAGAAGCTTATGGTCATACACGTGTTGGTAGAAATGATAACATTGCTGTTGATTATTTTCCGTCAAAAAAAGATGCATTGTCTAAACAGAAACCTCCTGTTGTTGACTCCATAGATCTGTTAAAGGGAAAATCTGAACTCCAAGCCTATCATTTCAAACTCTCTGAAGCATGCAATATGGTATCTGGAGGTACTGGAGCAACTGATTCGACTAAGTGGTCTTCAGAAATATCTGATCAGTTTAACCCTGCTGTAGATTCCCCTTGTTGGAAAGGTGTTCTATCTTCTCATCAATCCCCATTTGGAGTTGCTGAAGTGATGTCCCCAGATCTTTCTGTAAAGGAGTTTGAAGGATGTAATAGTGCAAATCTTGAAGGGCATCATATTCTTACTGTCAATGCTGATGAAGTTGTAGCTCTTTCCTCACAAAAGGAAGAGGGGGGTTTGATACCAGATAAAAAAGCACATGGTGAAGATTTTTTATCAGCCTTGTCTGAGGGATTGTTGTCAGTTGGTAATTTTCCATCTTCCATGGAAGATGGATTGAAAGATTCTGTCAATGCAGCACGGGATCATTCAAAAGTGAACCTTGGGAATGAGATACTATGTTCTGATGGCATCCAAGAACTGACTCAACCAAGAAAAGAACATGGTCTGTCAATATGCTCAAATAGAATAACTGTAATCAAACCTTCTCACATGGAACAAATTAGTCATCAGAATAACATTACATTGGCAGAACTTTCTACCTCAGAAGCAAGATTTGTAAATTCTGGAATGGATATTAAGGATCCCGCACAGGATGGGTCATCTTGTGTGCATTTCAGTGCTGTGGAACATTCCTCTAGTTTACCTTTCCCTGCAGCTAGTGTTTCTGTTGGGCTTGCTAAACAGTTTGGTGGAGCATCTGATACTGAAACTGAGTATCCAGTTGCAAAAATCGATATTCGGCTGTTGGTTAATGCTATCCGTAGCTTGTCAGAATTACTTCTTTCTTGTTGTTTTAATGATGTGGAGGCATTGAAGGAACATGATCATGAGGTTCTTCAGCATGTAATCAACAATCTTGATGCATGTCTCTCAAAGAAGGTTGGATTAATGAGACCAATGTCCCAATTACAATTTCCGGAGTCGAGCACTTGCTGCCTTAGAAAGCTAACTGATCCTCAAAAGGTATAATGCCTTTTTTTTTTCTTCTTTTTTTTTTTTTTTAATTCAGTTAGGCTGCTGAATTTGGTGCTAGATCTTGTTCTTAGGGGGGGTGGGGTGGCAACTCAAAATTCAGACAGATTTTGAACCTTTGGTCCAAGGTTTATTAATGTCAATAGAGACAATAGATATGTTGTCAACTTCATTGGGAATTGCTCTTTTTAGCAAACAAACGGTGAAAATCATTGCTGTGTCAGTGCAGTTGAAGTTGCCCCCAGGACAAGTAGTCGTGTGACATCACTGGCCATGACCTTACTGACTGTGTGAAGGTAAAGTTGTTTTATATTAATTGAATAATCACTCATTGCTCAAGCAATGAGCATCAAGTTGCTTGACTGAGAAGCCTACAGTCTTATTTCTATTAATAGGTCATCTATTCTGCAGAGCCATTGGAAGAGTTGATCAGCTCAAGTGCTCAAGGCCAAGTTTTTAGCAGTATTTTTCATTGTTAAATTGCCAAGTCATATTTCCTGTTTTCTTGGAGGATTGTTAGCCTAGGACTTCTCCATCTAGTTTATTTTCCCGTTATTTGAGTTGATTATTTCCTTATTCAAGGAGCTGGTGGCGAAGTTTTAAACTCACTGATTTTATCTACAAGAAAAGCCATAATTGGTTGGAGGTTTAGTTCCCTTGAAGAACTCTTATCTATCTCATTTTATCCCTATTTTCTCTCACAGTCCTCATTTTTCTCTTGCAATTCCCATATCCTTTACGATTGGAAGAAGCGGGAGCACACTGGCTGCACCATCTTATGTTTTGAGATTCTGTTCTGGTTAACCTTCAATCCTAAATAAGACTCCAAAATTCTGAGGAACTAACAAATTAGGACCTTTGTTCTTTTATCTTATATTTACCCTGCTTGACAGGTGTAAAAATTGCTTTAATCCATGTGATAGCAGTAACATATCTTACTCTCAGTTTTGAAGTTTTAGCTACACTTCCTTCTACTACCATTTCTGTTCTAAAATACCTTGGAAGAAATTTACCGGAGTTGTGGTAGTGCTTCGAACGAAGTAGTGGCATTGTTCGTGCTCATGCATGGTGTTATAAGTATCAATTTATAGGTTCAGTTCAGTAATCTATACGTTGTATTCTTGGTTGTAATATGTGTGGGCTACAGACCATCAAGGTATTTTAGTCGTACAACTGTGTGGTTATTTCTATATATATATTTTGCTTTTGGATGTTGGAGGGGTGGAAGGGTGGGACTTTGTGGGATGCTAGTTGTCTCTTTCTCACATATAATGCATTTGACTATTGTCAATTTTTTGTATAAAGGCGAATGGTATTTTCTTCAGGTCTCTGGGACATGCAGGTCCCAGGTCAATAGTGTAGAGGCAGTCAATTTATTGAATCAACATGACCTCGAGGGGGAAATGCATCCTACTGTTTCTGGTAAGCAAGGTAATAAATTGCAGGATTTTGCTTCCATGAAGGATGAGACAGGCATCAAAATAGATAATGACATGACCCAGGTATGCTCTGGTTTCTGGTTACATCCACAAATTTAATGCTAAGCGTCTAGTTCTTTCTGTTGATGTGGGAGAAAAGGTCATTCCAAGTCATGATTTGCAGGCTATTAAGAAAATTATGGAGGAGAAATTAAGCAGTAAAGAAACACACCCACAAACTATATTATTTAAGCAGTTATGGCTTGAGGCAGAAGCGGCATTGTGTTCTATCAAATATAAAGCCCGCTATGATCGCTGGAAAATAGAGATGGAGAAATGGCAGAGAGCCCAAGAGAAAGGTGAGTTACTGGACCTTAACATTGACTTCCCTATGCTCTCTACACGTAGGATATCAGTTATCATTCATTTGTTCCGTCTGTGGCAGGAAAGCCTATTGATATTGCGGGACATTTGAACCCTGAGGTTTCTCATACTCTGAGCATTGATGACATGTCGATACAGGAGATGGAGGAGAGTGCAGTTCCAGATATATCTGCCCATGAGACTCAGACAGGTATAGCTGGTCAGGCTGAGGATGTTGAGGCTTCTGTTACCAGTCAAGTCGAAGACATTGAGGCTTCTGTTGCCAGTAAGGCTGAGGACATCGAGGCTTCTGTTATGGCTAGGTTTCATATTCTGAATCACCGTGTTAACAACTGTAGTTCCATGAATAAAGAGCATCTGCTGAATTCAACTGTCATTGGAGCCCATGCAGGAAAAGAGGGGACAATGTCTAGCCCGTGTGAGAGTGGAATACAAAATATTAGGGAGAGCCAACCAATAAAGGTTGTTGATGTGGGTTTTTTAGATAGGAGAAAGCCTTTGCCCATTGTTAGAGACAGATCAGAAGATGGATGTTTGGAAGTGACAATTAGACCGTACATGCAGCATGGCGGAACAAATTGCAGGGAAGAGAAAATGGAATTGGATTCAGATGTTCCTGAGCAGCAAGCCACCATGAAAGAGTTTGGGGTTTGTATTTCTGATGAACTAGTCAATACTCATATACCAAACCCAGATGGAAATCAGTGCGCTGCTGGTAGATTTGATAGCCCAGCACCTGATTGGGAGCATATACTGAGGGGTTTTAAAATGTAGGAGTCAGTAGGAAGGTTCTGTGATAATTGGGAGGTTCTGTATAAACTTGATTTTGCCTGGATGACCCATTTGTGGTTGGAACTCTAGGGATGCGACTGCTCTCTAATATAAATCTGTATAAAGCACATTCAAACCTGTATGCATTTAAATTCCGGAAAATAGTTTCGTCTTTCCTTTTGACCCTTGTTTTTTGGCTTTTTGGAGTCCACGAACATGGTTTTTGCTCTAGGCGTTTTGTATAATGTAGCTGCTGGTACTGAATACTGGAGTTGGTGTGGTTCTTTTCCCTTTTAAAAAATTGAACGGGTTTTTCTCTCCATTTCCTGTGCACCAACGTACGCACTTGCTCCATCTGAGCGTGTCTGCAAAGATTTATTAGTCAGCGTTACCTGTGATATCGACTTTCTCATTCTTGGTTTTCTTACTTTTCCTCCTCAATCTCAGATTCGCAGTGGTAAGTGAACCAGGACTGGTGCATTTACTTTTCCTCCTTGTCTTTAAGATTGCACAAGCCCAGTGGGCCAATGCCTTGTAGGCCCAACCCAACTGACCCGTTCTTGGATGGATACGTCAATGTTGGATCTGTCAGGCATTAACTAAGGAGAAAAGGCCTAATGGTCCAATCATGGGAAGGCCCACCACATATTACATTAGCAGGGTAAAAAAAACCAAAAAAGAAAGTGAAAAATCCCTAACATGAAGCCACAAAGGGAACATTTATTTATTTAATTAAGTTTATTTTCTTGACATCCAAACATACTCCCGAAGAAGATGAAATGAAACCTAAAGATTCATTTGTATTAGAATCGTAAGAAATATTTGGTGACATTTATTTGGTGACCTTAGCAAATATGAAAAAAAAAAAAAAAAAAAAAAAAACTAATAAAAATCGGAACGATTGGCATCTAAACTGTCAAATCAACAGGATATAATCTTCCAATGAATTTCCTGTTTTCCTGTAAGTGCTCTCTATATGTGAAGTAATCTGTGAGCGAAATGGTTTGCAGTAAGACCTTGTAAACAGAGAGGTACGAAGTTTATTTACAAGTTCCTAGTGCAAACCATGCATGTACGTGTATATTAATGGGTGGGGTGGTTTCAACTTTGAAGTTCCATTTGAGGGGAGGTTAGCTAGGATTTGTGGTTTCGGAGGTGGATGAAAGAAAAGAGAACCCTATAAATTAAGGAAGGGACATTTGACCTCCGAACCCAAACGATGTCGTACGTTGGAGTGTCAGAAGAAAGTGTATATAGCTAGCAGCTGCTAATTTAAAATAAGCAAGGCTCTAATACCATAAAGAAGTTTTGAAATTGAATTGAATCGCACAAATCCATTGTCTGGAGATTTAAACTGTATCTATAAATGCACTACAGATCGATGCATGGTTAGACGTATGCAGTTTGTTAATTTACAGTGGGTTAGAATCTGAGTAATGGTGGTAATTAGTAGATATATATTAGAGATATTAGGAATGAGCAGGCCGGTGAAGATAAGTCATTGACTGATTCTGTTCGCTGGGCATTATGTGATGAGCGTTGTGTTGCTCTGTCACGGCCGGGACTCACAAATGGCAATCACTGTCGAGAGGAAAAGAAAAATACATATGATTCAAGTTGAGAGATGTTTTGATCATATGCCACTACTTGTATTCATTCATTCATTCATTCACTCTCATTTATAACAACAAACAAAAAGGGTGGTTGGCCGCAGCGCCCAACAGCCAACAGGCAACATGTATATATAGACATCTCCCCATATATATATATATATAGGGGTTTTTTTTTTCTTTTCAAAAAAAAAAAAAAAAAAGAAAATTGTAGAGGGGACTAATTAATAAAGAGAAGTTAAAAAGGGGGATGGCGTTAGTGTTTTGCAGCAGCGGCCGCTCCTTATTGTCAGCTTGGTAATTAATAGAGACATATCCTGAAGAGTGAAGAGAGTAGTAATTAACGTACTTGAATTTGAATTATTGATTTGCTGGAAGAAGAGGCTATGAATAAGTGATGAATAAAGTGATGGGCCGGGGTCATTGGTAAGTAAGTAGAAGCTACGTACAAACCCTTACTTAAAACTGGTAATTAATTAACTGCTCTTATCTGCAGTTAGGAGGAGTTATATAGGAGGAGTGAGCTAGGAGAAGTGTAGAAAGCGACTCAACAACCAAAAGCCTCTCTCTCTCTCTCTCTCTCTCTCTCTCTCTCTCTCTCAACAGTTTTCTCAGGTGCCGTGGCACTCATCATGGATCGATCAATCTCATCCATGGGATGGGAATGGGATTCCTCTCTACTCATGCACCATTTGTTGCTTTCAAAAATTTTCCCATCATTTCTTACAAGAATGCATTCGCAATTCTAAGAATACATTTAGTTAGGCCGAACCAACAAAATCAGAACCATTAAGATACAGTTGCTTCCCTTATAGTTTTTGTAAATAACTATCTGGCCTCCACGTACCTTTTTTCTATATTCTTTTTTTTTTTTCAGGTAACACCTTCTATCAATTTAATGGTGTGGTTCGTTTCCAGTTCAATATGTAAAGAGTAAAATCAAAATCAAACCATTTATTAGACGGTTTCAAAATATTTATCAAAACCAACATAATAAAGACCGAGAAGATTATGCGAACCCCAACCACTAAAGGTAAAAGCAAATTAGCATGCAATATCATCCCAATGTTACAACTCAAACTAGGGAAAATGCAAAACCCCAAAAATTTTATTTGGAGAAAAAAAAAAAGGGTAGTGAAAAAATCATGAAACTTTATTGCATGAATCAGTGGGGAGTTGAAAAAGTAAGAAAGAAGAGGTTAAAAAAGAGTAAAAGAAAGGAATACGGAAGTGCATGGTGGTATGGCCAGGTTTAAGGTAAGGTAAGAAAGGTTGGTTGTGAGCATTTGGGGAGATCGATGTGGGTTTAGCGATGACAGTTAGAGAAGAGAGAGAGAGAGAGAGAGAGAGAGAGAGAGAGAGAGAGAAGTATGGTTATGGTGCAGTCCAAGAATTATGCGAAGAAAGATAGCCACCAACTGGATGCTACTGAAGATTGGGTGTCTACTGTCTACACTTTTTTTGGACTTGTGGGAGTGTGGTCCTGCATCTAATCTAATATAATCTAAATTTTCTCTCTCTTTCTCTCTCTCTCTCATAGAGAAAGAGAAAGCTACACTTTTATGCACATTAATTGAAGAAAAAATAGTAATAAAAACCATATTGGATTACAATCCCTTTTTCAATATCATTCATTATTGTGTGTAACTGTGCATTGATTTGTTAAAATAAATTAGTTAAATTATTACTGGAAGGGTAGAGAGAGTCTCTCGAGTCTCATCTGAATAAATGATGAGAGAGAGAGAGAGAGAGAGAGAGAGAGAGAGAGAGAGAGAGAGAGAGATATATATTGAGAGGTCCCCATGTAAGGTGATATAGCCTTTATCTTTAAAGGCACCACCCCCACCCCCCACCGCCTCTTGGAGTTTGATGTGAACTTGTGCTGTTTTCTCGGCGATTTATCGGGATTCATAACTCTCGTCTTGCTTTTGTTTTAATGGTATGTGGGCATGTGTATGTTTTTTTTGAGGATTGAAACCTCTAAGCTAGAATAGATAGATGCCTTCTTTTCTACCCAAAAAAAAAAAAAAAAAAAAAATAATCCTGAGCCTGAGATGGGTCATGCATGCGTCAATCTCTCTCTTTCCCCCTTGATCCCCAGTGTGTACACGACAATACGAATGAAATAGATAATAATGGGGGTGTAGGGTAGAATGGTATAGCGATATTAACACAGGCGAGATAAGAAAAGAGAAGAGATGAGATGATGAAACCATGAGAATGCAATGGGAATACACAATTTGAGTGAGTTTTGGGGGGATGGATCAACTGTCTGTCTGGTCCCAAATTTATAGAAGACGAAGACACATATACTTGGCATCCCGTGCACCCATCCTGGGAGTAACTGAAAAAATCTGGAAATCTGGAATGGTCCCCTCACCTTTGGACTGCCTTCAGAGAGCCTTTGGATTTTTGAATCCACTGAAGAGCCCTGCATGCCAGGGATATATCATTCACAATTCACAAATCTTATTTCATTCCTTCCTTTTATTGGAAAATCTACAGCTACCTTTCTTCTCTCACTATTTATATTGACAGGGGTCTGCAATTGAATTGGATACCTATAAGACAAGAGAGAACCACCATTAATGGATGCAAAATCATCACACAAATTGCATGTATAGATGATGGTCGACATAGCCTGGGCACTTGTGGGGTTAGGACTTGAGAGAGTGATAGCTAGTCAGTCATAGAGATAGATAGCTTAGCTTATGCTTATGCATGCATGGCTGTTTCATACTTTCATTTGCTTTTTTCTTCTTTTTTTTCCTTCCTCTCTCCCCTCCTCCTGGGCCTCTTCTCCTTTGGTGGGTCAGAGGCCGGAGGTTAGGGGCAGAGACATGCTTTATAGGGTGGACATTAGAGTTTCCTATACTAACAATTTCTTTTTCTTTTTTTTTAGGTAAATCCTATACTAACACTTAAAATAATCAACTGTAACACTTAAAATAATCTAAGTGTGATGTAAGAGAGAGAAACAGAGGAGGGAGGGGAGGTTTTTTGCATGAAGAGATTCTGTTTGCTCTAATTAAATAGTTAGCGTCAAGTACCCACTCGTTGGAAACTCTAGAAAAGTGGTCTCTTGTTTGTAATTTTTGATCAAAAAGGCTGTTACACCATCAACAATTTTTAGAGGGAGAGATACCTATTCGGAGGGGAGGGATTATTTATATATAAATATTTTATGTATTTTAAACACATACTGTTGCAGGTTTGGAGACCAGGTTTAGGGGATGACTATGCCATGTGCTCTGGTCCATTGTATGATGACAGTTCATTATGTTACTTTCATGTCACACTGAGTAGAGATGATATCAATATGTCTATCAAAGAAGGGCTTTTCTTGTTGACACTGATTAATTAGTGTATTCAATGTCGTCGTGGATCATGCAAAAACCTAAAATGCTTCTGTCTCAAATTCCAAAATACCCTCCATGTGTCTTGAGGTTTTCGTTGTAATTACTCCCAATTGACATCCCATGAAAAGGAAATAATAACAGTCGAGAATAAAAAAAAAAAAAAAAAAAAAAAAAAAAAAAAACACAGATGAGGCATAATAAGCATTCTGATCTTGATGCTTTATCTCATGATTCTAATTGGGGTGATCTCACTCCTTCCCCCAGACCCCAATATGTATATGCAAATTAGTCCTCTCCAATCAGTAATGGCATATGTGTGTGTTCTCGATCAAGTTGATTATTTGGTGGGAGGTCATCACTCATCAGATAAGTTAATTATATAGTTCCCATGCACCTTGGTGGATTCGGGTTGAACCACGCGTACGTGGAGCTGATTTTCCACTAAAGGCAAGAATATAGGAACCACCCAGAGGACCATGTCAAAATATAACGAAAGAAGGAATAACAAGAGGAAAAGAGAAACTGGAATTTGAGAATTATACTTCATTAATTAATTAATGATGGATTGATTAATTAAATTTAATTAATTACATCAATGATACTTAAAAAAAAAAAAATAATAAGAATAAAAGATATTTCCCATAATAAAATGGTTTTTGTTGAAGACAAGTGGGGTTGTCGTGGTTTTGGGACGCGGGTTGCATTGTTGCAACTTGTGTTCGAAATTTACGGGACACTTGCATTTCCTATTCAAAGCCTTATTTTTTTTATTTTTATAACATTATTCAAAGTCAAATAATACATAAACTAATAAAGTATTATGGGGATTAATGCTATCATACATCTTGATTGGTATTGGTTTGTAGAAACAAGACGTCACCTTTCTTGGCCAAGATGACAAGGACCTTATCTCTACCACATATACTATAGGTGTACAAGTTTTTTTTTTTTTTTTTTTTTTTACTCTGCAGACCCTCTACGTAACTCACCTAATCATCTGTAATCCATATTTTTTTTTCTTTTTTTCTGCCACGTGAAAAATCTGATGAGAACAATTTAATAGATACATAGGCCTCATGGTTTCTTGTTGGCATTTCAAATGTCATCCCGAATAATGTGTCACATGGCCAATAATAAAAATTTTGGGACACCAAGAGATAAATGGTTGAATTTGAGGATGGCTAGAATTTGATCCCTAGTCAATCTTGAATAATTTTTTAAATATTAAATGATCAGAATTATCAAATCATTTTTCCACATAACAAATTTACATGGGCAGACCAGGTTACTTATATGGTGTACGGAGATTTAAAAAAAAAAAAAAGAAAAAGAAAAAACTTTTACACCTTACTTTATAGGATTAATTAATTATAAAACCATAAACACACAGACACAGCCGACAGCAACATAAAACACAGTGCTTAGTTTTGGAGGTGTATCAAAAACAGTAACCCTAAGTCCCCCAACTACAATATGCTAAAATATTAATACATTTGATGGAGTGATCCTCTCTGCTCACACATAAATCCATCATTAAGATAGACCGTACATTTTGAATCTTGGAAAAACACCTGTTTTGAGAAGAGAAGAGAAGAGAAGAGAAGAGAAGATAGGTCGATCGAAGAGGATGTAAGTAAGAGCGTGGTATAATTCGCCCAACTATTTTTTTATGACTTTAATTAAATATTACTTGTCTATATCTTCATTTAATTGAAAGTAAAAAAGAAAGAAGCAAAAAGAATGGTTTACTGGTCCCGTCCCTGTTAGGTTGATTGATGGTGATCCATCCGTTGGATGGATTGGCGAGCCCCGAGGGAGGATATCTCAGAATCGCCTAAGCTTTTAACAAGTAAAGATTTCAGATGTGCCCAATTGTCTTGTCAATGGAGAATTTAGGGTCAACTTGGCAATGATTGGACGGATGGGGATCATTAATACATCATGCTCCTGGAAGCCATATCCTATGTCCTATTCAACATACTCACTGGGCCCCATATCCACCCACCGATTGGGCAATAACACATTTGTGGGGTCTCCCATCCTATGTACAATTTCTCTTAATTCTTCACACTCAACACCAATATAAGTAATTTCATTTCAATTTCAATTTTAATTTCAATAAAATCTCTAAACAACACCTTCATACCAAACCCAAAAACAATTTCTGCACTTTGATTTCATGTGCGTCATTTAAAATCTCTTCCTTTTCTAATAGCTTCATAAATCCCACTTAAGTTATAATATTTTTTTTTTAAATATTCTTTTAATTGAAATGAGATTTTATATGTGTGAACGTGAAACTTTCTGTTGCTCGATTTGCTGGGAAATTTCGTCCCACCAACCACCCCCAAAAAATTAAAGAAAAGAAAAATAACCTTTTAATGGTAATCTAATAATAATAATAAGAAATCCGAGCAAAAAAGTTACCCTCTTCCCCGTGTCATAACTTCTTTTTGTTTTAATAATATAACAATGCCAATTATTGTTACAATACACACAAATATCTTATTTACATTGAGAGATATATATAGAATAAATAATATTAAGTAACAAAGAAAACAATATTTAGAGGTGGGCACGTTTCCTTTCCCTGTAGTATCTCAGAGATCCAAGAATATATATATATATATATATATATATATATATATACAGGGCTCTCTTTCACACACACATATATAAAATTAATTAATTAATGTGAATGTGTGTGTGTTCTTGTATATTTATACGTTTTATTCCCTATGTATACTTATAAAACCCTCACCAGAATCTTTGGATTGTTTCCCCAATGAGGAAGGAGGAGGTGAGGAGGCATCAGAACTCAGAAGGGTATGCTTCACACCACTTTTGCCTTTCCCCACCACAAACACCAGTTTCCCAGTTTATACATTTATCTACAAATATTCTTTTAGTCTTTCCTAACAAGCGACTCTCCTTCCCAAAAAAAAAGTCAAAACTTAAACCCTAATTACAGCTTTGCTCTTCTCATCCCTATTTCATTTGCTTAATTTTGTCTTACTGAAATTGAAATAAAATGTTAAGAATTCTTTAAAAAAAAAAATAATAATAATAACACTAATAAAGAATTAATGTTTTCTGAAAATAAATAAAAGACAAAATATATGTAAAAAAAAAATGTATACAATTATGATTGATATATAAAGTTGGGAAAGAAGGGCAAAATCCAGGAGGCAACAAAATAGACAGGTCTAAGGGAGGGCGCGCGGGTGGGCTAGACGAGAGTGAAGGTCACCCCTTAGAACAAGTGTGTTCTTTTCTTAGATCTGATCCGGAAGGAAGGAAGGAAGGAAGGATGGATGGATGGATGGGTTAACGAACTTTTAGATAGTCCAAAGAAAATGATGATGAAAGGAACAAGCTCACATGAGGAGCCCAACCCAATAATTTTATGGGTCCCTACGTACAAAGCTTCTTCTCCCCACTCCCTGTTGTTCTGTTGCTCTGCCTCAAGGCTAAAAACCGCTAACACTCCGAGAGAGAGAGAGAGAGAGAGAGAGAGAGTAGCTAATATTACATATACATATTACAGGAGGTACATAGGAATAAAAAGAAAAGGAAAATATATTAAAAGGAAAAATGCCTAACTCGCACTGAGAAGCTTCCTTCGAAGGATCTAACCAGTCACTCACATATTTATACCCTACCCTTCCTTTCTCTTTTTCTCTCTCTCTCTCTCTCTCTCTCTCTCTCTCTCTCCGCCAAGGTAGTAAGGTCAAACAAGGAGAATAACTGGCACTCCCCTCCTGAAAATCCCATGGCTCGTCTGATTTTGGGTTTAAGTCGTCCTGGCCAAAGAAGAAGGCAGCGACCCTCATTGTTGTGAGAGCCTTTCTTTTGGCTCTTCTTTTTTGGGTCTCAGAGATCTTGCAGAAGAATCAATCTCATACCTAGAAAAGTGATAATTCACATTTTCAGGGACACAGGTGAGAGCTTCTAATCTTTTGTTCAGAGATTTTCCTTTTCTCTTAATACTATGATTCTAATTCTAATTAATTGTTTCCTGGTTTCTTTTTATTTTTCTGCTTCCCGATCTCTTCCTTGAGCAGAAGTAGAAAGTAAGAAGATTTGATATCTGAGTGAAGCTAGGGGTGGAGAGTGGGAAGGTGATACGAGATGGAGTTTTCGGCGCTGGGTAGAGATGGGCAGCAACAGTACGAGGAAGAGGAGGAGATGGGTGGAGATTTAGCAACGAACCCAATGTTCTCGTCTTGCTCTTCTTCTTCTTCTTCACTATCGCCATCGTCGAATTATTCTCAGTATCACAAGGGCCTCGTCCCACAGCCAAACGTGCGTTGGGGATCACAATCGTACGACAAGCAGCGGAAGCAACAGCAACGGGTGTGGTTGGGTACGTTTGAGTCCGAGGAAGAGGGCTCGAGATCGAACGAGGCAGACGCAGGGGCAGTCCAGCAGGAGCAGCACCCCAGTTTCAGCCAGAGTCTAGATCTCATGGACTTATCTTCTCATCAGACTCAGAGCAGCAACTCGGATGCCGATGCCGGCGATGCCGGTGGTGCTGGTGGTGCTGGTGGTGGGCCCAGTGGACCTGGAAGTAGTAGCAGTAGCTTCATTGAGAGAGAACACATGTTTGATAAGGTGGTCACACCCAGCGACGTCGGCAAGCTGAATCGCCTCGTAATACCAAAGCAGCACGCCGAGAAATACTTCCCACTGGACCCCACCAGCAACGACAAGGGACTCCTCTTGAACTTCGAAGATCGCAACGGCAAACCCTGGCGTTTCCGATACTCCTACTGGAACAGCAGCCAGAGCTATGTGATGACCAAAGGCTGGAGCCGCTTCGTCAAGGAGAAGAAGCTCGACGCCGGAGACATAGTGTCCTTCGAGCGCGGTGTAGGTGACTTGGGAAAGGATCGTCTCTACATTGACTGGCGGCACCGCCCTGACGCCCACGACCCTTCATCCTCACTGCACCCTCTAGGTTTACCACTTCGCCACCCATTCTCCATGGCCCCTCCACCGCCCGTCCCATGGACCCGAATGTTCATGCCCAACCCAACCCAAATCCTCCCCAATCACATGCATTTCCACCATCATCTCAATTATGACCGTACTATTCGCGATCATCATCATCATCATCATCACCTGCTTCAGCCACATCACAACGCATCCAATTACAGTAATTGTTACAGTTACAGCTACAGTGGTGGTGGTGCTGGTGGTGGCGCTGGCAGCGGTGGGAGGAGCTACGGAGGTTACAACTACAATATGTTAAACCCAGGCTCAGGCTCAGATTCCGTTTTTTACCTGGGATCACCACCATCAGTAGGTCCACAACAACTAGGGGTTGGAGTAGTGCAAGAGGGTGTAGATGGGGATGTTCCGATGGTTATCCGCTCGGTGCCAGTGGTCCATGGCAAGGCTGCTGCAGCTAAGCGTGTTAGGCTGTTCGGTGTGAACCTCGAGTGCCCAACGCCGGACTACGATCCAGACTCTGAGTATGACATGTTGTCCTCCACCCCACTCCCCAATACAACATTAATGCCTTCTTCTCTCTCCCCACATCGCCTCCCTTCCTCTTCGTCTCTCCCTCCTCTCGAATTAAGGGTCTACGGTGGCGGCTCCATACCCCCGCCACCGGCTGAGCTTCCAAGGAACGCTAAGCAGTCCTTCTCCTTCAATTTCGATATTTGAGAAACAGAAACAGAAAGAGATTGAGAGAGAGAGAGAGAGAGAAAGTGTGTATGTGTGTGTATGTGTGTGGGACAACAATTTGGAAGATTTTTTGAAGGAGGACGTGAAAAATTGTAGCAGAACATAAATGGACGAAGACATAGTTCTCGGACCAGACTCACTCTCTCTATCCACTTCTCCTGAAAGCACCCGCAAAAGGCTACTCAAATGAAATCGCTCCTCACATTCTAATTCTGGTGGACACTGAATAGAGAAACAAAGGTTTTGGATGAAATGGAAGGAGAGTGCTAGCTAGATATTGGCTATAATCAATTTTGCAACGGAGTTTTGAGGTCGTGGGGGGTTTGTGAGGAAGTAGCTAGCTGGAGCAATGAGAAGCACCACCCTATCCAACTGCCGTCTTTTAATATTGTATAATACATTTATAGACCGAATATTATCAAAATAGTTGATGATGCCCTTCCTTTGTAGAGTTTGGTTTGCCAAAAAATCCATCCAGGCCATGGACTCCACTCCCCCCCCCCCCCCCCCCAAAAAAAAAAAAAAAAAAAATGGAATTTATTGATGGAATTACATTATCTCTCTCTACCTATATCTCCCCCCCACCCCCCGGCCTAACTTTGCTTTCTTTCTCCCTCCTTTGCCTTTATTGCCGTTGTAGGTTGTATGGTATTTCAGTTGTTCTCGCTGCTGCTGCTGAGTTGGACACGCTCTCAGGTGTTTCGCAGAAAGTTGCAGAATTTTAAAAGGTAGGATATATATTCCACAACTTCATTCGTTTTCGTTTTCGTTTTCCTTTTTTTTTTTTTTTTTTTTTTTTTTTTTTCATTTTTTGTTGTTGTAGGTTCTCTCCCTCTCGACTTTATTCTCAAAACTTTTAGATAATAAAAAAAGAAGTCCGAAAGTTTGAAAAAAAAAATTGCTATTGTTGAAAATAATGAATATGCTACCACCAGTACTACTCAAAACAACTTTTAAGTTTCTCCTCACAATTCCACCCCATCTTAACTGCAACTTCTCTAAAATGCTAGAACATATCATTTATCTTTATCAAATAACTATAGTGTTTTACCCCATAAATTTATGGTTGACCTCTGCATTATTCTGCTATTGTTTCCTTTGATGCAACTAAACATGCACTGATTTTTAAGAACATAAAGCAGATGCAGACGTGTATAATTACTGCCTGGTTAATCCACTAATTAAGATCCCTTAACGTCTCTAAAAGTGTATTATAATTGCCTCTCTCTTTCCTTGTAGTTATTGGACCATGCAACTCTAGTTAACACTAAATATTCATCTACATTAGTAGCCCTACACTAAATATTCATCTACATTAGTAGCCCTATTATTTCAGGGAGTTTCTATTCAAACCTAATATTGTATTCTAATCTTATAGTTTTTTTTTTCTTTTTTTGTTGTGTTGTTGTTGTTGTTGTTATTGTTGTGGTGGTGGATTCACAACTATGTAAAATATGAGGGTGACTTATCGTATTCATGTCTTCACATAATGGCAACATATGCTTATTGGATCACATTTTAAAACTCACAAACAGTAAAAAGAAATCCACACACTTATCATTAACTAGAAGGGGCAACTGGATATTACACTTTTATCATTTTCTCCTTGTGTGTGCGTTTTTATATTTGGCCTTCTGCTTGGATGCTCTATATATTCTAAAAGTGAACATGATCAACCGATTATTGCTCAATTACAATAATTCTTGGTTACTGATACGTTGTGACCTCTAATGCATTTTCTGCCCTAATTGCAACTGTCATATATACTTTCTCATGACTATCCTGCAACCTTTATTTCTATTTGTATAAGCTGGAGTTTCCTCAGACCTTCAAAGTACTGTTAATTGTTCTCATTCTACTTATGAAGTCTGTTTCTAGTGGTCTAGTTTATAAATGGATGCGTCTTTGATTCATTTTTTTTCCAATAATTATATCACCAAAGCTTATGAAAATAAATATCAAAACTCTTCCCTCAATCCAATAATGACCATCTGAATCATCATACACCCATAATTCATTAATATTTAGTTATGGTCTTGCATAAAGGATCCTTGAGGTTTGAATCCCAAAAACCATTTAGTTCGATAGTGTTGGGTTTTGGGTTTTTCTTGTGGTTGTTGTTCGAGAAGTAGGAGAGATCAGAAACCTAATTACCAGCCTTAATGGTTCAATGTTGCCAAGTTCAAGGCACACCCTCAACTGATGAAACTTGCTTTAGCTACAACTTGAATTTAATATTTTTTTAATTGCATTTATAAAGCTCTAGACACATCATTGGAGCTTAAAATATAGACTAGTAAAAGCCAAGAAAATTACTTGGAATTATTACTGAAGACTCCTTGATTCTAAGAACAACTAGTCTTTATGAGACTATGCAAGACAAGAGAAGATCTTGAGCTCTTTTTCTATATATTTTCTGTCACACAACCATTGGCTTTGTTTGGTTGCAAGGAGAATTGAAGGGAGGGGAAGTGAAATTTTTATACTTTAAATGGAAACTTTTGTAATGATTACAACATATGTTATCACATTAGTATCTAATTAATTCCAAATTATTCTACATTTAGTTATTAACTTATATTTCACTTTGTATCCAAATCCCTCCTGTTTGAAAAGGGAAATAAATTTTACATCTTATAAGTATTACTACTAAATATGTTAAGAAAAGTAAAATAAATTTTATATCTTATACAATCATATTGTGTTACATTACAAAAGTTTCTATTTAAAGTATAAAAATTTCAACTCCCTTCCCTTCAATTCCCCTTGCAACCAAACAAAACCTTAGTGAAAATGCACACACAAACATTCGACAAGAAGCATATGAAAGTAACAAGTGAAGCTGTTTGCAGGATTTCATCATTGTTAGTTGTAATATGTAGTTAAATAAAGATTGAAATCTTCTACTTGAAGGAAGCTTAATTGATGAAGTTTCAATACATAGAATTGGTCAAGATTCCTAGTTTGCAAAGGAAAAAAATCTGGCTAAAATTCATTTCAAAGGTCTGGGGTTCAAACAAGTAAGTTTACATGGAGAAGAGTATAAAACATTTTCTGTCGGCCAATCTCACATTCCATAAGAATAATGGCATTCGGGAGAAGGAATTAGACAATTTCCTATTCCGAAATGTTTATTCTTATATGTAACCCAACTTGATTTCAAAATTCATGCAATTTGCAAAATCAAATGTTGGTGTTGTTCTTTCATGGGAAAAAAAAAAGAGTGCATCTTGTTCGTGAAACGATATGGTTTGATTGATCCAGAGACATCAATCAACTCTTATTTGATAATTTCATTGAAAAGTAGTGTCAAATCCTTAGAAAAACCTCCCGGTTGCAACTGTTAATTATTACAATCCATTCATGTATAATCTATAAATTTTCCTGTTTCTTTTTGGTTCATTTTATTATTTCCTTATGTTCTTGCTAGTTGATCAGATGTTAATTCATTTATAAGACAATTCAAAGTTAAATGCATAATGACGATTGGATTGGATCCAACTCTTGATTCCATATATGGCCATGCATTAAATAATTGTAGTTCTCTCTTGGTATTTGATTGTGACAAGTCACCAAGGCACATGATACATTTGAAAATAGAATAAGTTGAAGGTAGGACATTTGTATGTTGGCATTAATTTGTGAGTAGAAACTCAAGGGAGGAGGCAAGGAAACATTTATTATAAATTGATAGAGATATGAGGGGAAGATGGACAGATTTTCAAGCGCTAAGGTACGGTGTGGTGTCAATAAATAATTATAGAATGATGCATGCAGGCAGGTGCAGGTTATATATGTTTCCAGGAAGGAGGAAGGAGGAAGTCGTATCTATCAGCATCAAGATCCCTATAAAACCATGCCCGGTCAGTCCCCAGCCTTTAATATATATATATATATATATATATATATATATATATATATTTGGATTCTAGGAAAGAGATTTTGAATTTCGATGTGTTGGTTTCAAGAAGAGGAAGGAAATTAAAAAAATGATATTAAAGGATATATGTAAGACATAGGGAGTTAGGTGCACCGTGCACCGTGCAGGCGTGCACTGCACTATAAAATAAAGAGGCAACATAGACTTGGGCATTGATAAATCAGCATGCATGTCATACAGTAGTAGTAATAGGTGAAAGTTAGTTATGTGGAAAGAGTAATGGAATGCCAGCTTTGATTAGCTGACACCTCTCGTCTGTCTCTACTCCCTAGCTACTAGCTATATAGACTCCACCAGTCTCTCTCTAGATAGCACCAGTTTATGGATGTCGTACTAAAAGCCCAAGTGCCTACTAATAACTAGTAAATTACCAAGAAGAAAAGAAGAAGATGCCGTCTTGCCGTCTGTCTTAATAATTTGCCTTGTTGATCCGGCCAGGCCCCCTAGCTCCTGATCAACTCCTCATGGCCGCTTGTCTTCTCATCTGATATAGTATCCTATAATATTAGCTGGGAGTCTGGGACTGTCCCTTTGATCAGCCGAACCAACTGATCATCACCAGTACCCGTCACGTACGGAATATATGAAAGGAAGGAGTTGAGGGTTCTTTGGCGACTGCATGAACCCCCCCCCCCCTCTTCCTTCTTCTTTTTGGGTTTGGACTTTAATTAGGGAGAGATTATGAATGAGTCGAGCATTTTGTAGGGCAGAACTAGAGAGAATGGATCATATGTAGATGTCATCTCAGACCATATGGCATTTTATCACATATTATCATGTATGGCTGCCTTCCCAGATCCCAACTGATGGGCTGTTACTCTCTTCTTTTTCTTGGGGAAAAGGGAGGCTGGAGCGTTGGATTTAAAAGAATAATTAGACGTAGTAATGGTGGGATGCAGTGCGTAAGATCGTAGTAATGGTGGGATGCAGTGCGTAAGATAAACCACCGATAAATGCGTACGTCCAAAGGAAAGATGGAAACAACCCAAGAATTACAAGTCTTAGGACAAGGGAAAGTAGAGGCATAACGGAAAGTGTTAGGACGAGGACAGTAAGTTAAGGAAACTTGGGCAACAAATAGCTTCTCTTTTCTGTGCTGCAAGCGTAAGCATACTCCCAATGCACTCCAATGCATCCTCTGCCGTTGGATGCGCGCAGCATAGGAGCCAATATATTTCTGGTTTTGGAATTACAGACCCCCCTCTCTCTCTCTCGTTCGTTGATACTCCAGAGAAGCTGCTGCAGCAAAACGGCCAGCAGTTCCCTCAGTGTTTTTGGACAGTAAAATGATGAGGTGGTGAATAGTGAACATCTGTCCTTTGCAGAGTGCAGAGTGCAGTGTGCAGTGTGCAGTGTGCAGTGTGCAGACGACGGGCGGCTTTCATCGACTTTATTTGGACTGTTATTCGGTTGTTTGGACTTTGGGCTGCCTCTCAAAATAATCAAATACTTAAAAAGAGTTTTTTTTCTTTATTGAGGGTACTAATAGCCTGCAATTTCACTATGCCCAATTGTGAATTGTGATCATTCTTCTCCCCTCCGATCCCTTCTCTCCTGGCCCAATTACCAACACAACAACCCTCCCCACACCCACGAACCTTCTCTCCTGGCCCAATTACCAACACAACAACCTTCCCCCACACCCATGAATCAGTTGGGGGAATTTCTATTACTTCTTTTATGTATTTTATTTTCATATTTACTCAAACTTCTTTTCTATTTCCCTATCCATAAAAAAAAAAAATACTTTTATCTTGCTACCCTAGTAATTTAAAATCCCTCTATCGCCCTTAACAATTGATTCCTCTTTCCGACACCTCCACTGGCAGCAGCACGTGTGGGTTGATAAACTATCAATTTAATCTAGTCTAACAATGGCCTGAGGCATAAGGAACTCCTTCCCTTGATTCTTTCAAAGCTAAACCCTGAGAAAAACTAATCTAAGAACAACCCTAGCTAGGCCGGGGGGAAATATTTGATCCATGGCTTGTCATAATTATAATATTGGAAGGGGGCGAAATCATCTAGGTCAAGACTCGGAGGATAGATAGACAATGGCTTTTGTGACTACCACTTGCTTTATCATTCCTCTTTGAAAAAGCAGGTAGTAATGGTACTCTTAAGGGGAATGTGTTTCGGAAGAAATTCGGAACTTGCTTTTCGATCTGTATGTGTTTTTTATATTTTAATTTGTTTGAGAAAAGAAAGTACATGTTGCTAGTGTACTCTTTTCTCTTTTCTCTTTGAAATCCAACCCCCCTCTCTCCTCTTAGTGATTGATTACCTATTCTCCCTAAGAGTATAAGATTCTAGTATACCTGTTACAAACATGGATTTAGGGAGAGAGTCCCAATGTGAACCGAGAAGAGGAAGGAGGGAAAGAAGAGAGCCAACAAGATTACAAGATTATGTAATAAACATATAACAGTGTAACTGACAGAAAAGGGGATTAAGGAACTATTATAAATAGACAATAGGGGTAGTGCTAGAGATAAGAACTTTCTTGTTTTGTCTTCTTTGTTTGTCTGTTAAGGAGGAGGCTAACCTCGAATTAGCCAGCCTGTAATGTTTTCTCTTCTTGTTCTTGAGTAAATCCTGCTTGAACTCATTCTCTCCATCATTTGGTGCTTTCATTGAGAGATATTTCCATGGCAGATGGTACTCGGTTTTGCCTGCTCGATGAATCGATCAAGCAATTGACTGAGTCTTCGTTACTTTCCGCTCAACGTCTTGACGCCCTGCAAGATTCATTCAAACGTCTTGACGCCCTGCAGAACTCATTCAGTAATCACCAACAAGTTTTTTCCGACCTAGTTCTCAAAGTTACAGCAATGGATGCTCATGTAGAGCAGGTTTTGCGCATGAAAACCCCTGCTACTAATCCAGTTTCTACTGCCAATAACGCTTTTGACATGCCGATTTCAGCCAATCCAACATCAAACTTTCAAGATTCATCTTCTTTAGCTTCCATACGGGAGCGCCCCAGATCCATCCGGTTAGATTGCCCCCGGTTTGATGGCGTAGATCCGTTGGGGTGGATATTCAAGGCTGAGAGGTTTTTTACCTACCATAACACTTCCGATGAGCAACGTTTGTTGATATCGTCTTTTCACATGGATGGAAATGCTCTGCAGTGGTTTCAATGGCTGCATCGTAATGGGGAATTCACAAATTGGGCAACATTCATCAAAGCTTTGGAGATCAGGTTTGGTCCTTCGGAATTTGAGGATCACCAAGGTGCTCTGTCTAAACTCACTCAAACATCTTCTGTTTCTGAGTATCAAACCCAGTTCGAAACCCTCGCGAATAGAACCACAGATCTTTCCACATCTTTCTTGATCAGCTGCTTCATTTCTGGATTGCGTTCAGATATTCGAACCGAAGTTATAGCATTCCGGCCTTCTTCCTTGTCCCAAGCCGTCGGTTTAGCTAGGTTGAAGGAGGCCAAATTCTTGGAACAAAAGAAACGCTTTCCACCATTTCGAGAGCCTGCGACGATCCTTTCCCCATTACTTCCTACACCAAATCGAAATCCAATATTGTCGAACTCAACTCAAGCAAAATCATTTTCCTCCCGTTAATCCTACAAGTTCCGCAAACTCTAATTCCAAGATCCCCATTAGGCGCCTTAGTTTTGCGGAAATGCAAGCCTGAGGAACAGGGTTTATGTTACAATTGTAATGATAAATTTTCTCCAGGCCACCGCTGTAAAAACAAACAACTATTCCTTTTGGACTCTTCTTTGGATCTTGATTTGCCTCATTCTGACGAATTGTTGGATGATGCTCAACAACAGGAGTCTCCTTCAAATAATGACATTCAATCATCCGAAATTTCTTACAATGCCTTGGCGGACAACCTTAGTCCATACTGCGTTTTTGGAACAATCAACGGATCTAAGGTTCACATCTTGGTGGATGGTGGTAGCACGCATAACTTCCTACAGTGCCGTATTGCTCACCATTTGGGTCTTCTAGTTACGGCTGAACCTCGTGTTTCCGTTCTTGTTGGGAATGGAGAAAGATTACAAAGTGAAGGGTTCATTAGCAAGCTGTCGGTGAACATTCAGGGGCATAATATTTTAGTCGATGTATTTCTTCTTCCAATTCAAGGTGCTGAGTTGGTTTTGGGTGTCCAGTGGCTACTGCAGCTCGGTCCGATCGTATTCAATTATCAGAAATTAACTCTGTCATTCTCTCAAAGATGATGAATCCATTCTATTTCAAGGTGTACGTACCGGAAGCACCCTCTCAAGTATCGGTGCATACATTGCGCCGATTGGCGAAAAACAGATGCCGTGGCGACCATGTTCCAGCTTGAAGTGCAAGGTTCTTTCCAGTCGGCTGCTTCACCAGACTCGGATACTTCTACTGGTAATGGGAAGGAATTGACTGAGTTACTAAAGCGGTACAGTGAAGTATTTGATGAGCCGACCGGGTTACCTCCGACACGTGCTTTTGACCATGCAATCCATCTCCAAACCGGTTCTCAACCGGTCAATATTAAACCATACCGCTACCCTCATTTTCAAAAAACAGAGATTGAGAAACAAGTTGTGGAAATGCTACGCACAGGTATTATACAGACCAGTACTAGTCCGTTTTCTTCCCCAGTTCTATTGGTTAAAAAGAAAGACGGGACATGGCGTTTTTGTGTGGATTATCGAGCACTGAATGCTATCACTGTTCGGGATCAGTTTCCCATCCCAACTGTCGATGAATTATTTGATGAACTCCGTGGCGCATGTTTTTTTTCAAAGTTAGATCTTCGCGCGGGGTACCATCAAATCCGAGTTGATCCAAGCGATATATATAAAACAGCCTTTCGGATGCATGACGGTCACTATGAGTTTCTTGTTATGCCATTTGGCTTAACAAATGCTCCGTCCACTTTTCAACGACTCATGAATACGGTGTTTCGGCCATACCTTCGTCAATTTGTTTTGGTTTTTTTTGACGATATTCTGGTTTATAGTTCTACATGGTCCGACCATATGTGCCATTTAGCTTCAGTACTCCAGGTACTACAGGATCATGCCCTCTTTGCAAAGAAGTCTAAATGCGTTTTTGGGCAGCGTACAGTGGAATATTTGGGGCATATTATTTCTAGTGCTGGAGTCGCCATGGATCCTACTAAGATCTCGGCAATCCTTTCTTGGCCGATTCCACGAAATGTTAAGGAGCTTCGTGGGTTTTTGGGCCTCTCCGGGTATTATCGTCGCTTCATCCACCGGTATGCGCATGTTGCTGCACCCTTGACTGAGCTGTTGCGCCACGACAGTTTCTTTTGGAGTGAATCTACTCAAGCTGCTTTTGTTGCTCTTCAAATGGCAGTCACCACTGCACCAGTATTGGCGTTACCTGATTTTGAGGCGCCATTCGCCGTGGAGACAGATGCCTCTGGTTTTGGCATCGGTGCAGTCTTGATGCAAAACAGTAGGCCATTGGCCTTCTACATCAAGAAGTTGTCCGCCCGAATGCAAGCTTCTTCAACGTATAGTCGTGAGATGTTTGCCATAACATTGCCGTCCTGAAATGGCAACAGTACCTACTTGGACGGAAATTTTTTATACATACCGACCAACGCAGCTTGAAGAGTTTGACGGAACAAACGATTCAGACACCTGAGCAACAACAGTTCCTTGTCAAGCTTCTAGGGTTTCAATTTGAAATTGTGTATAAACCGGGTAAGGAGAATACAACTGCGGATGGATTATCACGGATTCCGACTACATTTTTGGGATTTTTTGCACTCTCCGGTGTTAATTTTTCATTTATTGATCAACTCCGGCAAGAAAACACATCAGATGTTGAGTTGCAGGGTATTCACCAGGGGCTGCTTGCCGACCCAACGGCTTACCCAGACTTTACTGTCCGCGACTCCTTATTGTATTTTTGGAATCGACTTATGGTGCCCACCAGCTTCAGTCTTTGCCCCCTTCTCATAACTGAGTTTCATTCCACCCCCCGTGGAGGCCATTCCGGCGTTCAGAGAACCTTTCTCCGACTATCCGCTTGTTTCTTTTGGAGAGGAATGAGAAAACAGGTACAGCAGTTTGTGTTGGCTTGCCAAATTTGTCAACAAATGAAATCCATTAATCGTTCTCCAGCCGGCCTTCTCCAACCATTACCCATTCCCACTCAAGTATGGGAAGATATTTCTATGGACTTTATAACCCATTTACCAATGTCTCAAGGAAAATCTGCCATACTAGTGGTTGTTGATCGCCTCACAAAATACAGTCATTTTTGTAGCCTGCCGAGTTCCTTTACAGCCCTGAAGGTTGCAACTGTGTTTGTCAGTGATGTTGTTAAACTCCATGGTTTTCCAAGAACCATTGTAAGCGACATAGACCCTTTGTTCTTAAGTACCTTTTGGAAGGAATTATTTCGCCTTCAAGGAACAACGCTTGCAATGAGCACCGCTTATCATCCTCAAACAGATGGACAAACAGAGGTCTTGAACCGTTGTCTGGAGATGTATTTACGAAGCTTTGTTTGCGATGAACCTCGGCGATGGGCGATCTACTTACCTTGGGCTGAATTTTGGTATAACACATCCTATCATTCAGCTATTGGAATGGCGCCTTTCCAAGCACTATATGGAAGATCACCTCCAGAGTTTGTTTACTGGCCTCCGAACACTTCTTGCAATGACGCCGTATCCCAGGAATTGGGTCAAAGAGATGCTGTTTTACATCTTTTGCGTCAGAATCTACTTAAGGCCCAAATCAAAATGAAAGTCCAAAGTGACAAGCACCGTTTGGATTCACAATTTAATGTTGGAGATTGGGTCTTTGTTAAGTTGCAGCCTTATCGCCAACATTCTGTCGCTCTCCGACTAAATCAGAAACTGGGTAGGCGATATTTTGGACCTTTTCGTGTTTCAGCTCGAATTGGTACGGTTGCATATCGTTTGGATCTGCCATCTACATCCAAAATTCATCCGGTATTTCATATATCTGTCCTTAAGAAATGCATTGGTCAGCCCCACACTCAAGTTACTCCTCTTCCGCTGTTAGGGAACCAAGAAGATGATGCCATTACGCCACTGGCGATTATTCAACGACGTTTGGTCCATCGTCGAAGTGGACCAGTACCACAACTTCTTATTCAGTGGCAAGGCTTACCACCAGAGGACAGTACATGGGAAGATGCAGTCCTGTTCCGTGCTCAGTTTCCTCACTTCAACCTTGAGGACAAGGTTGTTTTTTCAGGGGATAGCAATGTTACAAACATGGATTTAGGGAGAGAGTCCCAACGTGAACCGAGAAGAGGAAGGAGGGAAAGAAGAGAGCCAACAAGATTACAAGATTATGTAATAAACATATAACAGTGTAACTGACAGAAAAGGGGGTTAAGGAACTATTATAAATAGACAGTAGGGGTAGTGCTAGAGATAAGAACTTTCTTGTTTTGTCTTCTTTGTTTGTCTGTTAAGGAGGAGGCTAACCTCGAATTAGCCAGCCTGTAATGTTTTCTCTTCTTGTTCTTGAGTAAATCCTGCTTGAACTCATTCTCTCCATCAATACCCCATTAACTGTAAATTATAGAAGCACTGTTTCTCTCTCTCTCTCTTCGCCATCATGCATTTCTGTTCCATTTTGTCCCACTGGCCCTTCAACAACTTCTTGGAGCAGTACTTGCTTTATCATTAGAAACACTCAACAGCTGGAGGGAGAGAGAAGAATTAAATTGAAATTGATCTGTTGAAGCATTGGTGATATGTAACTCTAAGATGGGATAAGGTGATGTGAAGAAGAATATTCGCTCCTCTTACATATCCTAAATCCCATAAAATATAGGTATAGTATAGGTACTAATCATTAATCGCCTTCCTTGATTTGTCGATCTCCTACTCTAATCTCCTTGTTTTTCCTACCCTAGTGGTGTGTATTCGTCTCTTCTCTTGTAGTATGTTGTATTTTGGTTAAGTCTCCTCTTAGCTACGTTGGGGCCCGGAGAGATCCAGAGGAAAGAGCTAAGCAATGGATGATGGGGAAGCTGGGCTTGGCTAGGGGCGATAGGGAAGCTATGCATAGGACATGTGAGTATAGAGATGGAGGGGGTGTTGTAAGATGAGAGTTTGAGTAAATATAGAATAAAACACACATATCATCTGTTGTCCTTTGGATTGTAATTGTTGGTAAAATGGGCTATGTTTGATGAGAGAGAGTATATGTGGGCTTCTCTGATGATGTGGTAGAGTTTCTGATATGTGACAACGATTTTAGGCAGTGTTACGGCATCTTGAAGCATTAAATGAAGAAAGATGATGAAGAGAGAGAAACTGGAGAGAGAGAGGAGAGAGAAGATGATGTGGTGGGATCCACAATGGAACCCACAGTGCCAAGGTGGCATGCCACCATGGCGGCCAGCCACATGGCCAGCCATAGGGCACAACCACAGGCCCACTACCATGCACACAGGGCAGCACAGCAATAGCCGTAACATGCTCATGCAGCAAGCCATGCCACACTATGCATGCCAGCAGCAGATACCACTAGCAGCAGCTAGCCCACAGGCCCATTGCCGCATGCATGCATGAAGCCCACCAGGTGTTTGATAAAGGTTTAGAGTGAGAATCGACAATATGTCTAGAGAGAAGTCTTCTCGGGAAAAATATATATGCATCTACAGGGTTTGGTTAAGGAAAGGCCGGTTACAGAGGTCATTTCATAAGAAGTTCAGGGTATTTTCGTCAAGTTACAAAAGGTAAGATCCATTATCGATGGCTTGTAGAGAGCCACGTAGTAGAAATGCCAATCTGACTGCTTATAAAGGTGTGGGCTCGAGTGTATTGCGTCAGTTCCGTCAAAATTCTCTCGCTTGTGTTTCAATTGGGTGGAAGCATTGTAGTGTGGTGCTTCGTGTTCCATGTAGTAAGCGCCTCGATTCCATGTGGTGCACACCCAGTACGACGGTAAGAAGATGCAGATCGAATGGCTGCGTGCTACTCTGATTTTCAGAGGCGTGATTAGAAAAGATCTGATGGTGCTCTTTAAATCTAGCCTTTTTGTAGATGATCTAATGGCCGCCAAAGAAGATTCTCGACATAGCAAATCACAATTCGATAACGCATTGGCGATGATGATTCCATGCGGCAATGGTGCACGGTATGGGTTAAAAAGATTCTATTTAACTTAATTTCATTTGCTGACTTCAAACTGTCATATCTTCTTCATCTTAGCTCGGAATTGGACGGTTCAAGTTGCACCGAATCTGAAATTCGATCCTCTACCTATTGGGCACCGTTGGGAGTCAGGATAACAAAGGGAAAAAAAATCAAAAACAGGGTAGGGAAACTATACAGAGGGTGTTTTTAGGATTTTGTGTCCTGTGGGAGTGATCAATCACCAACCACCTCTTCTTTGCGGATCAATGGAGTGCCAAATCCCTGTAAGAGGTCGGTAGAGCTTTTATTTTTACATTCATGGTGATTATGAGTTGTGTGAAAAAGATTGGAAACTAGTAAACAAGGTGTGCTCTGTGAATCAATTTCTACCATCATTGAAGGCTGTTGAAGAATTTTGAGAGCATTGTAGAACTCCAAAAGTATTGCTAGCCATTCAAAAACATCGGTTGCGAAATTTTCTCATTCCCTATCTTTTTAGTGTTTTCTATGCATTGTATGCTAGTATAGGTGAAAAAAAAAGTGGAATACCTATATAGTCTAGGGCAATTTATTATAGGGCATTTTTATAAACCCCAAAACATTTCTTTTGTATTGTGTTCAGTGGGTGCTGGACACTAGCTGTCATAACCTGAATCTTGGCATTGTCTATCCTCATAGTTTTACGCTGAAAAAACCTAGGGTTAGTATTATTGTCTTGTAAGAGATTAAAAGCTGAGTATTGAGTAAATACGGAACTCGTTGGGCATTACTCCGTGGACTAGCCATCACACACTGTGGTGGTGAATCACGTAATATCCATGTGTTCATTGTTTTATTTTTTGATATATTTCGGAGTGAGTGGAATGGCTTACAGAGTAGGTGTACAAATCTGGTAGACTTGACCACTGTGTGGTAGCGATGTAGATTTATATACACTTGTGTGTATGTTGAAATTTTAGTTCTCCATCAGCTTTAGACAGTAGTGAAATAATCAAAGAAAAATTTATACACTGATTCATCCCCCCCCTCTCAGTATCAACTCAAATTCATCATCATCATCAACCAAACCTTTAAAGACACAGCAACAGTGATTTAACCAAGTTAGGATGAGATATTAGTGCACAAAAACCCTAAAATACAAAGCAAATAGGGCTTTGCTCCAAGTTCATGAATTCAATTAGAGTGATTACCAAATTTGGGTTGGCAGGCTAGTTGTTTGATTAAGTTAGTACCATCCATCCAAATTCAGCTTACCATGTATCATTCCTGCAGTCTAGCTACTACCTCAACACCATTTCCTAATCGAAACCCACGGTCCCTAGTCCCTACCCTAAATGTGAAAACTGAATCGCCGAGAGTTACCTACCCTTATTAGCTAGGGTTCATACCAGTACTACTCGAATATTTCCTATTTCACTATGAAGTGGGGAAATGCAATACCTCTTAGGCCCTATAAATAAAAATTAAAAACTTATGTTTGCATTTTGAATTCTATTTTAAGGAAGAAATATAAGAGGCCCTAAACTGATTTTATTTGACGAAATTAAAATTGTTGTTATTACCTATTATTAGTATTACATATCCCCAGGGAGCCCCCCACCCAAAAAAAAAAAAAGAGAGCAGGGAAAAGGAGAAGCATGGAAATCTTAGAGATCTAATATGAGGTCGGAGACACAGAATGGACCTCGTTGATCTTTTTTTCCTTCCCTTCTAAGTTCCAAGTTCCATCTCTAAAGATTTTGTAAAGCATTGAATGCAGCACATTCCCGTACGTATTCTGAATCGGTTTGTTTCTTCTTCCTTTCCCTGCCTCGTTTGGTACTTTTTATCTACTGGTAGGGTAGGGTAGGGTAGGGTAGGGTAGGGTATCCTTTGTCTCGTCTCCCAAGCTGTGAAAGCAACAGAAGAGATGGAGCCAGGAGATGGAAGAACAGAAGTAGAAGCAGCAGGCGAAAGTACAAATGGAGCAGTGCAAAGAAAGAAGGAAAACCAGAAGCAAACAAAAGAAACAAAGGGAAGAACAGGGGAAAAATAAAAAATAAAAGAAGAAGAAATGGATTCGTGGGGTTGGAGAATTGGAACGGAGGCAATGCGGCCTGTTCATCATACTTGTTTATATGTTGCAATTGTTGTCTTCTTCATCACGTACCAGCCAATTAAGCAACTTACTCTCATGGGTCAGGCTCAGATTCTCACATTTACCTCGCTCGACTCGTTCATCATAACACTTGAGACTTGAGAGGAATCAACTTATCAATTAGGGCACCCATGATGAAGTTGCGGGTAGACTCTTTTAATTTTTGTGCCACAGACTCACAGACCACCCACCCACTGCCCTCTGGAGATGGAAGAAATAGAAAAAGGCCATGGAAAAAAAAAAAAAAAAAAAAAAAGGCTTTGAACTCCTAAATTTTAATGAGCATTAACAGCGACAGTTCACTGGCTCAGACTGTCTTGCAGCCGATCCCAGAAACAACTTGCAATAATAAGACGTAACTATAATTAATGGATAGTTTGTGAAGTTGTGGGCGCAGATAACAGAGTGAGTGCAGAAAGAGCGAAAGAGGAAGAGATAGATACTGGGATTCAGATCCTCTTCAAGATGCTTTTTAGGTCCAGCCCGGTCAAGCACCGGTCTAGCACCGTTGGATTAGAAAGATATCCAATCGTGCTGGGCCGGGCTGGGAGCACCGGAAATATCTGTTTCCAAGATACTGCTGTTTTTTTATTACTTTTTAATTGAATAGATCAATCATAAATTGCACCCTGTGATAAAGGATAATGGTCCGCTTTTGATGGTCCCTTTATATAAGATAAGAGCCGTGAGACATCACCTCTCATCACCTATTTGCTTAAGTTGGCTTGGCTTGGCTTGGTTTGGCTTGGCTTGACATACAATCGTTAAGGTCATGACAATGACACCTAACAATGACGAGGGGTCCATTCTAAAATAAGCCAGCCAAGCTCTATATGTTCAACAAATAGAGGGAGAGCTGTGGAGTACTGTGGATCTCATACCCCCTTCGCTCGTGTCTCTATGTCCTTCTTCCTATCTATCTATCTATCTATCTATCTATCTATTTATCTATCTATCTATCTGTTAAAGGGGTCAATTATTCTAGTTTTGAATAATTGAGACAGTTTCTTACCAGTTTCAATACCTAAGAGTCCATTCTTAGATTCGTTCTATTTACTCAACGGTTCCAAAACCAGAAACCCAGTTCTGGATCCTTAATGGTTCTAGCTGTACACTCAAAGGACTACCTCTTAGGTATTTATATGGTACTGTAAAATTCTCTCCTTTTTTCTTACTGTAACAAAGATTTATATCAAATAAAACACAATTAAGAATTTATATTCTATAGGAATAAGTCTACCATGAACCAAAACATTCTCAATATCATAATGGGCTTTAATCTACTCGGCTCATCCAGGGGTTGTGGGCTACCTCCTTTCTAGAGGAGCTAGCTACTCCTAGCTGTACAACAATTGTTCGCTTTGTTTTCTGGTTGTCCTTAAAAAAAAAAAATAATAATAATAATAATTTATAACAAATTGACGAGTAAAAATTAAATGTCTTAATAGTACTGACTCAAGCTCTGATTGATTATAAAAGAAATTAAAAGGAAAGAAAGTAAAAATTTCAAATTTAAAAAGAAAATTTTGTAATGATTACATCACAGCTATCACATGATTAGATCACTGCTATCACATGAGTTATGTAATTAACTCCAAATCATTCTATATTTGATTATTAACTTACACTTCATTTTGCAGTCAAATTCTTTGCATTTAAAAAGTAAATTAAAAATTACATCTAAAGAAGTATCATTACTATATATATATATGGTAAGAAATTTAGGTGCTTTATACAATCATATAAAAAAAATTTATAGATTTTATGTTTGAACATTTTCATTTCTCTTCCTTTTAATTTTCCTTGCAACCAAACTGAGCCTCAAGGGAATGAGAGAGATTTAATAGGCTAGGCTGGCGGAGGCTACGCCTATGGGAAACTGGAAGCAAGGTTTAAAAACTGAAAATTGAGTATATGATATCAGTGTCTATCAATTCCAATTTAATTTTAATTTGGATCGTCTCATAATCATAATCAGTGAGACTCGGGCTAACTCTTTCGGAATCAATAGATAAATAATTCTGAGTCGAATGGACCGATACGGTGAAATTCAAGTCCGTTTTTAACCCCTGGTTGGAAAACGGTTCAGCTTGATCCCACCAAGGCAGGTGCTGGCTATTAACTAGTTGACTCGTTTCCTTACTGGGCTTTAAACTGGGTATCCAATAAAGCTGGTGTCAAATCAGTCCAATATTCAAACCCAATGGCCAAGAGGCCCAACCGCCCACAACCCAAAGATTATTTTTATCCTCACGGAATTAGGTCACAGAAATTGTATTTTGATTTCAGTTGGCGGCCAAGGCAGGAGAAGAGGACTGAGGCAGGAGTGAGGAATCGCAGAGAGAAAAATGGATCCATTCTCATCGCCTTCGAGCGGGTCGTCGTCTCAACCTTCAACAGAGGCCTTTATGGACCAGTTCAAGGTTCAGCTCGCCCAGGCTTATGCGGAGGAGTTCCTTGAGGTAACCCTGTGATTCATGAATTTCCTCTTTGTTATGAATCTTTTAAACCGCAGTGAGGCCTACATATAGTCTCCATATAATAATACGGGACTGATTTGTGGATTTCATGCCCATCTCCACCTCTGCCCATGCTTCTATCGGGTATAAGACTGCTAGATTTCGACGAGAAAGCTCTGGTTTGAAAATTTATGGAGATTGACAGTTTTTCCTTTTCTTCTTTCTTTAATTCATTATTGAGTATTGGTTCATTCAATATTATCTATTCTACGACGCCCTAAACATGAAGGCAGCATACTAAGTTGTGGAGTTCTCTTCCTTTATTATTCTTACCTTCTTTTTAATTATTACCTTAACTATTGGCCCCTTTTATTGAGACTTACAATGGATACGGGTTGACCCTAGTTGTTACGCTTGGAATTTAAGCCGTATGATAGCAAATTTTTCTTCTTTTTTTCTTGGCCGGGGGAGGGGGAGAGAGACTTTTGTGGAGTTTTGTTGGTTTTTTGTTCATGTTTGGAGGTCTGTGTCATTACATTAGCAATCTAAACATCCCTACCATGTATAATTTTCTCTATGAATCAAACTACATTGTTCGGATTCTAATTAAAAAATTTCTTCTTGGCAAACCGAATCGCTACCCAGTTATGAGTAGTTCTGTGACAATGTAGTATCATAGCTTGTTTTGCCATTTTTCATGATTGTACTAACAAGTCTGATGGCATCGGTGGACTTTTAAGTTGAACTCAAGCTTGCGGGAGCAAGATAATTTGCAATGACCAGAGCGTCCTTTAAATTTTGGACAAGTTTATTGTTTTGGCAGTAACTGTGGTGAGACAACCGCAATAGTAATATCAAACTAATCAAGATTAAGAGTCAACCTTTGTAGAGCGACAAAGTACCAGCCTCAAACAGGTGGAGATATGACAATTAATTAAACCCCATATAATTTAGTTTATTAGATACAAAGGATGGGACTGGGAAGGGGTAACAAAGTATCATATGTAAAAAATGCTCATTCCTCAATAATTAGGTTGTTGCCTATCCACTGTACACCTAGTGGACAGTGAATATTATGGTATGAATAGATAGATGCATTAGCACGGACCAGTGTAAAAGGGCCTTTGGCACATGATTTGGCTCACCAGTGAATGCATAGCCTGCAGGCCTTGGAGTCACCTTGTCAAAGCAATATTGAACTGTTGGTCAAGATGAACTTCTCCTGTTTTCGTTAGCTGTGTTAACTCCATCGCACAACAAAGACAGCAGCCAAGCAAATAAGGGTATTGAATTAGAGTAAAGCCTGCAAGCTGAAACTCTGATCTTCTTATGATTTCATAATTCTTCAACTCTGGCCTCCTCAGTTCTGGATAAATTCAGTTAAGATTTTCCCGGTACAACATTTCTGCATCAGTTGTCTTCCCAAAAAGATTGTTTCCCCTTAAGAAGGTTAAATTTCACTGGGCTTTAACTGCATCAGACTCTGTCGAACTCCTTCAACGTGCCTCTGCCATAACTTAACTGTATCTCTTTCAGCTCACTGACATAGATATAGGACCCTTATAGTTTGAGAAGAAAAGAGAATTTGCAAGTCCTGGAAAAGCTCTGGCAAGCCCTATAAACCAGCCAGCCACTTTAGGACCACCAGTTGGGCAGATCCGGTAGTATGCTTGTTCATTTTGTTTCAGTGGTTTAATTTTTCCCTGAAATTTTCTTTTTAAGAGGCAAATCTTTGATTTCGGGAGTTCTAGTTTAGGTCTTTTTTGCATGACCTAGAACTGGATCCGAGTTGTAATCCGCTTTTTTGTATCTGGGATTATTATTATTTTGGGTCAAGTTTGCTGGAGTTTCTAGGCAAGTCTTAATAAAACAATTAAGTACTAACTTTTCGCAATTAGAATAGGACTTTCTGTCCTGTCTTTTGTTATGTCTGTCATCTCTTTTTGTTATGTCTCTCATGTGTGTTGAAATGTTCTTCTACAAAGAATTCAGCAATTTTATGATAAAAAAGAGTAAAGTTTGGTTTGATACAAATTTCAGCATATAGAAGTTGATTAGAAATAGTTATCTGATTTCTCAAGTCATGTTTGGTTCCTATTTTGTCACTAAATACAAACAATAAAATTCATGTATTTTGTCTGGTCTATCTCTACCGTCGCTTATTCCTCCTGCCTAAAAACCAGATTCTGCTGCTGCTCTATTTCTAATGTTTTTCTATCCTTCATATTTCTGTTACTCTATTCAACTGTCATTTTCTTTAACTTTACATTAATTATTGCTTCTCCCCTTTGAATCATTTCATATATATGTTTATATTTCTGGCCCACCCTGTAGAAAGTCATAGTTTCAAAAGGACAAAGTTATTTATTTATTTTCTACATCGTACATCTTTTCGTTCAATGC
This sequence comes from Protea cynaroides, assembly GCA_028583415.1. Classification (NCBI taxonomy): domain Eukaryota; kingdom Viridiplantae; phylum Streptophyta; class Magnoliopsida; order Proteales; family Proteaceae; genus Protea; species Protea cynaroides. The sequence goes on along the minus strand of CM053275.1, from coordinate 99,448,040 downwards.
ATTAAAATACAAGATGTGCAAAAAGTGGTGTTAGCAAGCTGTCTATATTGAAAGATAACCAGCATATATGTTTGGAGCAAAACCATGACCACATAAATTAGCACAACTGTTTGATAACTGTGTTTTGAAATCCTTTTTCAATTCATGTTTATTTTCGTTTTCTCCTTTTAATCACTATGATTAACTATCAAAGTGGTAATTATGCTAATTGTGTTTTGCTTTTGTGATTGCACACAAGACAATAAGAGGGAAGTGCTTTGAAAAGTGCATTACGAAGCCAGGGACAAGCCTGAGCGGGAGTGAAAGTAGTTGCGTTTCAAGATGTGTGGATCGCTACATTGAAGCCACAGGTATTGTCAGTCGATCTCTTTTTGGCTCCCCTCGCTAGAGGTTTGAGGATCTTTGCAGCTACCATACCCCCATCAAAATGCAGCACAGAGTGCACTTGAGGTTTCTTATTACTGAAGCTCGTCGAGGGCCATATTCACACACAATTTCTTATTTTATAATCTTCAATGTAGCATTAGCCTCATTAACTTTAGATTTTCCCTCCACCGTGGTTTTGTTAGTTAAGAAACGCAAGAGATCCATATTCTGAAGATACGAAGTATTTGATCTTTGGATTTTGAACGTTGTGCTTTGGTCTTAGCTGTCGGATTTTCTGTTGAGATTTTATTTCCGAAAGAACATTATAAGATTTGGATCTCTCTCTCTCTCTCTCTCTCTCTCTCTCTCTCTCTCTCTCTCCCTGTCTGTGTGAACTGATGTAGGTTGTTAACATTCCTCCACCCTTCCACTACCAATGTCCCAGTGGGCACTTGCGGCAGTTTTCACTCTGGCCTTCATTCCAAATAGCCTTTTCAGAGGTAACCATTTTCAAGGACGATCGTGAAGGGTGAGTCAACAAAAACCATTAGCATATCAACTTCCGATTAGTTCCATTCAAAACTAATGTGGGACTTAAGGTTGTAACATGCACACCCCTTCATGTAAAAGCCTGTGCACTGCCCCACAGATGGAAGCTCTGATGATCATATGACCGTGATTCAACACAATTATCATTTGACTGAGCTTGTTTATGTCGTTTGTTGTGCTGAAAGGATGTTTGCTTTGCAACAATGTGATGGCAATTTTGGCAGTGTTCAGAGAACATCCTTTGTTGGGGTATGCTTATCCTGAAATATGATTCTAAAGGTTCTAGGTCATCGAGTAAAATGAAATTTTTGCAAGTAAAATCCCAAAATTTATTGTTACAAAGGCCTTTACTTGGAAATTAAAGAGCCAAAGGAAAAAAGAAATGCAAGCTACACATGGAGCAGCACTTTATACGATGGCAAATTCCTTTGCCATAGGCAGAGCCAATAATTTTAACCAAGGGGACCCACAGACATTTTCTGTTAGAAATATTACCCTGATCAAGTGATCGTAATATTTTCCTTTTGCTGAAGGATCAGGAAATATTCCAAAAAACTACAGTGCATCCTTCGGTAACACATGAGAGAATATCAACCAAACCACAAAGTCAAGGCCAAACTTGGATCCTACACGTATGCAGGCCAATGGAAGCAAGTGTCCACATAGAACCACACACTTATCGTATCGTTTCCCACGAACCTGGGTAGCCCAAGCATCATCGACATGTACATGGACACTAGCACAATTGCAAAGTCGAACACAACTTCAGTGGCCGCAAACCATGGCCAGAACCGATTTGGGCCATGGACACCAACCACATCAGAGCTAATCAGTGCGCAGGCTTTGGCATACGTATGACTGGCCGTTGTGCCTAATCAACTAAGATTTGAAACTCTTAAAGTCTGACATCCACCGGACGCAAGCTACTACATTCGTTCCCAAAAGGTCAATAAAATTCAATGGAATCTCTATACCTCCCACAGATGAGGTGGATCCGTGAAGCTTGGCCAGTTGATTGGTGTCCTACCAGTAGAATGCAGGGACTCATACGGTCATGCATTCAATTCTCCTGTATTCAAATTGTACTTTAAGGCAACAACTCTAATAGTGTAGAAATCACCTATGGGGACCAATAGTGTTCTCAAAAAATTAAAAATAAAAGAGTGGGCCAGAAGTGTCCCTTCACTTGATGGAGGCACCTCCCTTATTTCCTTTGATCTTTGGAACTCTGGAAGAGAGGTGAGGTTGATAAAGAAACTCTATATGTACCTCTCTAAGCATGTAGGATCAAGATACAAGAAAAGAGATCTCCGTTCTCCAAGAAAAGAAACTCTAAATGCCTTAAAATAGTTAAATTGTAACTGCCTTGCATGCACACTGAGAATCAAGCAAACGAAAAACTCACAACTGTGAGAAGGAACAATGTCCAACATCCAATATTTAATAACTATTCATACTTCTTGCGCATTAACCACATGCTCCGGTCTGAACTTCCTCTTGATAAATCATCAGAAGATCACTTTCATCATTCTAAACCTAAGCCTTCAAAAATTGTATGAAATTCTCGACAATTCAACAGACCAAAAGAACCTTTCAGATGAAGGCTTTCTGTTCACAGTCATAGAAGGGAAATCAGAAAGCTTAGGTGTCCCTCTTGTTCTAAACTCAATGCAGTTACCAAAAAGACTGACCACATGAAAAGTTTGTTGTACATGAAAGGAACAGAGCCTAATGGCCCTTTCTACCATGCAATGTTGCTGACATTACTCCCATCACACTTATTTCTTCGCCCAAAGGTGAACGAGAACAATTTTATATGGCCAAACAAAAAAAAAACATATATGGAAGGGGCAAGGTGCTGACATGCTACACCTCTGAGCTGATAACTTGTTCAAAATCTAATAGAAATCAATTTGTAAGAACCCTAACAATTATGATAAATGGTATTTTTGGTTTCAAGAAACTCATCAAAGACGAAGATATCAAGACATGAGCTGCAACCTACCTATGTGGTGAGCTCCATAATAGCACTCACAATATCCCCACCGTGCGTCTTGAGAGCCTTGACAGCCTTAGCCCTTGACACTCCCGCCTGTGTCATCACTAAATCAATGTCACGAGGCTCCACCCCCGTTTCATCAACCTCCTCCTCTTCCTCATCAGCCTGTGCAGCAGCAGCAGCGGCAGCAGAAACATCAGGCTTTGCCATTACTGACCCCATGTCTGGCATTCTGAACTGTTGGGCAGCCTGAGTCTGCAGCTGAGAGCTCAAATCCTCAATCTTTGCCTCCCCAAATATGATGTATGTTTCAGAATTTGGGCTCTTGAATACATCAGGATTGGAGATGACAAACAATATCTGAAGGGTCCAGACACCAAAAATATTAAATTTGTAGAGAGCAGCCATCCATCGTAATTGTAACCCTACTAACACCCGTAACAGGTTTCATCCCATTTTAATTGGATATGACAAACATTATCAGGAAGATTGCACAGACATGATGATTAACCAAGACTTACGTTTTTGGTCCTCTTAATTGTAACCCTACTAACACCAGTAACACTTTTCATCCCCAACTTCAGCATCGCCTTACGGCTCTTTTTCTCGCTTCTGCTCTGCTTTGAGCTCTCATTCGTCCCTGCACCTTGTTCGCCTATAGACATAATTTCATGGGCAAAAAGTAAGACTTTCTTTTAAATAAATAAGGCAAGAAATGAAATATTTACAAAGTTCAAACCTAGATAGATCACAGAACAGTTGACTTCGAAAATTAGAACTACCTTAAAGATCATTCAAAATGAAACCAACAATCAGTCTCACAGAAAGGTTTTAATAAGATGGGGGTTTGGAGATCTATGCAGATGCAAGTACGTTGCAGAAGTTTTCAAAAAAAAAAAAAAAAAAAAAAAAGCTTGAAAACAAACAAAAACAGGATTTTTGAACACATTTTTTTTTTTAATGAATGACAGATTATATTAGAACGAGAAAATAAGCAATAATTACAGCTAGATGACAGCTCATCTAAGATCAAAACAATGCCACAACAAAAACCAAGGGCGGGGGTGGCGGCAGGAAAAAGGGGGGAGACGGGGGAGGAGAAGAACAAGAAAGAAGCAAAAATCTCACAGAGGCAACCTGAGGCAGATCAATTTGCCCTAACATACCAGCAAGTGAGAAAGAAGAAAGAAGCTAAACTCATACAGGCAACCTACTGCAGAACGATTTGCCCTAACATACCAGCAAGTGAAAAAGAAGAAACAGGTTGGTTGCTAGCCTGTGATTCCGGTTAGACGAGACTCTGGTAACCAGCCTTGGTTCCATTTTGGTTCACTACTTTAGTTGGCTAGTGGGGTCTTATTTAGTTGCAATTTCTCTTTAGTTCTAATGTTCTAGAAGGCTGGAGTATTTCTAAGATTCCGGTCAAGATTCACTTTCTATCTTTATAAGTTTTTAATTTTAAGAGTTTAGGTTGTAAGGAATTCCTCCTTCCATGCATGGAGTTTTTCCTATCCTGCTTGTTTCTATTTTGGAAGAGTCTTAGGTTGTAAGGAATATCCTAGCCCACGCAGCACAACTTGACATTCAATACCGCCAATAAATGTGTGTTTTGTGTGAGATGCAACAGCAGCTTAAACTGATGCCAAGTTGGACTGGAGGGATGCCAGTCAAGTTCTAGGTTTGAGACCTTATTCATAACCTGTTTCTTCTATCTTCTTCTCTTCATTCAATCAAAGGTCAGATCTTTGTTTTCTTTCCATTCCTGGGCATTACTTTTCCTGTTTTTGTTTACTCCTTAATTTGCTTTGCTATTAAGTCACTTCTCTCAGTCTCTTCTCAGGCTTCAAATCAGGTTCTAATGCAGTTGCATAAGACATCAATCACATATGGAGGCCTATGTGCAAATTTGGGAGGCCCACAAGGTGCTGGTGGCAGTCTCATGGGTTGAAATTGAGCTTTGGATGATTATATTATAGGTTTTTTTTGGGTAAATTAATTATATTATAGGTTGGGCCTTCTATTTTCTTAGGTTTCATCGTGAAATATTTTACGGGTTTTGGTAAAAGCAATATAAATTGCACAAGGATTAGGAAAAGGGAAGATATTTTTACTGAAATACAACACAATAAATGGTAGTATCATAACCATAGATACACTAAGAACTGGAGTCCAATCCCATCATACGATTGGATTTTTCCCCTCACTCAGCCATGCCAAAGTGTACTTCCTTGTCATGCCCAACCGAAAAATTGATAAATAAAAAGAAAAATATAAAATAAAATTACAAACAACTATGATTTTCCAGGAAACTATTTTAGGGTGAAACAGACAAGACTTCAACAAATTGAGAGGCAGTACCAAATCCAAAAATGCTGCAAGAAAAACATCCAAGAAGCTCAAAAATGTTCACCAATAAAACAAAATTAACACTAAATTACCCAGTAAATATGTAAATCATAATTCAAATGGGAAAACAAGGAACTTGAATAAGATGATTGCAATCTCAGTAGAAAGTTTTGTTTCAGTCAGTCACCATAAGGATAACGCAACCAAAAGATTCAAACTTCAAGGGAATTCCCAATAAAGTCGTGACATAAATATGGAGAGAATCAAAACACGAATACTACTGCTCTGAGCACTTTTAGGCTAATATACAGATGTTACAGGTGTGAGTAGGATTCATGAATGCATGATGTCGCATTGGGATCGAAGATTACTCAGGCTGTTATTTAGCACAACAAGAGAATTTGCTCAGTAAAGCGAACCGTTGAATCAGCAAGCACACTCACACAGAGAAAGGGCGTGGGGGCATGGAATTAAGCACTCCCCAAATCACGACACGAGTTTCTTATTGTTCTTTGCTGTCAGCGAGACCAGAATTTATCAACTTTGAGAATCATGGATGGATCTCACAGACATCAAAGAATCATTAGATACTCATAATCCAAAGAATATGTCACAATACAATTTAGGACATATAGTAAGGTTTCGCCAAAAGAAAATTAAGAACAGCAAGGAAAAATGAATCGAGAAACCCTAGGACCAATAAATAGCATCAGTCCAGTAGAAATGTAGTAGTAGTATAAGTAGGGAGATGAGGATGGACGATATACGATAAGTGGACTAAAGGAAGTCCTCGTAGAAGTGGTGAGGAATGGGAAAGCAAATAACCTTCGGCTCCATCGTCCTTGTCGTCATCGTCAGAATCGTCGTCGTCGTCGTCATCTTCGTCGTCGTCGTCCTTAACATCCTCAACTATGGGTTCATCGTTCTGTCAAATAGGAAGGAGAATAATGATGGATAAGCGATTAACAAATGGCAAAGCATGTGAATAGCCGGAAAAATATGAAAGACAAGCTGTATAATATACTCCTATAAACCTGAAGTTTCTGCTGCTCCTTGAGGGAGGTGAGCTGTTCCTCCTCTTCAACGACGGGTCCCGGCATTCTCTCAGAACCACCAGGATTTGGGGTGTAGAGATGGATGGATGGATGGATATCTAAAAGCACTGTGCAAAGTGTGCAGCTACTTGCAATAGGGTAGAGAGGAAATACTAAAACTTTACGATTAAGAGGGCACCTCACCTCGTGGCTTTACCTCAGGTTTATATCACTTATGATGGACCGGCCATGCATGACTGGTGATCCATCGACCTCAGGACCTGCATGTTTGCATAAGGCCTGAGATCCCAAGCTTAAGCTATAACACAAACAAGGGTTGATAAAAATGTCAAATCACTCTCTCGATATGATCCTCAACTACAGCAAGAAAACTGAAATTCAATTCAAGACGCCAGAAAGAGAACAAAGATTGAGAAAGGAGGTGAAAGTGTGTGCTGCGTGCCCTACTCAAGTCTCAAGGTTCAACAATTTGGATTTTTTTTTCCTTTTAATTTATAAAAAATAAATCAAAGTTTTAGAATGTCGGTAATTATAGATGATCACCTCGTGCAACAAGAATAATTGCTCAGATACCAGTCATCAAGGAGTGTCCAAAGAGAAGAACCACCCTCACACAGATTACGGCATGGGGTTATTGCACCACCCTTCCACCATTGGATAGAGAGTACCTTGTTTAAATTTGGCAATTACAAAATTTTGAGATGTTAATTACCTAATAATTTTTTTAGAGACTACAATAAGGGATTATTGACATCTTCTATGGTATCAAATAATTTGACACCTTACTTTTCTATCTTCTTATCATAAAGCATTATATTGCTTTTCATTAGTGATGCCCCCCCCCCACACACACACACAATGACCACAAGTAGCTCTTCACTTCAACTATTTTCAATGGAGTCCTTCTCCCTGCATTTGCATAGGAAAATCGAGCAAGCAAATCTAGACAAATAGAGTACACACAATGACACGACGAGTTTCATTTATTTCACAATTTAAGATTAAACTAAGAAAAGAACTGGGGGGGGGAAACCACAAGTATTACAAGCAACGAGCAAAGGTTTCCTCTGCTTCGTGATTGCATGCATTATCAAGTTGAGGCTTCCCCTTCCAAACGTATCCTCTTCGGACCTTTCTCTTCTGCATGACCACTACCATTTGCCACCTCATTCTTGGCGTCAATGGAACACCTTTTGTACGGTTTAAATCCAGTTCGACAAGCTTTTAGCCTTTCATGCCCAAGCCTCGTCACCAGTGACCCCACCTCAGTACGGTTACTGCTTCTTAGTGATTCCTCTTTCTCCACCGCCGGATGATCTGGATAAGTACCACACATCTTGCTACTAAGATACAGCCGCAAGGCTACCTCTTCACCTTTCTCATTTCCTTCTTCAGCACTTGACCTTTGATGCTCATTGCTCCTCAGATCATGTCGAGGTGAAAAGCTCTGTGGCAGTACTTCTCTAGAGAAAAGTGCTTGAAAGGCAAGCCGACCCTGACAAAAGTCCAAAATCATTTTGACAGTGTATTCAAGATGATACAAATCAGAAAACAACGTCTACAAAGAATTTTCCAATTACCACTTCTGAGACCTCCTTCCAAGACTCGTTCATGTTACTGGGACTTCTATTGCGACGATTATTTGTCTCCATAGATGCATGGCTTATATCAATTTCTTTTGACTCTTCCTCACCTTTCTCATGCTTCTCTATCTCATCTGTCTCTACTTCACTGCTGGAAGCTGTGTTGGACCCACATGATGAACGGTCAACCTGTTTTCTTGTCTCAGCCTTGTTGGACTCCTGGAACCCAGGAGCCAGCATGGGCTTCTGCGTATTATCTTTCAGTTCATTGCCATTTGACTTTGTACCTCCACTCTCAGAATCTGATGATGAGGCAGGTGGAGACTTGGAACCCTGGTCTCTTTTCACAGCCTCAGAGAATTCTGGATCCAGTTGCTGATCATCCCAAGGTGGATCCTGACAAGTTTGGTCTTTTTTATCATTGTCGACAACTGTAGATTGACCATTATCTGTTGATGGAATTGTAGTGGGGGGTGATGGAACACAATTAAAGCCAGTGTGAACAGGAGGGCACAATGGCAACAGCCCATGGGCTGCCCACCATGCAGATGCAGCTGCAACTGTAGCAGCAGCAACCGCTGCCATACTAGGAGGTGGGCTAATCTGTCTAGATGGAAACCCTCTCACAGTACCTGACAAAGAATCTACCTGAGTTTCCACATTAGTGCACGGCCATAATGAAGCAGCCAGACTTGCAGCAGCATGGGCTGCTGGGTTTTGCAGCAAAGTAGATACAAGAAGACTTGAAAAAATAGCAGAGAAGTTGAGAAAGGGTTCTTGATTGTTGCACAATGGGGTGAAAGGGGGAAGAAAAGTTGGCATGGGTTGGTGAGCAGAAGGCCTTGGCATGTTCCTGTGGAGTTCACTACTTGCAGAAGTGGTTGGGTTTGTGAACAAGTTCGGATTTCCATGAGCTCCCCCAACTTGGTGCATGATGGACGCAGGGTATGTCATATCAGGACCCATATTTTGCATGCATGTTCCTGTGATTCCATCCACAAATTGCAAAGGGGCATGCCTTGGGAAATTCAGAAATGTTTGCATTTCCTCTGTGGAGAATAGGCCAAGCATTTCAGGTTTCTTTTGTTCATCTGTTCTCACTCCTTGGACCAATTCATCATGGCAACTTGGGCTGGATGTCTCGGAGTTCAGGGTTTCAGTTACATCATTATTCAGGTCTGTATAGTCAGCACCGGTTCTGTCCAAATTCTGATTCACTTTGGTTTTGATGGTGAGATTGGATTCATCAGTTGTATCCTGGTCATTTATATCTTTAATTGAGGGTACAAGCTCCCTGAAGATAGATGAGAATTTTAGTGCAGAAGATTCTGGTATGCAGTTTTTGCTTACAGAAGAGAAGGAAGTGCAGGGAACTTCTTGGAATAGAGTAAGGACTTCCGAGCAGTTGTCCTCATTCAGAGTTTCTTCTGCTCTAGCAGATTTCTCACTTTGAGCCTGATGGTGCAATAGAAAGAATAAGAAATAAGAAAAGGAAAACTGGAGCATAAACAGAATAGGTTTGGAGAATAAGATATATACCTCAGGAGGTGGGTCATTCTCCAAGTCCAGTGGTTGTTTACCAGTATTCAGATGCAAAGCTGGTGTCAACAGTTTTCCATCCTTGACAAGAGAAGACTGAGGAGCCCCTGTACTGGTCTTTCGAGGGTATGGATTGCTTGGTTTCCTTTTAGGACGTGGAGGAGGTATCTCTATGTCAAGAGCTTGCCCAAGTGATATCCCTTTGATAAGAGCCTCTTTTTCCAACTGAAATCAAATAATCATCTGTTATAATGGGAACCCTGGATCTCAATTATGCCTGTGTTTAGTTCAAAAAGCAGCAAGTCAGAAATTTGTCAAGAATTGCATGGGACAGCTCCTTCATTGGCTGGTGGAATGCAGATGGGTGACATAATGAATGGAAGTGCAAGTTCCCATTGAGGAGAAAGGCTGAAAAGCCTACACTCTTATACATTGCCTAGTTATACTGACATGTTACAAACAAATCCAATAAAGTCAGTAAATCATCCCTGCAGCTGCCTCCATGAATCATTTCAATAAATTGGCTGACCATAACATTGGTACTCTAAGGATATTTGAGAACTCAAGACATTCAAGCAGGAATTGCTCTTTCAGTCATCTGCATGAAATAGTTGGTAAATTTATTAGGTTATTTCATGCAATAAATTTGGCCATCCTTTTTTTTTTTTTAATAATATTTGTGCACACGTACATGGACAAATTATGTATACGCAATTTCCAAGCAGGCTAGCAAGCCATATTTAACAATCTGATACATTCATTATAGATATCCAAAAAAGAAAACATAAAGTAACAAAAAGACATAACTAGAACTTGCAGCATAATTAATAAATCCAAATTCAATAGAATAAGAAAAATCAAAACAAGATTAGGGGTTATAATATAACTACCCAGATTTTCCATGTATTCAAAATCTGACTTCTAATTGTAGTGTATTAAGATAATCTTAATTTGTAGCTTACATTAGATTTGTATCCAAATTATATAAGTACCCAATCCATAACTCCAGAAAAAATCACTCTATGCCAAATTAGAAATCTTTTCATAAATTTCATGATTTGGGTCAAGAGGAGGGGGAGGGGTTGGAGGGAAAGAAAGAAAAGGTAGCTGGTTTAGCTAAGATGTTTCTATTTAACTGCTCAACCAAACGAGACCCCCTTTTGTTTCTGGACAAAAAGAATACTTCTTTCACAGGTGAAAAACTGGTCTAAGGAGGGCATAAGCATAATTACGATAGCCCCTATAATCTTCATCAACTACACAAAGAGAAGACATGTTTGTCTACCGAACTGCACCCTCTGCTTGGATCAAACCGCTCCCTTTTATTTCTAGACAAAAAAGAAGACTTGTTTTATCATAGGGGAAAGAAGGATCTACAGTTAGGGCACTTACTTTAACCCTATCATTTTCACCAACTACAAAAAAGAAACACAACACAGGCTGCAAGTGATATTGATCCATCCTTAACAAACAAATAAAACGTTCACCCATTTGTCCCACTTTTTAATTGGACAACGGTGTATTCATCTGATCCAAGTGGAAATTTACAGATTATCAGCGCAGAGAAAGAATTTCAGGGGAGTAAGATTCGAAGAACAGATAATCAGCAGCACCTGTTTCAAGAGATTTCTGCACAGAGTTATATGAGGGTTCAATAAAAAAAAGTTCAAATGCTAGCTTCTCGTTATCATCCAGTCTAGGGTGAGGGCCTTGTATGGTTGTATCATGTATGTATGAGCAGAATGCACACATAATCTCCATGAAGTACTCTAATCCTTCCTGCCCCAATAGCTCCTTTTGATGGATACATGCAACATATATATATATATATATATATATATATATATATATATATATATATATATAGCAGCAAGCTGCCTGACTTAGCTTTCAGTTAGCGAAGGTAATGGGTCGCGCTAGGTTGCTTGCAAGGCTTGCACATTAATGGGGTTGACCTTCCAGACTTCAGGAGACTGAGATCCTCGCATGGTCACCAAGGTCCATGTTTGATTCTGTACATGCTCAATTTGTGTTTGCCTCCAGACTTGGGCTTCAATGATTTCCTGGGGGAACTGCTGAAAGATAGGGGAGCTTGTTATCTGTTTGTGCACCACGTTGACAGTGTGTACTACCACATTTGTTGTATGTACTTGGGACGAGTCCAACAGAGACTGATTGGATATACGAATCATCTGTTGTTGATGTGACTGCTCCACCCAGTCTTTGAAGAAGAAACGGTAAGATCCTTACAGCCCCTCATATCATAGAAAGGGACAGGCCCTTCTCGGCATGATCCAAGGTTTCTTTGACAAGCAGAGCGATCAAAAAGGGCTTAGCGCAACTATGGGCATTAAGGGAAGGCTTCTCAGTCATTCAGGCACGTATCTTTGGCACCCCTACCATAATTAATACTTCTTCCAACATTATGACTTCTTTCGGCAATACTGACTTTCAATGCAAGAATATTTGATTGAAGTCAGTAAGTAAGATAATAATAAGAAAATGCCATCATAAGTATACTGTTAGCAATAAGACTGGGGCCCCTTCCCTTGTAGTAAAGGCGCTACTTAGCCCTACTAGCTCAGACAAGAGAAAACCGGAGTTCGGGGCCTCTCGGCTCTTATGATCCGATCGGTCTAAAAGGGCACGACACGTTACGAGCCGGCAATCTTTATATATATATATATATATATTTATATATATATATATATATATATATATATATATATATATATATATATATATATATATATATATATATATATATCTCGAAGGAACATTTATATCTGTTGATCTATATTATTTTTGGTAGGCATATATCTATTGCTTCCACAAAACACCTACACATGTGCATATATATTTTTGCATTAGGGAGGAGGAGGGATTGGAGATTCTACATGCTTTAAAGGTAAGATTAATAGGAGATTCCTAAGATGATTTCCTACCTAAAAGAAACTAAAATGATCATTTTTTAAGGAATCTATTATCCATTCATGTTGTTGTGTTTTGTGGGTGGGGGTGGGGGGTGGGGGGGGGTGATGTAGTCCAAGAAGGCCCAAGGCCCAAGCTCAAGTCGATAATGGGTCAGCCCAAAGAACCAGTCGGTATTGGTCCATTGGACCAACCCAAAGACCAACCCACACTGTTCACGTGAACAGTGTTCACAGTACTGTTCACGTGAACAGTACCAACAGCAGAAATTTTCCTTCTTTTGTTATTTCTTTCCTAAATTATTCTTAGATTTTGTTTCCTAAAGTTAAGTTATGGATTGATATTTTGTAAGTTGTTTTCTGGAAACTTTCCTAAATCTATAAAGGCAAGTTTCCCTTTTAATTTATCTTAGGATATTTTTTAGATTGGAAACTTTCCTAAATCTATAAAGGCAAGTTTCCCTTTTTATTTATCTTAGGATATTTTTTTTAAGAGGACTAAATCCTTCCTTATTTTGTAATCTTTCTTAAGTCTATAAATAAGATAAAGAAGAAGAGAGTCAGCAGATTTAGACCAGAAAAAGAAGAGAGTTTAGCTCCTGATTTTCTGGTTGAGTCTTATAGGTTGTGAGACTCAACCGAAATATTCTGTTTTATGGTTTTCTTGTCCTTTTGTTAATTCCTTCAAGTTCTTATTATTGCATACTGAATTGCGATACCATTAAGTGCTGATTTGATCAACGAAAGCTCGTGCGATTAAAGATTAAAATCATATCGACCAGCTCTAACTAAACGAGTCTCGTTTTCAGATGATAGGTAGTTTTCAAAAAATCACATCTCTCTCATCTGTAATCGGATCATCTCCAACTTTGGATATGTCTTCATAATCATTCCAAAGAGTATTTCTCATCAAGTTTCAAGTGATTTCAAGGGTTAGATTTCAAGATAAGTGGTTTTCTTCATTACTTTTCTTTGCAGATTTTGTATTGGACTGAATTAAGATCCTGTAGCAAAGAGGGCTTGTTAATTTGACTTTCTTTGAACCCTCTTTGCCATCAGGGGGGGGAGGGAACAGTAATCATTCATCTGTTTCACAGGTCAAAAACTCCTCTTCAACCAATTAATCTAGTAAATACCCAAAAAAATTATTACGACATCACGTTCTATGCTCTCCGCTTTTGCATGCAATGTGCTTGCTCTTTCAAGTATTTGAGAAACAGAAGATGCACTTATAACAAGATCATGCCTAGATACATCAATAGAAATTGACAGCATATTATTTGATTAGTTAACATGCAAAATATGCTGTATTTATTGATTCAATTTTAGTAAATATTAGTCTGATATGCATTTTTCCCCCTATGTTATTTTATTATTTCTGTTGAACAACAACAGATATTCATTCCAGAAAAGTATATAGGTTATATATAAGTAATGGGATCAATAATACTCATGTTTCAGTGGGTGAATTCCCAACACAAAACAGATATTAAATTTCAACAAAAGAAGTCCAGAGTCGCAAACGGTAAGCCCAAAAAAGCCATCAACTAATGAGACCTGCCAACTTGAACCAGCCGATGAGTAGTTGCACTTAGGCAACAGACTTGCTGTTAGAGCTCAACTTACGCATACATCAATCAGTTACCAACACTAGATACGACTAACTAAAAACCAGAAAGTGCACAAAGGGCGGGACAAATTAGTAAAGAAGAATAAATGAAGCTCTTGCCAATTAGGTTAATTATCAGGGGTAGCGACAGGATCTAATGGTTTGTCTTGGCGGGGGGGGGGGGGAGAGAGAGAGAGAGAGAGAGAGAGAGAGGAAGAAGAGGTTATATTTTCAAGTCCAGAAATAAGATGCAAGTGTTCCACTTCTCGCTTTTCAGATTGGCTTTTGAGGAATAAAAATGCCTCAAAGTAGATACATGACATTGCAGACGGATCCCTCAGCAAAAGCTTAACCAATTGGAACAAGTTGATACATGACTAATTCAAATTTTGTGTGTGCGGATAGGAACAAAATCAAGCTAGACAGTGAATCATGCAATTTGACAAGTCATAGCCAACTCAGAATCTTATATGTTTTAGTGGCTTATGCAGGGAAAAGACTAACAGAATGCTAGCTATTTGCTTAGAACCAGCTAATAGTGTCCAATTGAATACTAAGGATCCAATAACTTTTGGGGTAAGCTTGTAAAGAACATTATCTGCTACTGATGTTAGCATACTTGTCAAGGCATCAAGGCAAACAAAGGCATTGAAGGCCTGACAAGGTATCTAGGTGACCAAGGCCCACCTAGGCGACCAAGGGGCCTGCTTTTCCAAGGCGTCACAAGGGCACCAAGGCGCCTAGGCACCAAGGTGACACTTTGACAACTATGGATGTTAAATCTTGCTCAAACAATTTGTTTAGCGTCCAGTACTTTTATGTATAGCCTATAATCGCCATGTTCAGTGAGGTTCTTTTTTCCCCTTCAAAAAAAAATCAAGTTTAAAATAGATCCTAAAGGTTCTAAAGGTTTGAGTTGAAATCTAAGAGAGAAAACATTAAATGCATAAGCACCAGAAAGAAAACCCTATGTGAAAAGAAAGTATCACAATTCAGAGCTGAAGAAGAAGCTTAAAATGGGAAAACAATGTCATAGACACTTCAAATGCTACATTAATTAATAAAGAATTTACACTTAACTAAAACCTAATCAATAAGAGAGCAGTCAAACTTCTTGGGCATTTTTCTTGGTTGCCAATTATTGTACAGAACTAAATTTAGATGCAAAAGCTTATAAATTATAACCTTTAAGTAGAATTTCCTAAAGATGAGATATAATTTTGCAAACAGGCTTGCAGAGCCCCTAAGGATGTCTAGAAGTTATTATCACAAAAAAAAAATATCTATAAAATAAGGAAGGGATAAAGTTCTATCAAATGATATCAAATTCATTAGAAAACCACAAGAAAGGATTTAATAATGACCAAAATACTGAAATGTGGGATTCTGTAGGGTGAGTGGAATTGGTCGCATCAAGCAGTAATATGAATTGGGGAGTGGGGATAAGGAAAAAGAGAAAAGTCAAGAAGATATAGAGGAAAAAGGGAAAGAATACAAGAACGGATATGATGAGTAGGGAAAATAAAGGAAAGAAAAACTAATATTTGCTATTTTTTTATTTTTTTATTTTTTTATTTGTCTCAGATATTAACTGGAACATGGAAATTCTAATGAAATTATGATTTGAAGCAAGGTAAAAAATGGTTGAAATAAAGCTTGGAACCAAGACTTGATACCTGATCCCAGGAGCTAATATGGGGTCAGGACCACACAAAAAATGAAAAGACTACGCACACAGATTCTGCGAAGTCCCAATCTTATGAGATGTATATAAATGCAACATTTCTTTTATTCCCCACCCCTTTTGTTTTTGAGTTTTCCAATGCCACGGATCCCATTTGGCATAATCAGATAGGGCAATAAGCTAACTGTGAGGTTGATTGAACAAGATTTGCAAACACAAGGCTAAATACTAGTGATTCATTTCATTTTCATGATAATTTCATCCAGACCTCTAAAAGTGCCGATTAAAGCAACAACTTTGTTCCTTGAACTCATCTTTAGGTATAATCTAGTAAAAACTCCACAAAAATTTCAGAACCTTCCATGGAATGCAGGTCAAAGCAATAATGGTTCCACCAACTTAGTAATTAGTAAAACCTTGCTAACATGAAGCAAAAAGATAATACTCCCATATAAACATAATTGTGAGAGATTACCACCAGACCTTTGAGAAGAACTTTTGTGCATGACTTCTAATCTGCACAGCAGTCTTTGTTCCAATGTGCTCTGCACACCACATGAATAAAAAGAGGAGAAGGAATAGGTATCGAAGTAAGAGAAAAATAATAGCAAATGGCATTCACTGAGTTATTCCTACCCAAACGAAAAGCACACAAGGACCCTAATTCATGGCTCAAAACAACGAGTGAAAAACGAATAAATAGACAATTGAATTAGTAAAACTGATCTTAGTAACCACCATTAACACACACAAATGAGCCTCCTGAAGCAGTATGCAGGGGAATAAACTGAATTTTAACTTTCAGCACCATACCAAAGTAGGAGAAAGTAGAAGAGGAACATAAGGTCCAATCAAAATATAACCTTCTATACGCTGCCAAGTTCGCCCATAAAGCTTCAGAGCTTCTAGAAATCGGTTATGTTCCTCCTCTGTCCATCTTTCACGTTGCTTAGTAATAGTATATGGTTTTCTAGTCTGCTCTTGGGGATAAAAAGAAAGACGTTAGAAAACAGAGAATTACAGAAAAAATAAAGACTTCTTTTCATGGTGGATTGTAAAATGACAAAGCAAAGTATGGTGAATGGCACCTTTATAATCAGTTCTTCCCTGGAAGAATATGCGTCCATTACTGGACGCTTGCAGCGTACACTGCTTCAAATCCTCACTAAGAAGCAAGTGGTAGTCATGGTACAGCCTCCTCCGCCCATCTATCTCTAAATACGGAAATCAAACGAATCTCGATGCCGTGAAGAAAACCTCATTACTTAATCCTACAGCAAAAATAGAGAAACAGCAAGAAAAGACTGCGATAGGGATCCGTCTCTGCGCTTAAGAATGGAAATGACAACAATACAAATTCATGGAAAGAAGCAAAACCAATAAAAGAATCCTTTTTTTTTCCAATTGTTTTCAGAATCAACCGCGGTGGAGAAGCTTCTCTGAATCCAAAATAACTGTAACAAACCCAGTAAAAGAAAATTCCTTTGTCAGAATCCTCACCAAAACGAGCCGGAGGACGCCGAAACCTTAGAACGTCAAAAGAAACTGAATCAGTACTAAACAAGGATCCCTAGAAGGAGCCATAATCAGTCAAAGAATTCATCTCCGTATACAAATTGCCAGAATGAATATTAGATACAGCACATAAGAATCAGAAACCTTACCTTGCGAGGCTGCCATCGCAATCCGAAACTGGCGTTACTCATACCTCGTTCTCGATCATGCATGGGCTCAATTCGTCAGAGACACGCCCCCAAATAAAGATTCGTGGGCAATGTTGTGGAACCGTAATTTGAGATCAATTCGTCAGGGAGCCGAACTGAGAAAAGTGAGAGAAACAGAGCAGAAAGACGAGTTTCGCGTTGAGTAAGACTAAAACGAGCGACACTCTTCTAGACGGAGAGAGAGTAGAGCAGACCAGGAGGTCAAAACGCAATCAGAGCCACTATTTTTTTTTCTTGTGGATTTAATTTTATAAGAAAAAAGGGGTTGGAGCCTAAATTTGAGGCTGGAATAAAAGGAAAGGTAAAGTGCGTCAGATCACTACTAGGTGATGCCAAATGGCAGCTCTGTAGTGGCTGATTGATGGTTAAGCCACTTTATCTAAATAGATCGTGGATTAGATCGTGCGCTTTTTTGCCTCGGACGAGCGTCGGCCTCTTGCTATTTGCTCTTTGGAGGGGGACTCTAGTGGAGTGCGAGTGTGCGATCGATCCTTCCTCGATTCTCCACCACAAATTCGGAGAGGGCGCAGACCACAAAAATAAAAAAAATAAAAATAAAGATAAATTACACTTATTTGATGTTTTAAGAAATTATACCAAAGGTATTTTATGTTTTAAAAATCATACCAGAGGTATCGGATATTTTGAGAAATTATACCAAAGGTATCTGACGTTTCAAAAATATTACGCTTGAGGTACCTTCTATTTTTGTACTTTCAAATTCACCCATGTTTAGCATAACTTTCTTAGTCCTCTTTGGTTCTTGCTCTCATCATCCAATCGTTTCAATGACTCACCACTCGGATTCCCCATGTGTGCATCGCTGTTTCCATTGCCCACCCCCTTTCAAACCCTTATCCTCTCCCATGGCATTTTTCACTGGCAGTTGCTTATCATCAAGTCACAAATTTCGACTATGGTATACACCTTCAGTGAAAACTTCGCACCCCAACTTACTGCTTTTCTGGTGGATGTACCAACGATTAAGTACCAAATAAAGATAGTTCAACAAAAAATTATTAATCCCTGAAAGTTTGAGTTAGATCTAACGGTTAACTTGGAGGATGCCAACATTAAGTAAGGTTATTGTTGGAAATATGAGATGAGGTACCTTTGGTATTATTTTTGAAACGTGAGGTACCTCTGGTATGATTTCTCGAAACGTCAAGTACCTCGAATGTAAATTACCCTAAAAATAAAAAATAAAAAAACATCCCTCTTGGGGAAGTACCGGTATAAGTCACTTTTAATACTTTTAAGTTCTAAAGCTATGTTTGATATATATCTTAAGAATACATATTACTGATATTAGAGGATACGCCTCCCCCAATCAGGTCCCGACATGTATACATTGAGGTACGAACAAGAAGGGCTCCATTCGCATCGCCAACCTTAGAGATCTGAGACAAAAACAACTCTTGACGAACCGTAACTACCAATGAAAATAGTGAAGAACCTCGAAGCCTCACTATCATGAAGGCCTCGCAGGATCACTATCATAAGACCGCAAAGCCTCATTCCCTAGAGGCTTCGAAGCCTCGCGGACCCATACACCTCGGAGCCTCGCGGAGCCATGAACCTAGAAGCCTCGCCAGTACAGATGCCTCGACATACTACCAATATAGAGGTCTCGACAGCTCTTCAACATAGTAGTCTCGGCATCCCTCCAAGTGAACTCGTCATATAGATCCACATGTCACAGGTTAGCTGTATTATAACAAAGGAGTGAGACCCACATCAAATAAAGTTTGAGATCAAACTCCCCCTAGATACCCATCAAGAGGAAGTTAACGGAATCCTGAGAAAGGGATCTTATTGTCTAAATGACTCAGCAGAAGATCAGTTGATCTCCAAATAAATGGGCTTAAATCAAGCCCCAAGGAGGACATTCAGCCACGATAGAAGACAAGTCCAGCTCCCACGTTCGGATCACTCACAACATATAAATAGAGGAAGCACACCTAGGTAAAGACACGGATATTTTTCTAGCATTCAAGTTCAGAGCAAGTTAACTACACGGATCCCCTTAACTCAAAGGGACAGTCCTTCTTACATGTCCCATATTGCTTGTCCCTCGAACCGACTTAAACATCGGAGTGTCCAAAAGGGTGTCCCCACCCGACCATCACTATGGTGTCTTCTTCTCATTTTGCAAGAAGTCTGAGCGAGCTAAAGACCAATCAGGTTTGAGACGACAACAGTTTGGGGCCGTCTATGGGAAGAGGTAGCGGCTTGCATATCTGACCTAGTGAATGTCAATGATCGAAACCAGATCTCAAAGAGAATGAACAATCAACAATCGATCAACAGTAATGCCGGGAGAAACATCCCTCCAAGGGCTAACCCCCACGGGTTGTGCCTCCTCTAGAGGGTGTCCCAAGAGCAAATAAAGCCTGCATCCCTGCGGTCGACAATGTCGGCGCCAAGGCAGATGTCTCTCCTCTAGACTCCCCTCAATATGTAACGAGACAACAATTTGACAGCATCGCACACTAGTTCGAGCTTCTAACTAAGCAATTGCTGGACCAGTTGACAATGGCAAACGCATAACCTGTACCTGGTGTAAGGCGCAGAGAAAGGAACCAAGTCTTCCCAAACATTGAGGGCGACAGGACCAGTGCAACAATCAAGAAGCGCCTCCACATGCATAGGCTGCCCAGAGAAATGTCCCCGGGGCACACCTCCTCTAGTCGAGGGATAGGTAAGCCATCGATCCAGGAGAACCGCGGGAGTTGTACCAGGAAAATCCCATGGGGCGAGCCAGGGGTCTTCCTCCAACACCTCGGCTGTAAGTGTTCACCGCAGCTTGAGCAAAGTTTCAGCCACAGAACGGTTGGGGCCGCAACAGCAGCTACACGAGGATGTCCAAGCAAGACTAGATGCGGCCAGATTACAAAGGACTGTTGCCGAGGCCCAACCCCGCCAAGCTGAAGGCAATATGGAGGAAGAGCTCCGAGACTTGAGAGCTTGGTTACAAAGGATGGAGGAAGGTCGGCCAAACCCACCTCGGCATATATATATATTCAACAGAGAGTGCTCTGTCAGAACATATCATGAGAACTCACCTCCCCCAAGGCTTCACCATGCCAACTGTCGAGGCTTACGATGGAACTTGCGACCCTGAGCATCATCTCGATTCATACATGGCACAAATGGTAGTACACGCGTACCCAAAAGAAATAGTCTGTCGGGTGTTTTTCGCAACACTCAAAGGAGCCGGGAGACTCGGGTAGAGCAGCTTACCTAGAAGGACAATCAATTCCTTTGAAGAATTAGCCTCCAGCTTTCTGAGCCATTTTCAAAGCCGACGGAGCCAGAGGAAGACCTTGTACAACTTGAGAAACTGCGTCCAAGAGGAAGGCAAAACCCTCAGATCCTACCTCGACAGGTTCAACCTCGAAGCCCTGCAAGTTAGGGGCATCGAAGACTTAGTCCACAAGACCACATTATAGGGGGGGTATCAAAGATCAGAATCTCATATTTTTCCTAGCCAAAAAACCAGCCATCACACTGACAGAGTTGCAAGCACAGTGTGAGAAGTATGCTATGGCGAACTTAGCCACCAAGAAGGACAGGGCAGCAGAAGTGCCTCCACACCCTGCCTCGGAAAAGAAGAGAGGAGAAAAATTGCGGGATTCAACCTTCAAGGGAGAACCATCTAAAAAACAAATGAAGGAAAAAATCACTGAGGCAGAAGGCCCGAACTTTCAACCGTACAAAGACTACCACCCCTTTTGAAAGACTTCAACAAAGGTATTCATGGTAGAGAAGTTCCAAACATGATTTTGAAAGCCAGGCAAGATGAACGTCGAGCCTGGAAATAGGAATCCTAGGCTATTATATGTTTTCCACAACGAGCATGGGCACACAACCAACGAGTGCCGACACTTGCGAGATGCCATCGAGGAACTGATCCAAAATGGCAAGCTCAGAAAATACATAGACAGCAAGAGATCAACACCACCTGGATCCACCTCGGAGATCCTCGGCCTAGATGCCTGCTAGATCAAGGCCGAGAAAAATAAAGGATGGAAGGATGACGACAGAGAGGACGATGAGGTAGGAAGTACACTTTCCCCAGTCTGACCCACTATAGGTGCAACATACATGATCAAGGTTGTCCTAGTGTAACCGGGAAAGGTAGCAAAGCAAGAGGGAGGACAGATAAGATCCTCAACCATGATTGACGGAGGCCTCGAAAAGAACCTTTGGTCCAGTGTTATGATGAGAGTATTCCTTCCGAACCTATCTACAGACGAAAAGGACCAAAAGTAAAAGCACTACTAAAATTTTGGGAGAAGCGGTACCAACTGGACCTCCCATGGGTTGAGATCGGACTCCCCAATCATGTCACCGCACAAGACCTAGACAAGCCAACCCAAATGGTACAATTAGTCATACCAGAATCGTATGTGATTATCAGAGGGTCGGCAGCAGGTAATACCTCAGCAAGTCAGCCAAAGCCTATGCCAGGGAGTTGAATGACATAAAATTCGCTTCGAAAAAATAAGGATGGGAGACCTCTTGATCTTCAGTGATGATGACCTAATTAATGTTATGTCACCCCCACGAGGATGCTCTGGTAATCACAGCAGTCATCTCGGACTTTGATGCCAGTCAGATAATGATGGATACAGGGAGATGATGAACCTTACCAATGAGATGCTTAGACCTGCCATCCACACACTAACAAGTTTCATCAGAGACTCAGTCTCCGTAAATGGAGGGATTCGCCTACCTTTCATGATAGGGAAGAAACCAGTTCGGGGAGTTATTAATGTTGAATTTCTTGTGGTCAACCTTTGAGATGTTATAATGTGGCCACCTCCAAAGCTGCTTGTCAACATACTACCAAGTTATCAAGTTTCCCACTGACTGCGGGACTGGAGAATGGTGATGAGACCAGAAAATCTCGAGGCAGTGCTATGACATTGAATTAGGGAGAATACCAGGAGCCTCGAACCTTACAGAAGGAGAAGAAGCTAATAAAAAAAAACAGAAAAGCCTATGTCCAGTCCATTATCTAGGAAGATCTAAAGGACGACCCAGATCCTGAAAAAGGAACCCCTCACCAAGGGAACCCAGTAGAAGGATTGGTCCAAGTCCCAATTTCAGAGTACCAGCCTGACCGTACCTTCTAAATCGGTGTCACCCTGCAAGGGTAAACACGAGACGAGCTTATCTCCTTCATTAGAGAAAATGCAAACGTGTTTGCATGGTCGACAACAGACATGCCTGGTGTCGATAGAAGCCTCATGGAGCACCATCTGGCCCTCGACCCCCAGCATCATCTTGTAAGATAAAAAAAGAGAAACTTTATACCTAATCAGCAGGAAATAATAAACAAGGAGGTTGAAAAAATCCTTCAGGCTGGGTTTATCAGGGAGGTCAAATACCCCAAGTGGCTGTCTAATGTTGTAATGGTACTTAAGTCTAGGGATAGGTGGAGGATTTATATTGATTATATCGACCTCAATAAAGTATGCCCTAAAGATTGGTACCCCTTACCTCGGATAGATCAATTAATAGATGCCACCTCAGGACATGAAGTACTATCATTCATGGATGCTTACTCTGGATATAATCAAATTCCAATGAGCAAGAAAGACGGAAAAAGTATGAGCTTCATCACAAGCCAAGGGACATACTGTTATAAAGTTATGCCCTTCGGACTGAAAAATGCAGGGGCCACCTACCAGCGTCTGGTAAATAAGATCTTTAAAGACCAGATAAGAAAGAACATGGAGGTATATATCGACGATTTCTTAGTGAAGAGCCTCAAGGCAAGAACACACATTGACAACATCCACGAGTCCTTCGAGGTACTACAAAAGCACAATATGAAGTTGAACCCGATCAAATGTGCCTTTGGGGTGCACTCGGAAAAATTTCTCGGATTCATGGTATCCCAGTGAGGGATAGAAGCCAACCCAGCAAAGATAGAAGCCCTACAAGATATAAAGCCACCCAAGAATATAAAACAAGTACAGGAGCTGACAGGGAGGATCGCCACCCTCGTACTCTTCATGTCTAGGTCGGTAGATCGATGCATGCCATTCTTTCAGACACTGAAAGGCAATAAAAAAATTCAAATGGACTCCAGAGTGTCAACAGGCGTTCAAAAAGCTGAGAAAATACCTGTCGACCCCGCCTGTACTAGTTAAGCCCGAAATAGGAGATGAGCTCCAGCTTTACTTAGCTGTCTCATCAGTAACAGTAAGCGCAGTGTTAGTCAAAGAGGTCGAAAAGATGCAACGATCTATATACTGTGTGAGTAAAATGTTGCTGGATGCAGAAACCCTGTATCAGGCCATAGAAAAGCATGATCTAGCACTGGTGACTACCACAAGGAAGTTACGACCCTACTTCCAAGCCCAGACGATTGAGATTTTGACAACAAAGCCTCTGAAGAAGATCCTAGCAAGAAATGACATGTTAGGGAGGATGATCAACTAGGCCATAGAACTTGGAGAGTTCGACTTCCACTATAAGCCAAGGATGCCGATCAAAGCCCAAGCCCTGGCTGACTTCTTGGTCGAGAGTACTCTGGTGGATGATCTAGACGACCCTAACACAGCTTTACAAATATAGCCACCGACCCCTGCTCCAGAACCAAACTCACTACCTTGGACACTATTCGTAGATGAGGCAAGCAGTGAAAATCAAGCTAGGGAATGAGTAGTACTAATCAGCTCGGAAGGCTTCAAAATCAGAAGCTCGGTAAAGTTTGATTTCCCTGTAACCAACAATGAAGCGGAGTACGAGGCGTTGATTGCAGGGCTACAATTGGCAAAGTGCCTTATGGTCACCCACGTCTCCGCCAACAGTGACTCTCAGGCTGTGGTTAAACAGGTGACTAAAGACTACGAGGCGAAGGCTGCAAAAATGCAGGCCTACCTCGAAAAGGTCAAAGAACTCACGACGACATTATGAGGCTTCGAAATTCAAAGCATCGATCGAGAAGATAACACTGAGGCAGATGAGTTATCCAAGCTATTGAGTAATAATTTAGCAGTGGCCGATAGCTCAATATACTTAAGTCAGCTGGGCAAGCCGAGCATTACACCCGTGACCGAGGTCAGTATGACCACGGATGAGCCCTGCTGGATGGATCTGATCCGAGATTTCTTGAAAAATCCTCCTGAGCGTTTACCCAAATAAAAAAAAAAAAAAAAAACACACTCCTGAACAAGTATACAATGACACCACCGCAAACGAAACACGAGGAAAAAGAATACAAAGACACCTTAATCCCATGTCTAAATGCGGCACCAAACCCCAATCCTTCTGGGACGAATCCACTTTAAATGTAGCTGCAGAATGCCTGGTTTTTTGTAAGACGCACCCGAGTGAGAATGCAATCAAATTGGGATCAGTTAAATTCAGCGCAATCCAGCATCAGAAACCCAAATTAATTAGCTCTTTTTAACACAAGTTATGCGAACTGTTAGTCTCTGCATGCTCTCCGAATTCACTGAATTACAGACACCATTCTTCCTAACACCAGGCTCCAAAAGCTACTTTGCTGCGACCAGAGAAAAAAACCAAGATTCTACTCGGACCAGAATAGAGATCCACACATTTAGGCTTCCCTGATAAAATAAAGAAGGGGACACATTGCCCCATCACATAAGTTTATAAGAACAGAACTGAGAAACGAATCAAAGATAAGAAAATCCTCCTCTGAATGCTTGAAAGAGACTGCAATCTTGTCCTTTCATCGTAAATCTGTTATGGTAACGACCTTCATAATAATCTCCAACTCCGACTTAACCAGTAAACAGGGAACCAAAACAGAGCAGAGATTTACAGCTTGAGCTCATCCAGAAATCCTAACCCCCAGAGGTTCCAATTTCAGTAACGCCGATTTCTATTCCATGATGGGTTGTCAAGTTTTTCCTGCCGGGCATTCCAATTTTGGGACGGCGGATCCTAGGCCGTCGAATTTGGAGGAGGATTTGGCACCTGAGTCGCAGGCTTTAAGCTCTCATCGATTCGGATTTTACCCAGCAATTCCTGCCGCTGCAACTTCTTATCCTGTACCAAATCCTGATATCTCTGCTCCGGCGAATTCCAACAAGAATCAGCAACAGAATAAAGCTATTCATGATGCAAGGGAGCTTCATATGTGTGTGTAGTTCTAGTGATTCGCCGGTGTCGGACGGTTGAGGGCTCCATGTGCTCGGAGGACAGACAGCGCCCACCAATGGCAGATGGAGCGGCGGTGACCTGTACTTTGTCGTTGGCTGCGAGGGAGGCGGCGGCAGTGAGTAATAAATAGAAGGTGCTGCCTCAACGAGAACTTGACGGAGATGGCGGCGGTGGGCAGCCAGAATCAGACGATGATGGAGTAATAGAAGGTGCCGCTTGAAAATATATATATTTTTTTTTGTGGTGTAAGACTTAAGAGTTAATTTGATCATTAAAATAAAATTGATTTCTTACCATCAATATCTAATGGAATATATGTAACAGTCTGGGTCTAGTTGTATTTTAATAGTGTTTTTAGGGAAATCATTTGTCTTTCCTATAAACTAACTTCTGGGGGTATTTGTCTTTTAAGTATAGTACAAGGACGGTAACCGTGTTTTTCCCTTATTTTTATCCTTATTAAATAAGTAGTACAAATTTATTATTTATCACATATTTCGGACAAAAAATTGGCACTACATTATCCTAATGATCTCATCATGAAGGGTATGGAAATCCATACGGACATGGCTAAATAAGCTATTAGTGCAGTTTGGTCTGAGGATCTGACTGGAGGTTTCCAATGGATGGATGGTCACATACTCAAGTCTTACCACCTCTATGAATCTCTGGTGGACTAATAAATACATACATACTAAGCTGCTAGTTTTGTGAACGTAGGTACCACTTGAAAGAGGCGGTGCTGGAAGGTGGAATCCCGTTCAACAAGGCCCATGGGATGACATCGTTCGACTACCACGGCACAGATCTGAGGTTCAACAAGGTTTTCAACAACGCAATGTCCAACCACTCCACCATCACCATGAAGAAGGTCCTTAACACCTACAAGGGCTTCGAGGGCCTAACCTCCTTGGTGGACGTGGGTGGGGTGGGTGCCACCCCCCACATGATTGTGTCCAACTACCCATCCATAAGGGGCTTCATCTTCGATTTGCCTCACGTCCTCGCAGACGCCCCCCTACTCCGGTATCTAACACATCAGCGGCGACATGTTTGTCAACATTCCCAAAGTCGACGCTGTCTTCATGAAATGGATCT
Organism: Protea cynaroides; assembly: GCA_028583415.1. Lineage (NCBI taxonomy): Eukaryota > Viridiplantae > Streptophyta > Magnoliopsida > Proteales > Proteaceae > Protea > Protea cynaroides. The sequence continues at coordinate 99,421,407 of CM053275.1, read as the reverse complement.
GCCAAGATTAGAGCGACCAACATTGCCTGAAATTCCTTAAGATCTGCTACGATGCTTGCCCGACCACGGCAAGGTTATTGTTGTCGATGGTATCCTCCCAGCCACCCCAGAGACTACACGTGCTGCCCAGGGTGAAATCCACATGGACCTCATCATGCTGGCTTACAATCCAGGTGGCAAAGAGAGGACCCAAAAGGAGTTCGAGAGCCTGGCCAAGGGTGCCGGCTTCTCTACCTTCCGAATTGCCCCTCTGCTAATAACACTTATGTCATGGAATTCTTGAAATAGGTCTGATCCAATTTCTAGGACCCATTAAAGCTGTTGCCGTAAGTAATGTTTTGAATATGTATGGGTACGCATGCATGATTAATTGTGCTAGTTATGATTAGTGGATATGTATTAATTGGTAGGTTCGGTTAAATGGTATCCTATTAGGAATGAATAGTGATCTCCTAATACTGGCAAGGACCAAATTACCTGTAGAACGATTATGTCAACCGCTATGAGTCAAGGTATGTAATCTTTATGTTACTTTGAATCGAAATCATAGCTTCCCTGGTTGAAAATAATATTACCTTGCAACTGATTGTCGAGACTTTGGGAATTGGGATTTTCACTCGCACTCTCTCTCTCTCTCTCATGTAATTTCGCTTTCCTTATTTGTGTACCTACTTTTTTTTTGTTTTTTTGAGTAGGTTATTTGTGTACCTACTTTATCCTATTTCCTTCTTTCTTGTTTGGGTTTGCTTTATGGTATGACCATGGATGAACGGATGGTTACCCTACAACTACGTGCGCCGTCTTACCGCTTTATGATAAATTAGGAAATCCAAAATCGATCAAATACACGGCTTTGTTTGATAAAATGGACCCACCCACCCTTTGATTGAGTTATGTATGTTGTCAATCTGTTGTATATATTGATTGCTAGTCGTACAGGCCCTCCCTCACTGTCTTCTACATTACACAAATCATGCGGCACTTCCCTCGTCTTAGTGACTTGGCATGGGAGATGTCAATACGGGGCAGTGTGTCGATCTAAGGGTATCGATTCTGCATGGGAGATGCCAATACATTGTGGAGTTCCTTGCCATTTGGCATTGCAGTTTTCAGATAAAGTGGAGGAAGTTGTGTGTGTGTGTGTGTGTGATATTTACACTCCCCTCTTTTGTCATTCAGGCTAATAGGTTTTTTTTCCCTTTAATTAGTACACCCCAAGGAAAGTAAAGGGCCTCTTAATTGGGAGGGTTAGTTGGTCTTACCAACTGAGCTACCCCGGTTGCCATTCAATCCAATCATTAAGACTGCTAAAACAGTAGGTCATATATAGATCCATTTTACCTAAACAAAAAAAAATACTATAAATATCTGGAAAGACAAGGAATGATCTTGTTGTAGGCATAGACTACGTCGGGGGAGATATATTAACAAATATTTTAAAAGGAGATGCCATTTTCATGGAGGTTTTATTTTTATTATTTTATTTATAAATACCAAAAAAGAGAAGGAAATAATCTTACTGTAATCGTGGAAAATGTCGGAGATATGCTTTCAAGTATTTCAAAAGGGAATGCACACAAGATCTTACTTTATTGCAAGATTAGCTTTTATTAAAGGGTCTATCTCTATGAAATGAGAGAGAGGGGTATTATTAAAGGGTCTGTCTCTATGTATTCCGTATTTCGGTTTAAAAAAAAGATTAAAGTATTGCCTCATTGATGCTGTTGATCTCATGGTTTTAGGTATTAGAATCGAATCTATTGATATGGTAGATTCGTATCCATATTAGCAGTAGGCCGATGTAGATACCTGATCGATACATGAATGGATATTCGATTTGGGTTTCCTAATTCCTTTGCAAAAATATACGATCCATAATGGTTTTCAATGTGACCGACGGTTGTTCTGATTCGCACAGGACACCAACACATGGCACCAAAAGTAAAGGGAACAAGGGCACACCAACACACTCATCCACACCTACTATATATATATACCAATGAGCAGAAAGGCACAACAATTGTACCAGCTAGTGATGGAACACCTAGCCTCCTGGTTCTAACATTGCTCTTAAGCAACAACGATTACTACATTTTACTTGCACCTCAAAATGATATGAGCAAATAAAAGGTTCGTATAACTTGAGTTTGGAGTGAAGTTACATAATATCTATCTCATCAACATGGATTCTTGCATCATCTAAAAACACCTAAAAACCTCGGATAAAAGAGCAAGCATACTAGTCCACAAAGCAATTTGGTTCCTTCTTATGGCCCCAAAGCCACCAAGCTTGTTAGATCGGAGATGATCCTATCAATGACTGAGAGAAGGGGAAAAAATTGCTCAGAACAAACAGCGAACAATGTATCCACGGATAAAATTTATGTATGTAGTAGGTATGTCAAATGCAGGGGATATGTTGAGACTAAACATATGAAATACAAACTGATCGATGCTGCAACATAGATGCTTCAATAACAAAAGAAAGCCTCGGCCGCTTGCTAATCTCCAAGGATTATGTCATAAATCTGTGCTTCACCATCAGCTACTCCCGATAATGTCCTTGTAAGTGTCTTTGATTTTCTTGATCAAGGCTTCCCTGGAATTCCATTCACCCATTGTTGAGGTTGCCGCAGAAAACAGAGGGACTAATATTGGATATAAATATCTTTTCTAAGAGAGAGGAAAGATGGAAGAAGGTTTATCATGATGGTAAAGGGAAGACTCATCAATGCTTACCGGTCGGGTTTGAAGATCAGGTTCCGATATGCAAACCACTGAAAGCAATGGCAAAAAACAGCATTTGCATCACTAGCCTGCAAAACAAATGGATTCCTCCCTCTTCTACTATACTATACTATACTATACTATACTATACTATATTCCCTATCTACTTTTGTTAGATCAAAGCCGGATTTCTTCCAACGGAGTAGCTCTCTTCTAACCAAAATATGTCAAAGCAGACGGAATCATCCCAGTAGACTGTCCTACTTTTAACAGATTGAATAGCAAGAATTTTTTGAACTACCGACTTACCCCGGTGTAACCGATTCCAACGAGCTCCATGACACCAGGGACTAGTGGAAGCCTGTCAATGGCCTGTTTATCATTTAAGAAGGAATAAGATTGAATCAGTTTGAACTTCAAAAATCCATTCTTGTTAATAAATTACGTCATTGTGAATGTGGAGAGAAAAAAAAAAAAAAAAAAAAAAATAGAAAGACGGAGTAGCCACATATATATAGCCAGTATGCAGTGTATGTGATGGGTGAGATAAGGAGGTAGGAATTCCGTTAGCAAATAAACCCTCACCGAAATCATGCCAGTAGAGCCCCAGGCTGCAACGGCACCAGCGAATGCAAGAGAAGTCACTGCATATTTGTCTTCCAGCTTGTCCCACTGTACATATCAAAATTTGCCCATTCAATATTCTATATAAACCGAATACTTCTCCCAAGGGAAAAGCAGTCAAAATACATACAATAACTCAAAGAAATAGAAAAGATGGAGGTGGAATGAATCCTTACTGCTTCTTGAACGGATTTAACGATCTCCGGCAGCTCAGCTACGGCGACTTCGGCCGTTGTTTCGCCTGTGGCCATTGCGACAACATTGCGGGCAATCTTACGACCTGAAAAGTGAGAATATTTCCATTATCAAAAAGCACTTGCTTGTTTAGTTTTAAAATTAATTCTAACAACTTACAATAGGTAGTAGTCTTCCAGGTATCACGAGCCGACTGCGGGTGATTTTGAGAAGGAACAGGCACGGGAGGTGGAGGGAATGTTGGGAGGCTCACACATTGCGGTGATGCTGCCGCCGATTGCCGAGGAGCCTTGCCATCGATGAGGGTTGACGATGAAGAGATGGAAACTTTGGTTGACGCCATTGCTTCCTCACTCTTTCTCTGTGATTACAGGAGCACAGTGGCCTCACTTGTTGATGATGTAAAAGAAGATATGGAGATGAGGCCTCACAGGGCTAACTAACTTTCCTTTTAAATATTTCTTCTTATATTTAATGGGTTTTTCCGCCGGATATTTTTGAATTCCGAGAGAATGTGAAATATGATCCCTTCTTCTTCTTCCAAAAGTTTGGCGATGGCCGACCACTCGTTCCTTCCCTTCATCAGGATAATGCTGACGTGGTTATCGGATAAGCATCTTACGGCGCTTAATTGATTTGGCTACTCCATATGGGTCCAATTTCTCTCAAAGTCCTGTATTCTTTATGCTTCCAATAGCAGGCGCCGGACGGCCACACATGTTCTAACGCGCTCACCCTTTTAAAATCATAATGAAGACTGGAGAGAGAGAGAGAGAGAGAGAGAAAGAGAGGGCCACCAATGACCAGGATCTAGTCATCCAACTAGCGCAGGCCAGCCTAGCAGAGACCTGAAATATTTTGGACCCATCCCTGCTCTAGCCTGATATGTGAGCTGCTAGAGCTAACAGCCTAAAAATTAACCTTCTTTTTTTTTTTTTTTTTTTTTTTCTTGTAGGAACCTAAAAATAAACTTTTGTCAATGATCATTGGATAGTTTATTTTTTAATCATATTTTAGGTTTCGAGGATATAATTTTAGTATTCAGTATAATATAACTTCCATATCACATTTTTGGGTTTTAAAATTTAAACTCTTATTTTAGAATGACTAAACAGCTTTTTTCTTTTAATCAATTTAGTATTCAGTATAATATAACTTCCATAATTTTAGTTTTTTTTTTTGGTAAAAAAAGTTATTTTGTTTGAAAAGAAAATTCTAATATTCTCTACCATATTTTTATTACTACATTACGGGTGAATTTGATCACTTTAATTTTGGTTATCCTTTATGAAACTTACACATATCAAATTAAAACTTAAAAGAATAACTATTTTAATAACTTATCAAGTATTATCATTTTAACTATTTGAATTTATATAACTTACATAATAAATCAAATATAGAATACCAATTATCAAGAAAATGAGAAATTCTAACGACTTAATAATGTCAGGATAAGGGATTCATACACAAGTAGGGGAATAGAATCATTTGATTCGTGAGGTAGAGGGTGGGTTTTTTTTTTTTTTTTTTTTTCCAAGAAGAAAAAAATGTGCATTTTCCCATCCAAGACTGTGGCAGCCAACCATTGGAGGGTTCCTCATAAATATCTTCTTTTCCTTCATGGTATCACCATTCTTTTTGGATGCTGTCAGCATCCATTAATTTTGAATGACAAAGTGCTTTTCCTTCAATAAATCCTATTGCAATGGGATATTTATTCATTTTATCTTCAATAAGATATGTGATTCGAACATTAAAACAAACATACAAATCCACTCATGTCCATCTCGTGATCGATCTATTTACAACCCTAATTTTGAATCTCCCATTATGAATTTAGGATAATTGGTTGTTCTAATAATGAGAATGTCAATTTAGGTTAGGCTTACAAGACTGAAATTTAATGCTTCGTTTGCTTTAATTTAAGATTCCCATAAGTAAAATAAAACAAGCTTCGTTTGAGCCTTTACACGATCAGCGTAGTATCCTAATTCGACCACGTAGGGTCTGTTTGATAAAATTTCTGCTTCTGGATTCTAGTTCATAGAGAACCATTTTAGAGTAGAAGCGCGTTTAATAAGTCCGATTCGATTCCAACTCCTACAGAGTGAACCAGATTCAGAATGACTCTAAAATCCAAAATTTTGGAGTCCTAACTACTTACTCTAAACTGTTGGATCAATTTTTTGGGAGAAAAAAAAATCGACTCTTATATGACTCTCATTTGATCATCACCACCGCCACCACCCACCAGCACCATCATCGCCACCACCACCCACCACCCACCACTACCATGATTGTTTTTCTAGACTTCCATTGGGGGGATAGTGTGTTATCAAACATGTTTCTAATCTAAAGATATTTGAAATCTATTTCAGAATTGTGTTATCAAACAAGTTTTTATTCTAAAATAATCCTGGAGTAGCTTAGAGTTGAATTCAAATTTAAACCAAAATCTAAAATCCAGAGCAAAAGTTTTATCAAACGAACCCGTAGCAAGATGATGTGGTATTTTTTGAACCGTCAGATGGATTAAGGAGGATTTGATATTAAGCCACATGGCACATTTCAAACTCAAATTCAACCCTATAACTCCATCCATCTGACGATGTTCATCCCCACCTATATCCATGCGCATACGCTAGCTAGTGCTATGAATTTGCAAACATTTCTTGAATTTTCAAGGCCATATTTTGTCACCTGCAAATGCTGTTGGATTGAAACTCAACATAGGAGCACCAGGAACTTACCTATGTATAAAATTAAAACCCCAATATGCCACATGATAAAATAAGTGAAATCTCCAATTCTGACGAAAGCCGCCCTACTCACACAAGACTGAACTATTCTTATTAATGTCTGCCTCCTTCCCCACTCTCAATATGGTCGCAAAATCAACATTGCTGCATTTGGTAAAGCTCTAATTTTTATTTTCTTCTTGGGTAAAGTAAAGCTGTAATTAGATAAAATAAGTTTATTCTTGCAAAGTACAACTGATTGGCTGTTTATTAGAGGAGAAAAGGGTGAAAGAAAAAGATAATTACAAAATTAAATTAACAAATCTTATATTATTAAGATTTTCTTTGGTATAGTTTATATTTATGAGAATAAATTATAAGTAACGATTTGATATCACTAGAAATAAATCATACCAAACAATTACATATTTCATAATCTATTATATAATTAATTCTAGAATACATACTAGAGAAAGCCTAAGATGATTTATTGATGTTTTAAACTTAAATTATATAAATCCCAAATACATCCTGCTCGACAATCGAATATACGTCAAAACGAGCCCACCACGTAGAAGGTATTATTGTGCATAGAAATCATTCAACTGACATTTGCTGCATAATAAGTAATATGTTAAAACGACGTCAAGAAACATGAAAAATAAAAACAATCCAAACAAATGACACATAGATTTAATGTGGTCTATGTATTCCTTAGCAATGTGACATGAGGATCTCATGTCGGTTTGAAATTTAAACCATATATAAAAAATGATATGGATAACATATCTATCAAATTGGACACCAAGCAACCTGCCACATGGTAGTGGGTTACTAGTAAATCGATCCTACTTTGTACTTAAAAGTGGAAAATCGACTAGAAGATTGGGATGATGGAAAATCCCAACTTCAGATTTGGGAGCACGATGGACAATCTTACTTTATATTGAGTCCGAATCATCTCCATCTATGTGAACCCTTCAGGCTTCATGTGACCTCATCATTGTACACATGTCCTTTTTCCTTCCCAAAATACTCTTTTACTTCGTAAAAGGGACAAGTGTATGGTGATAAGATCATGTACGGAGAGGATATGAGCTTCTTTATATTTTACGTAGACAATGGGACTACTTACCCTACAAGTGCAAGGTAGGTTTGTCTTTAGCAAATCTAGTTGCCAAGTTTGGTCCATATCTTTCTTGTTCAGGACTAAAGTACATCATTTCTTCCCAACCCCACTTACCCACGGTTGCGGCAAGTAGGTGCATCCCAGGGACCCAACCGGGAAGAGAAGCTAAAGTTGCAAATTGGGCTGGGGATGCCAGCCTAGGGGCCTTTAAACATTGTACTGGGCCTTCTTATAAAAATCAGGCCCAAAAGGTGTAATCTCGATTCCATGGAGGCATAAATTGCTTTTTGGCAGGAACGAAAAAACACAAGAAAACTGTTATGATTCCACATTGGAATCCTATACCTATCAAGTATGGTTCTTAAGTCTTGGGTTCTCCCACCTAATAGACTAGTTTTTTGGGTTAGGCTCTCTCTTGGGCTTGAGTTGTAACATTTGGCGCTTTCATTGAGAGGTCTATGCCGCGGGAGGGGCGACCTAGAGAAGGAGCGACCTGGGAAAAGGCTACCTGGTGAAGCAGAGTGAAAGCCGTCCAGAGTGGGCAATCTAGAGTAGGCCGACGTGGACGTCGGCTTTGAAAAGGGGGTGACAATGTTATGATCCTATATTGGAATCCCATACCTACCAAGTAAGGTTCTTAAGTCTTGGAGTTCTTTCACCTAATAGACTAGTCTTTTGGATTGGGTTCTCCCTTAGACTTGAATTGTAACAAAAACCGTGGGTCGTGAAAAGATTGGGTACAGGAATATGCGATGGAGAAAGAACGCCGAAATTATGGCTGTGACGAACCTGGAATGGTTTCGGATATGTATTTTTTGAAGAAAAAGAGATAGATCTTATGAGATCTTATGACAATGACAACCTGGTTTAGTGAGAGGAAAAAGGTTTTCCTGCACCATGGGTGAACATGGAGAAGGAAAATGAAGTGACAGGATCCTCCCACTTATGTTAAATGCCTGGTGATACCATTTTGTTCCTCGATCCTAATCTATTCTAGTCCCATCGAAGCCCCCAAGTGAAGATATTCCTCTTCATCGTAGATGACCAAAAACAAGGGTGGATCCTCTCCTCACACGAGTACCTTGACTGGAGATTCTATTCCCAAGTGGTACAGCACCCATTTCTAGAATGTGGGACCCATACCCTATCAATGGCTCTCAAAGGTATGGGTTGTAATTATGTGGGGAGAGGATCCGGACTCAAGTATCCTACCCCACACCGATCACCGAATGGAAAGGGTACCCATGTGGGGGAGAGGAATTGGACTTAACAAAAAAAAACATTTTTGTTGGCTAGTTAGATGCTCTATTCTATTTGAATTCTTAAGAGTTGCGAGAATCAATGTAGCTTCAGAAAAAGGACCTCATAGGTCGCTCACGAGTCTATTGGGGGTCCGCATCCTCTCCTCCTAGTGGTTTTGGGAGGACAATGGCAGCCTTACTTGGATAGCTGACATGTAGTTCTTGGTGAATCCGAGACGCATATTCGAGCTGACACCTAGCTGTCAAGCCGAGCCGACAAGAGGTGTTGGCTCGAAAGTGAGTCTCAAATTCACCCGAGAGCCACGTGTTGGCCATCCGAATAAGGCTGCCCCGTCCTCCCACTCAGATCCAAATCCTCACATGTTGTGGTATCAAAAAAAAAAAAAAAAGCACTAGTCACCTTTAGATGACTGACAAGTGGCGTCTATTTCATTCAATTGTTGCAATTGCTTGGGAGTGGAATAAGGAGAATAAATCGGGTTTTTCCCGTTCTTCTCAATAAATTTTCTTTTTACCAAAAAAAAAAAAACGAATAAGGAGAATAACTGATGAAACACCTAATCAACCACAATCAAGAACAGACATTGGATCATAATAAACTATTAAACCCATCGCCATTTTCAGAGAATGAAGAACAAGAAGAGAGAGAAAGAGAGAAATCCCCAAAAGCAAAAGTGAAAGAAGGTTCTGATCAGTGAGGATATAGAAATAAAGTCACTATAGGTTGCTGGGCAAGACGATTTGTATTGGGAATAGTCCCACATTGCTAATGAGATTGGAATTTTGTGGTCCTATATATAGAAAGTCCCTCCACTTATTAGTTTAAACTTTTGAGATGAAGACTTGACATGGTATCAGAACTCTAGGTTCTCTCTCATAATAACCCTAAAAAAAAAAAGACCAAGTCATTGAAAGAGGATGCTAGATACATAGAGGGACTATATGTCATCCAAAAGGGATCAATCACCAAAAAGAGGGACTAGTCACCTGAAAAGTGCCATGTAATGCCACATATAGTACCATATATACACCACCTAACGATGGAGTTACATGTGAGGGGGAGTATTGGGAATAGTCTCACATTACTAATGAGATTCGAATCATGTGATCTTATGTCTATCCACTTACTAGTTAGAACTTTTGATATGGAAACTTGACAATATGGTGATGACTCTTTTGACGATTTTAAACTTTACTCATGGGTTGATTTTGTAGTTTGTTATTTCAAAACCTTTATCTTATGGTCAGTTTGATTTCCGCCATTAGATCTTACTTGCACCACTTGAGGGTCATCTAAAGGCGACTATTGCCTCTCCTGCTAATACCATAACAGGAGAGGATTGGGATCCTCTAGACTCAGGTGCTGACTTCAAGGATCTCGTAAAATAGGGAGATACGAAATTAAAAATAACCGTTTGAGATGTCCGCTGAATTGTGAGACTCACAAAACAAAAATTTTCAGGTTATCACCATCTTCATTATATATTTATAAAAGAAGAAGATAAATTTCAAGTAGGTAAGGTAGGGGTAGTTAATGTTTGAAGAAACTATGTCTGATGTTCCATAAATTGTATTTGAGATACTTAAATAAGAATAAGACCACCCAATATGGGACTAAAATTCTTGATTAGGACAGACTTATTCTAATTTAGGTATTCTGAAATATAATTTATAAAACACTAGATACATACTTTGATGTATAAAAATCTTCTCCCGCCCACTTGCCGTCGGCCAAGGGCGGGATTTCAGTCGATTCACCTCCCAATGTATTGATAGGTAGGGCCGACTGATTCCCAACCCTTGGATCAGCGACAAGAATCTCCAGCCGGGAGAGGATTCGGTTCTACTTTAATACAGTTTTCGAAAAACGTAGGTTGGTTAGGCACCTGGGTGTAATTTACACCGACTCTGATTCAATTTTCAACCGGAGCAGGAAAAGAGAAGGACAAAAAAAGATTGAAGAGGATAAGTTTTTAGCACATAGGGGGCCCACACAATTAAAGTGAAGATGAGTAGTTTCTTAATTTTAATTATAGAATTCACACCTTTGTTTTTCATTTCTTGAAAAGCTGGAGGCAATGTTCTTGGTCCAAATTCCTGCTCCAAAACTTTTTGTAGTACTCCGGATAGGTAAAGCTCCTGTACAAGGCTGGGACTTGGGATCCGTCGTCGGCCAACTCTTGTGCCGGCTCGATGACTGCATCATTACCAGGGCAAAGGAAGGAAGCCACTGAAATTCTTTCCTTGTCGGAGTTAACAACGGCCCGATGCCACACACTCTTGTATCGTCCATTACTCAGTGCCTGCAATTAATTGAATTTGAGTTAAATAGGGGAAGCTAATCCCTCAATTTATTTCAATCTCCTCTCCTCCTCCTCCGACGAAAGGCGAAGAAGAAGAAGAATAAATTAGGAATTAGAATAGGTTTAGTTCTATTAAAAATACCTGCAACTGATCACCGATGTTAATGACGAAGGCGTTTGGATGGGGATGGACGGCCAGCCATTTGCCGTCTATGAACACTTGCAAGCCGGTTACTTGTTGGTCTTGAAGAAGGATGGTAAGGGTATTCGGATCTGTATGGCCCGGCAACCCGTAAGTGAGCTCCGGTTCTGGGCATGGTGGATAATAATTAATGGCCATGTGCTGCCCTTGTTCACCCAACACCACCTTCAGATATTCCCTTTCCAACCCTAAACTCTCCGATATCTCTTGCAGTAATCTGAACCCAAGCTGTCGGACTTGTCGACAGTATGTGCTCACCACTTCCCTGTCAAACCATTACGAGAGGGCCGGAGCCGGCCGGAGATGGTAAATTAATTAGGAAAGGAGAGTCGTCTGCCTACATATCTTTCTTTACGTACCTGTACAGGTTCAGCTAGCTAGCTAGATGCAATTATATTGGTGCATGATGATTTATTTTACAGATATACATACATTTTTTACATACAAGATAATTCTCATTTCAATGCTATGGTTGGCCTTGCTACTAAGTTTATTCAGGTGCTAATGGAATTCCATGATAATGTTAGTAATTAATTCTGACCATTATTATATAGTTAATATAGATTTTGAATTAATCATGTAATCCATTTCAGAGTTTTACCTTACCCTTCCATCAAATACCTTTTTAAATATCGAATATATATTATTGGCATTCATCTCATCTCATCTCATCTCATCTCATCTCATCTCATCTCATCACTACTGTTTAATAATAACCCATAGTCCTGATTCTAAAACCTCAATAGTACAGATGGGTATTGGGATCTTAATATCTATTTATTCATAATCCCAAAAAGAAACCCCATTGGACCTACCACGTCACAAACATTTCAGCCATTTTGGTGGGTACACTGAGAGGAAAGCAGGCAATCTAGATAGATTAATCATTTGACTTAGTTAAATGCACGCAACTAAGTTATTGAGCACGTGCCACATGCCTTTCACTTTAGCATTTCTCCTCCTTTCACGTCGCGTCACGTCAGTGTGGGATTTTGTTCCCCTTGGAACCGGGGATCACATGTCTTGTTGGATGGATTGCGGCACAGAACACGGAAATTCTCGATCGGGAAAGGCCCTTTTCTTTTTTCTTTCGGCCGAAGCTTTTGAAGTTTTTCCCACGATTAGTGCAACCGTACCATTCAACTCTCTCTCTCTCTCTCTCTCTCTCTCTCTCTCTCTCTCTCTCTCTCTCTCTCTTTATTTATTTATTTTTTTATTTATAGATAACTCCAAACAGAATTGAACTCATCACTTTTCGAGTATTAGGTTTTACTAACTATTTTTTATTTTTATTTATTTTTGGTAAGAACGAACTAACTATCTTACTATTAAACTATCTTTTCTCTATATTATTTTTATTTTTATGGAAAAAACAATAATAATTTTAAAAAAGGAGAGAGGGGAGAGGGGGGAGGGGGGAGGGGGGTGTAGATTTCAAGAGGAGAGAAAGAAAGGATGTGAGAGGGTTTCTCTTATTTCATTTAAAAGTTTTCTTATTTGAATTAAATAAGATCTGAATTAAATGGATATTAAATGGAATAGAACATTTATCCTTACCTTCCTAGGCTCTCTTTGGTATGTATTATAGAATTAATCATATGATACATTATGACATATGTAGTTGTTTAATAGGATTTATGATATTCATTTATATCTAAAATAAATTGATATAATCTAAAATCTATAAATAAGTCAAAAAGTGTTTATCATTATTGTAATAGTCTATTATTATTTCTCCATGTTAAGTGGTATTAAACATTTATTATATATAATTCATAATATTTTCATATAGAATTTGTCATAAATAACTCATAAACTTAAATATAAACTATACCAAAAGAGAGCCCTAGTCCAATGATAGATCTGAATGAAAGTATGAAGGCATTCAATCTAAAAACCAAAGCATCAGGGTGGAAAAGCCTTATCCATGGTCTACATTTGTACACTACTTGTCCCATGTGAGATTAAACCCTCCCATTCATTGTCATGGAGTCCCCTCCCATCTAAAGGTTAAGGGCTGCATCAACTACCTCATATCAGTCAAACTCTAGCCTAAACAATTCTAAATGATCAAAAGGTTGTTAAAATCTTATAAAATTAAGTGCGACTTGACTTAGGGTGTCAAAATCAGGCCTAGACCGTAAACTCTGAATCGAAATCCACTGTGTAACAGAATTACACAACTAGGTTTCAGTTTGTCCAACTCAGTTAATTGGATTAAGACCGAATGAAGATAAAAATAAAAAAATAAAAAAAAATAAAGGCTGAAATTCAACTGATTAGACGAATTAAGGATCAATTAGCTAAAGGTCAAAAAATAACAAAAGTGATTGATTAAAACCCAATTAGTCAAAATTTTATTAAAGGATGAACACTGACTAACCTACTACTAACTGATCTCAAATTTGGTCAATTCTCCATCGGTACGTTTTAGTCTTGGATCTCAAATGTCTAAGACAGTTTCACGTTGTACATCGTAGTCATTATACTTGACTATTTTATTTATATTGATTTTTTTTCTCAAAATTTCTTTATAGTTTAGGACAAATGTGTCATCGATGGAGAGAGAGAGAGGGGGGAAAAGGGATTCAAATCATCTCCTCCTTCAGATTCGGGAGGAGGGGCGGCTGTCTGGATGGATGATCACCACCTGGCTTTCAGGTGAATCCGAGCCATCCGTCCGAGCCGACACCCCAACTGACAAACTGAGCCGACAAGGGTGTCGGTTCGGATGGATGACTCAGATTCACATGAGAACTAGATGACGACCATTCATTCAAGCCGCCGCCCCTCCTCCAGAATCTCAGGGAGGAGACGATGTGGATCCAGGGAAGAGGAACCCCTCTGGTCACCGACATTTTTTGCATAGTTAATATCGAATGAGTAATAATATAAAAAGTCGCCGTGAACAGTCGATTTCTTTGTTAATTAATTGTGATGAAAGTCACTTAGTCCAAAGGCTGAACCAAAACACAGGCGTGATTCTCGCTCTCCGAATCTCTATGTTCCCCTTACCCAAAAAAAAAAAAAAAAAAAAAAACTCTCTTTCACAGAGAGATTATGTTGACATCAAGCTGCTGACATCACATGCACAACATACGTAATGCAGACGCGTGCACACACGTAACCAACGTAAATAAAAAAAAACATTAATAACTGTTGACATCCTTTCTTTCCATTATTTCCACGGAATTATTAGTTTAAGGAATGAAAAGAGAAGCTCGTCAACCTATAAGATGATTTTAGGTTGTAACACTAAAACGTAAATTGATTCGGTTTGCTTCGATTTCAATTTTAACAAACCTTTAAGAGATTATTCTTCGGTTTCCGTTTCGGTTTTGGTTTTTGTTTTTGTTTTTGTTTTTGTTTTATTTTTATTTTTTATAATCCAACCTGGTTTCATTTTTTCACCCATCTCTAAATTATCAAGTCCAAAACCAGCCCACTAAGAATTCAATTAATCTCGGTTGGATCCAAGTTTCTCAATTGATTTATTTTTCATTTCGGGGCTAATTTGACACCTTAAATCCCTAATAATTAGACATTTGAAATAACAGGTCTTACCATTAAGTCATTAAGTCCCTCTTGCCCCTACTATTAAAACTCTAATAATATACTCTCCAGTACTGATTCACAAGAAAAAGGTCAATACCATACCTGAAAAGATTCCCTCCGCACTGCATGGGAAAGAAAACTCGGTCCATAGAATAAAGTAGTAACTGATGGGTCGGTTGGTCCATAGAACAAACTAGAAATTGATGTAACAAGACTTAAGGCTTTGTGATGTTTCGGAGGTGGATTTTCTGAGCCATACATTTTTATATTTATTTATCTTTTTTATTTTTTTTATTTTTTTATTTTTTATTTTATTTTTTTATTCATAGTTTGGAGAGTACAAAGTAGTATCAAGATTATTGAATTCAATTAGTACACATACATGCATGTCAATACATTGGGAATATTTCCTCTCCGTTATCATCTGTCCACGTAGCTATATATGTGTCTGGTAAGGTTTGAAAAAGTAACAACCTTGTGACTACCACGACTACCACATATACATGATCCTATTATGGCTGTGGTCTTCCATCTTTTTTTTATTTTTCCAAAGTCAATCTCTCAGACTCAACCCTTTTCAACCGATATTGGTTTTGAATTTACAAACCTATGAAAAATCTAAACCAATTACACCAACTGATAAAACCTATAAAATTTAACTATTTTTGACAATAATTTTTTTTAATATATGAAAACCGACAGCTTTTACCAAAAATAAAAAATAAAAATCAAGAACAAACCTATAATAAACCAATAAAGGATTGATTTGAGACCATTCATAGAAACCAATATGGAACTGAAATAGATTAGAACAATAGTTATCAGTTGCCGTTTTGATTTTGTAGATTGAATTCCTTATCAGCCTAAAACCAGACCACTCTGATACAAAAAAAAGAAAAAAGAATAAAAAAAGGGAATAAAAACTAGACCAAACCGACCATTTGATACCCCTAAATTTTCATCTTCTTTCCAACAATTAAATCTTTACACAAATGGATCTGAATTTCATTAGTTTAAGTTACCCAACTTATATACACAATCAACCTATGTAATTGAGGTGGGTTTCAATTTCTTTATTTGGTAGAAGATTCCCCACGCGAATAATGTGGAGAATCTTTTATATCAATCCAATTATTGCGTGGGAAATAGTTTCATGTAACAAGAACACATGGTCAAAGAAGACAGTAACTGTTAATGTGAGCCCAAAGATTCAAGATGAGAGAACCTCATAAAATATCCCCACATTATAAATATGGGTTTGGATTTTTTTTGGGGGTAAGATTTGTTAGAGAAACGGACCATGGAAAGACCATAGAAAGGAGAGTCATTATGACTCTTGTGATAGGATGAGAGAGACGTTATTGGAACTTCAATAATGTGTTGAGAATTGTGTTGTTTTTAATTTTTTGTTCCGGGTTTTGAGAATTGTTCATGTATCAGTCGTGTACAGATTTTCTTATTAAGGAGAGAGACCCACCCAATCAACGAGAGGGAGAGAATATGGGAAAAAAAAAAAAAAAACTCTAGCGGAAAGGTTTCTACCTAGTTATTATATATTTTGGCTTACAATAAAAAAAGGAACAGGAAGTCTTATAAAAAGGCCAAAGACGAAGGCCCACAGGCCCACCTCTATCGTCAATCTGTAAAGCTATAGCAAGTAACAACACTAACCCCACAGGCCCACCCTTTCTACTCGTTGACTACCAATCATTTATTGGATTCCTTAATGAGATTAAATCATCATCAATTAATAACTAATTAACTATAATACCCTATAATTTATTTTCCCTTTTGGGCCTATAATTTATTTTCCCTTTTGGGACCCCGAAAGAAGATTCTCTACTGATTCCTTCCTGCAGTCTCTCGCTTAACCTTAAAAGAAGTAACCCATTAAATTAAATTATAGTGAAGAGATTTTACCAAAAAAAAAAAAAAAAAAAAAAAAAAAAAAAAAGTTATAGTGAAGTGTTATTCCAACCTACAACGATCTACTCTTCTACATATCATGCGACCACACATACTTAATATCTCGTATATATGTACGTACGTATACACTCTCAAATCTGCAACTCCTGCTCTTGTGTCTAATAACTTAACTACCAAACAAGCCTCTCCAACAAGTGCAAGAGATGAGAGTAGAGGGGACACCCGGACAGACATGTCTCCCAGTTCAGCCACCCATGGAATATCCAACCTAAGTGGTCCCCGGTAACTAATGCATGCATATGTATGTGGGATCAAAATCAGAAAAATATATATATATAAAAGAAGGAAAAGGTAATTAAGGAAACGGTGGAAGAGGTAATTATAAGAAAAGAAAACTGACTTGAAAGATGATGGTTGAGTAGGCCACTCTTGCACGTAGTCTTCTAAAGGATAGCAATGGAGTCGAAGGTAGTCTCTCCAGTTGTGAACAGTTTCTTTCTTTACATTGAAGCTTGTTGACAACCTCATGGTTTTTGACGGATCATCCGAGTAATATTTCAACTTCTCATCCAACGGTAGGTTGAAAAAGTCTTGCGCAATCTCTTGCATTTTCTCCGTTAACTCCAAAGGCACTCCGTGGTTTATCACCTAGTAGCAGCACGTAAATTCCGTATTCCCAAAATCTATCAGTACATGCATCTAATTTACTACTACTACTATATATTACTGTTTAATTTTATGTCCTACATACATATATACGTACGTACATACATCAAACCCAAATCAATAAATACAGGCCTGGGATCGGGTGGGGGGAGAGGGAAACGGGAAAGACAGAGATCTAAAAACACCTTAGAACACCATATATGCAGTTCAGTTACACAGAAAGAAGGAAGGAATTAAGAAGCAGCTATGGCTAATCTAATCTAAGATTAATTAGTATTCAGTAAGGAAAAGACCTGGAAGAAGCCATAAGAACGACATGCATCTCCGATTTGTCGGCTTATTAGGGACTTCTCCTCACTGCCCAAGTTTATCACCGGAACGTTTTCGCAGTCGATCACCTCCGACAGCCTAGGTCTCTCAGAATTCGGTCTGATATAACTCTGCGGCAAGTTCGACAGCCGGATTCCAGTAGAGAGTACCTTCGATTCCATGGACTTAGTGCGCACAGAGGGAGAGAGAGAGAGAGAGAGAGAGAGAGAGAGAGAAAGGAGAGGTACAGTTTTCAAAGGGCGCTGGGTGGGGACTCTTGGTCGCTTCCAGTAGCTTCGACGAAGGTGAGTTTTAAAGGCTTAGGGAGTGTAAATAAATAGAGTTGGGACGTGTGGGCGCCAGAGAGATAGACTTCTCGAATGACGCCCAAACCGCTTCTGGCAAAGTCTTCGGGGACTTCACATGTCGGGGTCCCTAGTGACGTATGTATACGGATCTGCCATTACATCAGCATTTTATCAAACAACTTGTGAGCATCTTAGATGTGGGGATCGAATTGAACAACCTGTCTTGTTAGCATCTCATATGTAGGAATAGAATCTACCTCAAATTTCATCCGTCCATCCCGTATTATTGCACCACGCTCAACACCTTAAATATTCTCCCTCTCTTCATGCCCTAAATTTATAAAACAAAGGATTCCCTAATATCAATTCATCAAACCATTATTTTTACTTCTACCACTGCTCAACTGCTCATATGAGTAAAAGCATTCTTCATGTCTTGGGATAAAATAATCTGCACGATACTAAGATAAAGAGAACGAAAGGAGTCGGAACTCGGGGCCTTGTGATCGTTATGATGTTTAAATTAGTATTTTCTCATCAATTATGCAGCAGATAATGTTGACTTGATAATGAACAAGCAAAGGAGAAGGATAATGGAGTAGTAGAAAGCTCAAAACGTAATGATAGTAATGGAGACCTGTGATGAGTGTTCGAAAAACATATGTAATTAGTGTCTCTTACTTGTGTGCAAAAAAAATCCTCTCCCGCGCTCCAGCCCGCCAGCCTAACATCTGACGGGCTGGCGCACGGGAGAGGATTTCGGTCCTACTTGTGTCTAACCAGTTTTACAAATCCTTTTATAGTGGTGGATTTAAGTGTTCGAGGCATTGATGGCGGCCAAGTAGGGTGTCATCTCAGTAGGAGTCACTTCCATAGACCTTTTAGAGTATTTACCGCCTCGGCTGCGGACAGTTAGAGGTCATTTCAGTTGTGGTTACTTCTACAGGCTCTGAGGGTGAGATGTAAGTTGACGTATTAAGCCTTTGATAAATATGATTTGTGTCATAGGGCTTGGCAGGAGAGTAGGGGGGAGGCGTAATAAATGCCAGCCATTCAAGTTGTTGCCAATGTAATAAATGTCGTAGGCCTAAAATGTCGGGCTTTTCAAGCTCTTGTTGGTTGGAGTCTTTTTGCTCAGGTCGACGTATCGTATTCCCATTGGTTGACATTATGTTGACGTGACATGTTTGCCAATATTGTTTGTACCCAACAAGCATCTCTAACTCCATTTTTGTGAATCATTGGTTTTAAATCACTTCTCTTCCTTCTTCACATCCTAAGAATGGATTCATGGTTGAGCTACTAGAGATCTCTATACCAATTGTTTGCGACTTCACTTCCATATGCAAACTATTGTCATGCCATGCACCTCTTGTGACCCGAAGTCATATTTTGCCACGTGACAATTATTGATCAAACTGAAACTTGGCATATGAATACAAGACCTTGAGATTTATTGTTAAGAAAATTTCAGCATCATCCAAATAGTTGCATAATAGAATCAATGCCATAGTTACAATGCCATATAAGTGTAACCAATTTGGCCACAACCTGAGGCTCCCTCTAAATTTTTAGACTGTAGGGGATGCCAATCTGCCATCTAGGGGACCTAGCTAAAAGACTAAATACATGTTTTTCCTTCCCTCTCTCTCTCTCTCTCTCTCTAACGTTGTGTCTCTTTCTTTGAAAGTCGGTTACTTATTTCTTTCCTTCTTATTTCTTTCCTTCTGTTTTTTTTTTTCCTAATAAAAGGATCTAAGTACTTAAAAAAAAAAGAAAAGACACAAACAAGCCTATTCATCTGAAATTTCGTCAAACAGTTTGTGGTATTTATACTAAAATTGTGAAATCTTAGCTAGGTGTGTTACCCACCTTTGAGGACATGAACTTGGTAACCGTTGCAATTAATTACCAAAAAGAGCCTAAACCTGCCATCAAAAGTACAAGATTACATAAAAATGGATTTCATTTTACAAAACTAACCTCCCAATCTCCAAAACACTGTTTAGCTCCATCAATTTTACAGTACCAAGGAAGGAGGGTTCCTAGTTCCCCCCTCCTTTCTCTGCCATGCAGTCCTTCACAAGTAGCCAAGACAATACTGTGTGGTGTGATTGGGTTCCATCAATGACAAGTCTACTTTTTTTAATTCTTGATTTTCGAAAGAATCATTCGGCGCATAGTGAACTGCCAAATAGATCAGCACAGCTAGGGAAACCTTTGAAACCCGATCATTCGAAGCAGCCCCTATTAGAGTAAAGGGCGGACCGAGGGCCTGGTTTGTGCCTATGATGCCATCGTTTAGCTTTCGCTTCCACCAAAGGCGTCAACTAAGAGCGGCCGTTAGGCTGCCCGTCTGACCCTTTCTTAACCTTGTCAACCCATTTACACGCTACGGTTTTTAGATCTTTAGGACAGAGGAGGAGTTCCCACCTTGCAGTTTATCTTGTCGAAGAACCTAGAACCCTTGGATTCTGATTCGTTAGTTGAATCTAAATTCTGAACTGACATTTGGGAACTGTATCTGACCATTCTTGCTAAGTTGCAGTGGAACAGCTCAGTATTTAATGGAGTCTCCGGTGTTAATTCACAGTAAAATTTCCAGCTACTTATAAGACCTAATGGTGTCAATTTGATACCGAAACTTAAAATCGGTATTGTACTGTTAATAAAAAAAAAGTATTTTACTATTTATATGGATATTGATGTATAATTTTCTATGTGATTCGATAATGCTTCAAACTTTGGTATCATATATCTATTATGTTGGATGATTGTAAGGACTTTTTTCTTGAACCATAGTGAATTAGTACTAACTGAATTATGCATGATAGCATCATGGAGTACTTGGATTCAAATTGTTTTTTCCCAGGGGTTTGGGAGGAGACTTGGCTTCCACCAGCTAATGCCCGACATGTCGGAGTCGGCTGGATCCAAACTCTCCATCCGAGCCGGTAAAGTGAGCTAATAGGGATGTCGGCTTATGCATTGGCTCAGATGGAGGGCTTGGATTCAGCCGATGTCCACATGTCGAGCATCAAAACCGTTTGGGAGGAGACGATTTGAATTTGGGGTACCGTACACCATCTGCTCAATGCTTTGTCGACCTCTTTCACTGAAAAAGATCCATGGGAATTGAAAATTAAATGATGATCTCCATATCATTTAATCGTGCAGATGTGATCTACTTGGAGGAACTCTCTAACCTAACATCAGCAGACAGCAGCTGTCGGATCAAATTCTATGGGATTATTTGATTCATTTCTCTGTCCCTTATCAAAATTCTTTTGGGACCGTTCCCCTGAATTTTTTTAATTGATCTGATGGTTTGGGTTAGCAAGCTTAAGAACCGAACTTCCATGACTCGATCGTAGTGGTTTGCTTTGGATTGTTTTGTAATTGGGAGGTTAGTTTTGTATAGTGAAATCTATTTTTAGGTAATCTCATAAATTTTTCCTCATTACGTTAAGGAGGATCCATGCTAGGTCCATGTAAAAAAACGTCCTAATACATGAACCCCTCACTATTACACTATTACAGAGTCTGAGGAGAGACAGAATATACGAATATACAGTCTTATCCCCACAAAACAAAAAGACCGTTTCTGTGTAAAGCGGTAAAGCCTCAAACCCACATTGACTAGAAAAGGCAAGACAATGAGAACCATAGAAATTTTGTGATCCCAAAGGTGGAGAAGATTAGGATCATCAAGACCTCTGCTTCCAGAGACATGGTCCCTTGCCATCCAAACGTTCTTTCATTGAAAAGCCTCAAGAGTGGAGGAAACTAGAAATTGACGAAGAAGGGCAGGCAGCCCAGCAGCTGGGAAGCAAAATGTGATTGAAGAAGGACGCAAGTCCCTTCACATCCTCGCCAGTCGACAATCCCCCGACTGATCCAATGGAAGCCTTTTGAGAAGTTAGGCATTCATAAGGGAATATACGTTCAGGAGGCAGTCGGAGAAGATTAATGAATGCCCGACACAGCTAAAAACGACCCCATCCTGCTATCGATCAAAACTTCTTTTTATATGTACTTACTGGGGGAAAGAAGCCTAATGAATAAACAAGGTGCTCTTCGTTTGGTTGAAATGAGGGGTTGGGTAGGGGAATAAAATTGTATCCTAAACCGGTCAGATCATCCACATGACAACATATACAAAGCTAGAACTGAAAATTTATACTCAAAAGCGGAGGGGAAAGGAAACGGCTTACGTGCCGTCTTTTTTCATTAGGACGATTCTGGGTGAAGAAAACACATTTGGGGGCAGGAGATGAGAGAATCAAACAACTGCCTTCTTTTTGGGTTCAAGAACAGGAGGATCTACATCGATTCCCATATTAGCAGCAGTGCCCGCTATAATTCTCATTGCTGATTCAATGCTAGAACAGTTCAAGTCTGGCAGCTTCTCAGTTGCAATGGTTCGTAATTGGTCAACGGTGACTTTCCCTACTTTCTCTAACTTTGGATCTTTAGAACCTTTCTCCACTCCTTCACACCCAATGACAATTGAATAAAGATATTTTAGTAATCATGCAAAAATGCAAAAAACTTGAGAGAGAGAGAGAGAGAGAGAGAGAGAGAGAGAGGCCTAAGAATATGTCCATCCATATTCTCAGACTTTGTCTTACAAAAAACAAGTCATGACACTGTAGATGAATTAAAAATAAAAAAAAATAAAATAAAATAACAACCACAGGTTCTCAAATGTCTAATCTTCAATCACATTGGCCTTACATACATCATTTAAATTATAGAGCAGCATGGAGTGGTGTAAGCTGATGACTATAGAAAGAAATATAAAGTTCCCACAATAGCATCTTTATTAAATAAGGGATTTTCTTATTGACACCTCCTAAGTTGTCAGATAATTTGCAACCTTATTTTTCTACCCTCTTAAGTATAATACATTTATTTTTTTAGTGAGTAATTCTTATCATTTCACATGTTTTTTTAAAAAAATGTGAGACAATGACAATCAAGTACAGTGACATAATGATCAATCACGTTCAAAAAATTTGTGAAAACCCATTTTACCTTTGATTTAGAAAACTTTTGGGAACAACATAATAAAAGAGCAATTAAAAGGTTTCATGTTTTAAAGACACATAGAAGTGTCATTCAGACAGTCCCATAAAAAAAGGCCTGTATGCAGGAGCTACTCAGGTGGGTTTGGTCAGGTTGAAGGCCAGCCAATGCCCAGTCCTCAAAGTCAATTCCTCATGCGAATAAATCATCCAACCCAAGATGCTCGACGCATTACAGAGAACAAAATGTCAAGGCTTCCATCAAACCCCCTTAATATGTATGCTCTAAGCACTAACCCACATACTCCACTATCTTCACACCACACAAATACAGAAAACATGGTTGGACTAGGTTCCCAGATACCCATCCAAGCCCCATCCAAGCCCCATCCAATCTTGAATTGGGTTGACATTTTACCACCTAAGCCCAAAACAAACTTCATATCAACATTTATATTTGTCACTGTAAATTCGTTTTGACTCTTGACCAAGGCCACCTTATGTTACCAGATATATCTAAACAGATATATCTAAACAATGAAGTACTGTAATGATCATGTTCAGCTAATTCTGGATGCTCCTCCATCTTAATGCAGGCAAAGGTTGGCCATAAAAGAGTTGGCTAATCCACTGTTATTATATGACGAAGGAGCATTCTTTGGGTAACTGCTTGTGATTATATGCAACTCATTCTCCAGAGAAGGGTAGCATATCTGAGGCAAACGCCCCACAGGATTGTCTCATTGCTTCAATCAAATTCAAAATTTACTCATTCTGTTTCAGAGTACTCAAAAAAGCAGCAACGGCCTCAAGACTGCTTCCAGAGTAGGGTAACATATCTTAAGAGGCATACGCCCCACAAGATCATCCCATTTGGCTTCAATTGAATTCAAAATATACTCTTTCTGTTTCGGAGCACTCAAAGATGAAGCAATGACCTAAAGACTACCTACAGTGAAGAACCTAAAACCCATGTAAGCTGTGAAGTAGTTGCTACAGTCCGAATGGTTAGAAAATAATACAAAAAAAAAAACCCTCAAAATTTCTTAGATGTGTCCAAAAGAATTATATTTTTTTTTTTGTACCATTTTTTTCAGTAAATATTATAGTGTTGGATAGAAACATGTAAAAACATAACAAACTTTCAAACTAGAAAAAGAAAATCCCAGGAGGAACCACATCTGTGCATATCAGATGTACAATTTGATTTTAATCCTATGAAAATTTTCACACTGGAATTATGTACAATGTGAAATACTGGTACTACACAGAACTGGAAAAACATTCCCAAGTTAATCAAAAGAAAAAGGGAGAAGTTTACAAGAATGAAATTGATTTGGTAAACATTAAACTAAGACTTACAAAGGTGCCTCTTATGGATTTGGTCTCCCACAAAAAAAAAAAAAAAAAAAAAAAAAAACCAGATGTTTTGGTGTGAAGCCACTTATCTATTAACTGCATCTCCATTTCGAGATGAGTAGCCACACAGAGGCCACTTATTATGACAATCAAAGTGACATTCAAAGTGACATTGAAGTATGTTAACATAGTAAGGTTCAAAATTTTGGATTTTGCTATCTACTGCAACTGAAATATTTTGGTGGAATTTCAGTAAATTTTTGCATATTTCGATAGTCATTTTTCATTTGGGTTTTGCAGTAATTTCGGAAAATATTCGCCAAAATTTTGAACCTTGAAACTTAAGTTCTAAAGCTTTCCATCCAGGGACCACAGTTTTTTTTTTTTGCCAGAAGCGAGTTGAATTACTGGCTTTTACAACAATTATGAATGGTGAACTGATATTGTCACACCCAGTGGAACCTAAACATTCAGGATTTCCACTTATATTTCATATTTTAACTTGAAAAAAAGACCAACTCAGAACCTGGTTAATGAAGAGAAACTTCTTAATCAAGAATCACGCCAGATTAATGCAAATAAGGTAAATTTTAACCTGAAAAATCATATAGCACCATAAATCCTGCTTATTTAATTGAGTACTATCACTAAGCTGGAACAATTGAAATAGCAAGATGAAAACATTGGGTAAGTATGACAATATATGATGCCCATATGTAGAAATAGCTATGGCCAGAGGATATAGGGAGTGTTCTGCAGCTACCGTACCCACTGGAAAGAGATATCAAAGCCTAATGTAAATTCTCCATTGGGCATTATTTGGTTGATAATAAGGTGTACAGCAGAAGAATTTTCCAAGAAAAGGAAGATTTCTAGGGACATACTCTGTCTAGACTGGTCGTTTACCGTAATGAATTAGGGGTCAAGTGAGATGGTCCTATTAAATATTAACATGACCCCAGATCTCTCATTTCTTGTACAAATTATTTTTCTTACACATTTTTCAGTTGTTTATCCAGAGAGAAGAAGGAGGATGAAGCAAAAAAAAAAAAAGATGGCTTCCTTACCAATATGAGTTTCTCATCAGATGCTGGCTATAAGCATTCATACTTCCAAAAGAAAAAAAATAAAAAGAAAAATAAAATTAATCCCTAGTATTTTTGTTACATTCACGTCACACATAACTTCATGAAGAATCTAATATTTTGCAGAGTTTCTAATAAAATGGAATGTTAGAAAAATAAAAAACAGCTTGCACAAAGATTAAAAAATTCTTAATAGCAAACAGGAACTGACAAAATTGCATTCTAAAAGAATCAATGCTACATCATGATTGATGCAGCCCAAGTTTACTCCAGAAGGGGCCGAAAGTCCAAAATTGGGCCAGGCCCAATTGGCTGACCAACCCACACTGTTCACGGAACAGGTTCACGGTACTGTTCACGTGAACAGTACCAACAGCAGATTTTCACTCTTTTATTCTTTCCAAAAAATAGGTTAGTTATTTGGAATTTTAATTGTTTGGAAACTAAAAACTCTTAAATTTAGTTTCCTAAAAGTGTTTAGAAACTTTCCTATTTTCAGATTTAGAAAGTTTTCTTTCCATTGTATTAAAACCTTCCTATGTTATAAGGAGGTTTAGTTTTAGTAGTTTATCTCTTTCCCTATTTTAATTGTAAGGATTCTCATTATAAATAAGAGGAGAGAGCTGGCTGGTGGTTAGATTTTCCAGAAAAAGAAAGTTTAAAACTCTATTTTCTGGTTGAGTCTCTCAAGGTTGTGAGACTCAACCAATTGTTTCTTCTTCTTTCTTTGAGATTCTAAGCTTTGTTTTAGTTCACAATCAATCAATATTGGCTGGCGACACTGTTCTCTGCTGAGTATGCTAAAGTCTTGCTGATCTGCTACCAATTTCCATCGACATTAGCTGAACTATAACCAGATCTGGGCGGTACCAGGTACAGCAGGTACAGCAGGCTTTCGAGACTCATAACTCCTATAGTTCTTTTCAGATCCTCCCCAAACTTCAGAAGGTGTTTACAATCATTACAAAGGTCATCCATACCAAGTTTCATCTAATTCTGACGGTTAGATTTCAAGATAAGTGGTTTTTTTCATTACTTTTCTCTGCAGATTTTTTGTATTGGACTGAACTAAGATCCTGTAGCAAAGAGGGCTTATTAATTTGACTTGCTTTGAACCCTCTTTGCCATCAATGATGCTACGAGTCTATAATCATGTTTTAATTATCTCAGTATCAGAAATGTTTTTTTTTTTTTTTTTTGTGGAGTAGTATCAGAAATGTTACTCAAAACTGATCACTAACTAATATAGGGGCAAATCTAACTATTATGCCTTTTAAGATCCATAAGGAGGACTACCCAAAGAATTGATCCCGAAGAAACCCTCTTTTGATGAATACCTATCACAGTCAATCCATAAGAATAGAAAGTGATGACTTCTCTTTAGTCTTTTTTGATAAATAGAATAGATGCTGGTAATTCTTAACTAATCAATGATTGACTCCAAAGGTCCCAACCTTGAGATAAAAATAATTTTTTAAGACAATGTATAGCCTTAACCTTTCTCCTAGACCACTAAAAATTGGAACTTACTTCCAGCTCGGACTGTTTGGCTGGTCACACCCACAGAGGCTTTCTTCATGGCCTTTCATTGTGGTGCATATCTAACATGGACTGGCTTATTTGTCTAAAAAGTCTTAGACAGTTTCCATTTTAACATTATTTAGCCTTGGGCATATCATACCATCCTAACCCAAGGTAGTTAGTTCACAGAAGTTCCCAAACCAAATTCTGCATCTGGCTACTTAAATGCCCCCAGATGCTCTCATGTAACTACTTGATGTTGTGATGTTTCACACCATCACCCACACTAAATCTTTCCACCCCAAGCCAAAGCCCCATATCTTTTTCCCTCAATTCCTCTAACAAGTGGACAGTTTTGAACATAACATGGATGTAACTAAATGATGATATCAAATGGTTGGAAAGATTATAAATGGGAAAATGAGAAATTAATTTATTCATGAGAAGTAAGGAGAGGGGCCATAAATGACTAGCTGAAAGAAAGTTTACTGGCCATGTGCATCGAAGAACAATGCCAGCACTGACAAAAAGTAATAAAATGCAATATATAGGCCCCTAACAACACAGGAAATGCAGAATTGGAGGTCTATTGATTACAGAAGCAAAAGGGGAGGGGGTCTGAGAACTTGCTACTTGACAGAAGATAAACCTCAAATGGATAGAAATAATGGAAGATGATTCATGCATCCCAACCCAATTCATTATGTAAAGGTTTAGTGTAAAGGTTAGTTGCACTATGTTTAGTGTTATAACCTTGCTCGTCAAACCAAATATTCAAGAGAAGAAATTAATTTAACACCGCATGACAAACCTTAAAGCATTGATACCGATTTCATAGCTATAAATCACCTGAGATCAAAACTCTGAATGACACCAACTACCCTAAATATGATACAGGATGGGATAACAGAAAAAAAATGGAGGAAACAAACTAAAGCAACCACAATGAACAGACATTGGTTCACCTATTCATCCAAGATCTAAAGGAGATCACAAGGGGTGCAAGGATAGATTTAAGCTTACAAATTCTCAAGGAATCCACAAAAATTTCACCTTATGACCCACATAAAACTCAATCATTACGCTGCATCCTTGACTAAACTTGAGGTTGCATCTCCAAATACAGCTTAGGAACCTATGACAGGTGACCAATTTAAGGATGCATCAGAGCTCATAGACCAAGATAGAAAGAGAGCCAGGCAGTGAGCTGATCCCAAGAAAGCCTTCTACCCAAGTCCCAACAGGAATACTTTTCTTCCTCTTCTACTCAGCCTGGTCTAGGAACGGTGATTTTATATAACTCCAGTTCCGCATGTTACGTAAAATGAATGGAAAATAAAGAGAAAAAGAAAGAAAATCCACTATTCTAAATCCTATAAAAGAAATGACCCATGAACCACAAACCATAACGAGGTATCTGTGGACTTTCCACAGGGGTAAACAAAAAGAAAGCTAATTTTATCCCCTTTCCCACATCCTATGGACCTATTGGTTGTCAAGCCTGGACCATGTTCTGCCAGAAGCACTAAATCTGCTTATTTGGTTAGCCAACACAAATGTCACAAAGAACACTTGAATAATAATAAGTTGTGTCAAAAAGTCAACAGCCCTTGAATGATTGAGCACGGATTAAAGTGTCATTAAGAATCATACAGGAACATGAATACATGATACAACCAGTGATCAGATTATTATCATTAAAGTTAATTAAAAATAAAAACAGAACATACCAGCAGCCTTCAGCAGAAGAACAGAAGCAGGGGGAGTCTTCAAAATAAATGTAAAGCTTTTGTCCTGCAAATTCAAAATTAAATGTTACACAAAATATGAGCTTGGACATCAGAAACGGTTACTTTGACCCCCATCTTTACAAGGAAAACATCAACTGTACTAACTTCCGAATTTGAGAGAAAAAGATAATGAAAACCTCAAATGGGACCAGTTTCTTCAAAATTTAAGAATTACAACACTACAAGAAAACTGTTGAAACATAGCATCTCTATACGGACTACTGTTTGAAATAAAATAACTATTCTATAAACATTCTAAAACTCTCTATGGCATGTCCTCGTACATGTATGTAAAGCAAGAGACAGAGTCGATAGACTATTAATGCCTTTATGAAAAAAGGTTTCATAAAACCACGTAATAACAAAAGGTCCAAACCCAAGTATTGATCATTGTATTACCAAAAATATAAGAAAGCAGAAGTTACGAAATAAAACGAAAAACTCATTTCAGAAAGCCATCAACTCACATCGAAGACTGTAATTTCAACAGGAATCACATAACCCGCCTTGTCGGCAGTCCTTGCATTATAATCCTTACAGAAAGCCATGATATTAACCCCCTTAGAACCAAGGGCAGGCCCAACCGGTGGTGCAGGTGTGGCCTTCCCTGCCTCTAGAGCAAGCTTAATAACTCCAGTCACTGCATCGAGAAAGTGAATAAACAAATAAAAAAAGAAGTTGAACAAATTAAAGCAATCTATTACAACATATCAAAAAATAGCTGCATAGAGAAAGATTCAACACTCCAGTAAGTACAGAAAAGAAAACATGTTTGAAGAAATGAGCCAATATTGGCACACAGTAAGCTTAAACTCCACAATTAATGACACAAACAAACACCTAGAAAAAAAAATCCACATTCAGTGAAGCGTTACTACCCAAGAAAAAAAAAAAAAAAAACCAAATTAAGTAAACGAGCTAACAGCGCAATAGAGCGAGCAGCATGGAAATAAAATAAAGCAGGTATTTTAAGATATATACCTTTCTTGGCTTTTCCCCCAGGTTTTGGGGGCGCCATTGATTTCACGGTGAGGGACCTTGGAGTTGAGAGAAGATATTGTTTTCTGTGCGACAACTGAGTAGAAAGATGCGTCTTTGAAGCCAAGCCAACTGATGCAGGGAAGAAAGAGGTGGGGGGCTTGCCATAATCATAATTCGAAGGACATGAGACTGAGAGATGCGTGAAGCGGGGGAGACGATGGGTGGACAGAAACGCCATAAGCGGAGTGACAGAGGAGATAAAAGGCCTGAGGCTCTTAGAAAGGTTTAAATGGCACATGGAAGTTCAACAGAGGTCAGTCGCAAGTTTTGCAGCTCAAAACTGAATAGCGGATGTACCAAATCAACGTTAGATGAGGGGCTGTAAAAACGCGCGGGGCCCAGCTTTCATTTAACCAATCACCACATCGTATAGAAGTTGCAATCCAGCGTGGCGACTTTGGTGGACCTCATGCAATCTTACTTACACTCACTCTCAATCTAATCGAATCCTACTGAAGATTCAAATCTAATCGTTTTTATATATTCATAGCTCATAGGATCAACGGACCGTGGCTTACAGAAATGCAGACTCTCTGTTCTTCCCTCTTTCTATGTATGGAGCCGACTTTTTTGAGTTTCAGATTCATCCTTTCGGTGCAACCGGAGCAATTTTCTGATTTCTCGTTTGGTATTTCAGATAAGCGGTGAAAAGGGAAGGAAGGAAGCTCTTTTCTGGTTTTTGAGAAGTGGAAGAGAGAAAAGCAAAACAAGTAAGTAAAAAAGAGATGGAGAATTCAACCACTCAAGAATCCCATCTCGGATCGGAAAACTTTTTCACTTACGATTCACCGTACCCAATCTATGCCATGGCCTTTTCTCCATCTCCCTCTTCCGATAAAACCCACCACATCGCTGTTGGTAGTTTCTTGGAAGAGTACAACAACAAAGTCGACATAGTCTCTTTTGACGATGAAACCCTAACTTTCAAAAGCGATCCCAATCTCTCCTTCGACCACCCTTACCCCCCGACCAAACTCATGTTCAACCCAACCGGCGCCAAATCCCTCCGGAAATCTTCCGAACTCCTCGCCTCTTCCGGGGATTATCTTCGCCTCTGGGAAGTTCGTGAGAATTCGATTGAGCCCAGATCGGTTTTTAACAATAGCAAGACCAGCGAGTTCTGCGCCCCTCTGACTTCTTTCGATTGGAACGAATCGGAGCCCCGGAGGATTGGAACTTCGAGCATCGATACGACCTGCACGATTTGGGATATTGAAAGAGGCGTCGTCGAGACGCAGCTTATCGCGCACGATAAGGAGGTTTACGACATCGCCTGGGGTGAGGCCGGAGTGTTTGCTTCTGTCTCCGCTGATGGATCAGTTCGGATCTTTGATTTGAGAGATAAGGAACACTCCACGATTATATACGAGAGTCCTCAGCCCGATACCCCGCTGCTTAGATTGGCGTGGAACAGGCAGGACTTGAGGTATATGGCCACCATCTTGATGGATAGCAACAAGGTGGTGATTTTGGATATTCGTTCGCCTACCATGCCGGTGGCGGAGTTGGAGAGGCACCTGGGGAGCGTCAATGCGATTGCATGGGCACCGCAGAGTTGCCGCCACATCTGCTCTGCGGGGGATGATACGCAGGCTCTCATTTGGGAGTTGCCCACTGTTGCCGGTCCAAGTGGTATCGATCCCATTCTGGCATATTCGGCAGGTTCCGAAATTAACCAACTGCAGTGGTCGGCTGCGCAGCCGGACTGGATCGCAATTTCGTTCGCCTCCAAAATGCAGCTGCTGAAGGTTTGAGGTGCGGGTGAATTTCTCTCCTTGTTCATCTAAGATATGTTAGAATCCTAAGGTTGAATGTGTATTTGAAAGAGTCGGTTCTTGCGTTGAAGTTTCTATGACTTTATATAGTTCTTAGCAAATTTTTAATCAGCTAAATCCATAGAAAGTTAATATCAGTGGTACACTGTTGCTTCTAACACACGCACTTTTTCCTGCTAGACAGGGCTTCTCTAGATACATTTATCGTATAGTTGCCGACTAGAGGCACTTTTTCGTTTCCTTTTTGTTTTTTCGATTAAAATCCTAAAGTTGATCTATGCATATCATGAGTCTGTCATAAAATAATAGATTAAGTGGATGGAAGTGTTTAGTTTCCAGGTTATTCGGTTTAAGTGTGTAGATCTCTCAAATAAGAACACTCACGTTTTGTTCTCTCTTCTTTTCTATTTCTCCCCAATGCTTTCTTTTAAATTTGTTTTGCCATTGTGTTGTAATGGCAAGGTAGACTCATGTTGTCGTTAGGAAGAAGGATTTATGGTCATGATACACATTAATAAAATAGCCCACACATTTCAATAAAAGAAATAAAAACATAGACATGGTAAACTCTAACAAGCTACAACAACAAAATGATCAATGACAGCCTGTTGATGAGCAATAGAAATACCTGTCTACATAAGGAGTAGAGTGAAGTTTGATTTCATTGTACTTCAGATTAATTTTGTTCCTTTTAGAAATAAATACATAATGTCTTGGTACGTAAGATGCCATTGGATGCCCCAATGGCTTGACTTCTGCTTAGGGCTCGTTATTAAATTCCACTATCTAGCAATCCAAAGGTGTCAAAAATCAGAATAGGTGGACAGCAAAGACAATGATATCTTTTCAAAGAAGATATAACCAGTGTTATCAAATCTTGTCTAGGTGGTCACCTTGGTGTTTAGGGACATGGACTGACATGCATTATTTGTTCATAACTAGAAAGATAGGCTAATAGGTGTGAGTTGTGTGACTGAAACAGTTAAGTATTCCTGCTAGATCTGACCAGATAACTACTTTTAAGGGTTTCCATCAGGTGTGATTCTTGACTTTGTTGTTTTGTTAAGAAATTTTTTATCATTTTATGTTAGGTGTCCATAAATTTTTTTTCTCTCATTGTTTACATTTACTAGGGATTCACTCGTCTTATGTGGTAGCGTCTAATGTCTTATACCAGATGTTTTTGTTGCAAATTTTTGTAGTTATTACTGTCACTATGTGATCCCACTAAATTTAAATGACAACAAGGATCAAGGTGCCGGTTTCGACCGGCTTCGAATCTGAATTGTTTCGGGTTTTGATCGGAACCTGGGAATTTCCGAGAAAACCTTGAAACCATGGTTTCGAGGCCTAGAACTTTTTTTTTTTTGGTTGTCCCTAATTCAACCTTTTTATACCTATTTCATATGTTAGCTTGAAAAAAAATTAAATAAATAAATAAATCCAAAATAATAACATGTGGTGTTGGCACAAGTTTGCTAGTGTACGCTGAGAATTGGGATTGTGTCTAAAGTTGAGTAGGCAGCATTTACTTATGACTAACACCATTATTCATAAATAAGCAACACCTCCCATTTGAATCTAATAAAAATAGTTTAAAAGTCAAATTCTATAAGTATAAGAAGCCAAATTTCTAGTAGAACAAAAACCAGATTTTTGGGTGCGGAGGTGATTTTCGACTTTAAAATGCTAGGCTTTTATCCAAATCTAAAAAATTCATAAATCTTATTATAGTGAAGTATCACTAAAAACCAAGAGTGCCAAAATAATCTCTTGCTTTGATGTCCAAAAAATTATTTTCATCCAGAACGAATTAAACAACATTTGTGTACTCCTAACAAGGAGTTATACTACGGTCAAACCTTAGATTGCTTGAATCCGAGCTAGCTTAATTAGTTTTCCAACAAATCCAAGATTGTTTGAATCCGAGCTATAATTGTTACGGTTGGAAATCGCCTGCCAGTCTGCAATCCGAGCAACCTGCAATCACAGAAGTTAAACAAGGGAGTTGGGCAACTAAGCCCCGGGTACACTCCGATGCCTAAGTCAGATTCCCAATGTAAACAGTCAAAAGATAATAGAAAGCTATCTCCAGTTTAAAGAAAGAGGGGAACGTAGAGAGAGTTTGAGTGTAGAAAAGATGAGATCCGTCCTTTTACCTTGGGGGTTGTCCTTTACTTATAGATATTGGGAAGAAGCATGGAATGACCGGGACTCAGGGAAGTAGATCGTCAATTGGACTGCCAGGTGTCGCTCTGAGGAACACCCAGGTCATAGACTCCGAGCTGGAGTAGGAGACTGTAGCTAAGGAAGTGATGGCAAAGGGGATTCAAGGATGACAATCCTAATTAATTCCCTTTGTTGCAGGATCTTTCTTTAACCCAACCCATAAATCAGAATAGTTACTTTAAAGAAAATTCGACTTATCTGAGAATCTGACCGTTGGTTGTTCTTCAAACTTGAAGGAAATGATCTTTAGGATGTACTTGAAGAAATATCCAAAGTTGGAGATGATCCGATCACAGATGAGAGAGATGTGATTTTTTGAAAACTACCTATCATCTGAAAACGGGACTGGTTTAGTTAGAGCTGGTCGATATGATTTTAATCTTTAATCCCACGAGCTTTCGTTGATCAAATCAGCACTTAATGGTATCGTAATTCAGTATACAATAATAAGAATTTGAAGGAATTAACAGAAGGACAAGAAAACCATAAAACAGAATATTTCGGTTGAGTCTCACAACCTATGAGACTCAATCAGAAAATCATGAGCTAAACTCTCTTCTTTTTTCTGGTCTAAATCTGCTGGCTCTCTTCTTCTTTATCTTATTTATAGACTTAAGAAAGATTACAAAATAAGGAAGGATTTAGTCATCTTAAAAAAATATCCTAAGATAAATTAAAAGGAAAACTTGCCTTTATAGATTTAGGAAAGTTTCCAAAAAAACAACTTACAAAATATCAATCCATAACTTAACTTTAGGAAACAAAATTTAAGAATAATTTAGGAAAGAAATAACAAAAGAAGAAAAATTTCTACTGTTGGCACTGTTCACGTGAACAGTACCGTGAACACTGTTCACGTGAACAGTGTGGGTTGGTCAGCCAATTGGGCCTGGCCCAATTTTGGAAGGTTCTTTATTCTTTCGGCTCCTTCTGGAGTAGACTTGGACTGCATCAGGAAGCTAAGTTGATCAGTAATAAGAGTGACTCGTGTCGCCATACGAGTGGTCGTATGGCCGTGATGATCGGCATCGTATTGTACTAGGAGAAGGATTCCTCTGACGTAACCTTGTCGCCTTAGGACTCTGGACTCCGATCGAGAGACGTAACCCAGTAGGATTATACCTTCGACTATACGCCGTGTCCTAATAGGACTGTATCTTCGCCCAGGAGACGTAACCGGATAGAATTACGACTCCGACCAGACAAGGCCGAGCACCACTTTATCATGCCTGGTCGGCCTAGGTGATTTTGGGTGCCACGTGTAACTTGCCTTTATAGATTTAGGAAAGTTTCCAAAAAAACAACTTACAAAATATCAATCCATAACTTAACTTTAGGAAACAAAATCTAAGAATAATTTAGGAAAGAAATAACAAAAGAAGGAAAATTTCTACAGTTGGTACTGTTCACGTGAACAGTACCGTGAACACTGTTCACGTGAACAGTGTGGGTTGGTCAGCCAATTGGGCCTGACCCAATTTTGGAAGGTTCTTTCTTCTTTTGGCCCCTTCTGGAGTAGACTTGGACTGCATCAGGAAGCTAAGTCGATCAGTAATAAGAGTGACTCGTGTTGCCATACGAGTGGTTGTATGGCCGTGATGATCGGCATCGTATTGTACTAGGAGAAGGATTCCTCTGACGTAACCTAGTCTCCTTAAGACTCTAGACTCCGACCGAGAGACGTAACCCAGTAGGATTATACCTTCGACCATACGCCGTGTCCTAATAGGACTGTATCTTCGCCCAGGAGACGTAACCGGATAGAATTACGACTCCGACCAGACAAGGCCGAGCACCACTTTATCATGCCTGGTCGGCTTAGGTGATTTTGGGTGCCACGTGTAAAATTTCCATTGGGTGATATTTTTCCCCCATAACAATAATGAAGGAATTATATTACGGTCAAACCTTGTTCAGAGACGCGAATGCTGTTTAAAGTCATCTAAATGAAAATAATTTTTTGGGTATCAAAGCAAAAGAATATTTTTGCACTGTTGGATTTTTGTAATGATTTACTATAATAGAATTTATGGAATTTTTTAAATTTGGGAAAAAACCTTGCATTTGAAAGTTAAAAATCACCCCTGCACCCAAAAATCTATTTTTGTACTTGAATTGAAGGGTTGATTTTTTATCCTTTTGGAATTTGAATTTTGGACTATTTTTATTGGATTTAAATGAGGAGGTGTTTGCTTATTTATGAATAATATCTTAAGTATACATATATGATATTTGTCATAAATAAGTTTTTTTTTTTTTTTTTTTTTTTTTTTTTGCTTACTGCCTAATAAATGTTGCTCTTGTGTAGCCTAATAAGTGTTGTTCCTGCTGTTGGAGTCAAAATTTGATCGAGTTTGGATCGAAACCCTGACTTTTATAAGGTTAGGTGGACCAAAACCAAATCAAAACAAAGTTTCAAGGTCAAAACCTGGTCGAGTTGGACCTAGTTTCGATCAATATCTAGTACTTTTCAATACCGACCTAAGGTTTCGTCTCGACCTTGGTCGAAACCAAGTTGTGCCGGTCTAAACCAATGGTTTCGCTCGGCACCTCGAACCATGAACGGCAATCATCTTTCTTTTGTTGTTGACTGGTCATCACCTAGGCATTGACTAGACAACTCTTCACCCTGAAAGGAACAAATGTGTTGGCAATGGCTTGCTGCATCAACTCCTTTGACACAGTTGATAACAGAATTGGAGGATGTGTATCCTTTGAGGAAAGAGAGATTCGGATACTGAACCATAATTATTCAGTGTATGTATTTTGAACATTGAAAAATGTTGTGGTTGACAACTAAATTTTTAATCAACTTAATTTTAAGGGATTAGAGTTTATGAATCCTGAAGTTTTCCAGAACCACAGAATTAGGAACTGACCAGATTTCAAAAGAAAATCAATAGCAGACTAAAAACAAGTCTGATCTAGACAAAAGTCTGGTCGAGTGGTCTAACCTGCAGGGCAATCGGATCAGCAAAATTTGATTGATATTGGATGGTAGTAAGATGCAGAGATAATGATGAATCCTACAGGTTGGAAATTTGAAAAGTAGGAAAAGAGCAGAACCGATAGACGAGTTCTAGGGGTTCAGAAACAGTATCAAGTAGCAATCTGATTTAATGATCAAGCAATGGATTAATGTCTAAAACAATAACAGAAATCAGAAATAGAAATTGGGTTTCAGAAATCTGAACAGAATATCAGTTTCAGTTTCCAGATTTGAAGAAGTTTAGTTAGATAAGGATTTTTGCATGTAGAAGTAAAATTCTAAGCATGATTTGGTGTTGAAGGGATAAAAGGTAAGTGTTTTGGAATGGGTAAATGGTGCTAGCCATGGGACATAAGTCGTTGTTCGATCAACTTTAACTGAAGATTTGTAGAGATTTAGGTTGTCCTACTGCTCTATAGTATATGAAAGATATATGACTTGTTCTTTTGTCTTATTTATGGCCATGCTTTTATACTCTTAAGAGATTTAAGCTATATTTATTGCTCACATTGTTGTCTGGTTTAAATGGGTGCATTGTATAATATATAACCTACATGGTTACATGCATCTTTCTATTGATTGCATTCTCTATATTCATTATGTTATAGTGCCAAATTTTGTGTACATGCTCCATTAATTTATTTATTCATTTGCCTTCATGTTTATGAGTAAGGCGTAAGGTTGAAGGTGTGATTTTTAATTGAAAAAAAAAATGGGGGAAAAAATAGATGAATTGAATTGCAAACTAAGTCATTAAAGTTCACCTGCTCTATTTTTTTTTTTTTTTTGGGGGGGGGGGGTGGTTTATGACGCATTTATACCCTTTTAGATGTTTAATTAATGCATGACCTGGAGCACCATTAGAACGCTTCCCTTTTCATAGAAATTGATAGGAAAGGTAAGTACCCCTTGGTGGCTATTGCAAAATCAGATTCTTGAATCTTGATTGATAGTTTGAGGCAGTAGAAGTTGCTGAAAGCTTAAGGTCTATTCGTAGTCTGAATAATTAACTAGTCAAATCCACTCTGTGGTAGTGCCATAAGTTAGTCGTAAATATGGTTACTGTGCGAAATATAATGGGATTCTCATGAATTTGATAACTTAAATGGGGATTGTTTATTATGTGTTATAACAAATTTGGCTTAAAGTATTAATAGACCTAACTCTCCCTAGCTCATGGGTACCAATTCAAATATTTGGCCTGTTGGTGGGTATATATTTGTTTGTTGAGTTGTATAACATAAGCAATCTACTTGTTTCTTATGCTGTCAGTTCATATGCTTTTTCTAAAAATAAAAATATAGGCCTTGGTTGGCAAATCCAATTACATGATTGGGCCAACCAAGAGATTAAATATGGGGGGCGGGGGGGTGGGGGGTTGTTCCTAATTTTATGACGCATTTATACCCTTTTAGATGTTTAATTAATGCATGACCTGGAGCACCATTAGAACGCTTCCCTTTTCATAGAAATTGATAGGAAAGGTAAGTACCCCTTGGTGGCTATTGCAAAATCAGATTCTTGAATCTTGATTGATAGTTTGAGTGCAGTAGAAGTTGCTGAAAGCTTAAGGTCTATTCGTTGTGCTGAATAATTAACTAGTCAAATCCACTCTGTGGTAGTGCCATAAGTTAGTCGTAAATATGGTTACTGTGCGAAATATAATGGGATTCTCATGAATTTGATAACTTAAATGGGGATTGTTTATTATGTGTTATAACAAATTTGGCTTAAAGTATTAATAGACCTAACTCTCCCTAGCTCATGGGTACCATTTCAAATATTTGGCCTGTTGGTGGGTATATATTTGTTTGTTGAGTTGTATAACATAAGCAATCTACTTGTTTCTTATGCTGTCAGTTCATATGCTTTTTCTAAAAATAAAAATATAGGCCTTGGTTGGCAAATCCAATTACATGATTGGGCCAACCAAGAGATTAAATATGGCTATATTGGCAGTCAAATCCATATTTCCCCTTCAGATTCATGGAAGATGGAAATAGATGCAAATGTATTTCATTTGACGTTTTGATAGTGTTCATGAGCTCAATTTTGTGTTTTATGGTATCCACAGCACAAGTTGACAGTTTTGCATATCATGATTCACAAATATTTCAACAGTCTAATACTTCAGCCCATGCTCCTTGTTATAAATGTGACAGGCTCATTGTTATAAATGTTCTAACCCTACAAATTCTGGAATATGAAATTACAAGTTGATCAAAATTTTCAATGTCCTTTATACAAATGGTTAATTTTGAATGCCTTTCAATACAGATCTGTTGATGGTCTGCGGTGGTGAGGATTATTTCGTCACCCTCCTGGGTGTTTCAGGGTGGAATATGCTTTGGAAATCACTATGAATAGTGATAATTCAAGAAAGCATTCATCAGTGATTAATGTACCCTTGTTTCGTCAGTAAGTGCATCTTGTAACTCCTTTATTCTATTGGATTTTAGGATTGCTGAGGTTCAGCCGCTGGTGTATATGGTGCTGGCATATTGCACCAGAGGGGTTACAGATACACATCTGGAGGTGCAAAAATAGTTAAAATACTGCTCCCTTATTGTAACAACTTTTGGGGTTCCCATCTACCAAGGGCCTCGCAATTCTATTGCCATTATGGTACCTCTCCCTTTATTTCTCATTTTGGTTCTCTTATGCAAAAGGCACAATTGACAATCAGATCAGCAGTTGAGAGACTTGGCTCGAATCAAGTCAGATTGGTGTCACTGATCCATTCTAAGATGGGGAGAATTAGGATCATGCATTAAGGTATCAGTATTGGACATGGTATTGGGCACTAGCTTGATTGGTTTGGTTCAAATCAATACCTACCTTTTTAGGATCGGTTTTCATTTAATTTTTAAAGAATCTTATTATTTTATAGGCAAAAGATTTTATGCTGTATCAACCAGAGGTGGTCGGAAGCCATCAATGACAAATACCCCACCCCTTCCAGACGAGTTCTGATAATGCCCCCCTTCCTTTACCTGTCTCTGTAGATTTCTCTGGTCTACGGGCCAGAGATCCCTCCCCCTATGTTGAATCATAAATGAACAAGTCTATACGATTCTGATTATTGACCAATTCAAGTATACGAATTGATTGATACTCATTACTAAAATCCTGGTTTGGATCATAGGGGATGCAAAAATTTGAGTACGGATATTTTTGTGTATTAAAGGCAATCAAATTTCAAAGGGTTCGATGGTTTCAAAAATAAATATGGCAATGATAGGTACGTTTTTTTTTTTTTGGGTAAGATTTTTTTTTTTGGGTAAGATACATGTGTTTAATATGGTAATCTTCTTTTTACTGAAAATATGGATATATGTTTTCTATGCAATAGACATTAACACAAATAAAATAATAACATATAGATACAAATTTATATATAAGTAAAACTTATAATTTATGAAATTTCACATAAAACCATCATTTCATTAAAATAAAACACTTTTTATCTTTTCTTTTTTTCATATTTAATACAGAAATATGTTTTCAAAACGTTTTCAATACATTTCAATATAAATAAAAATACGGATTTTTGCAAATCAATGCAATAGTGCAATAGTTGGTAAAAATACATTAAAAAAAACAGGACGTGTATGATTCCCGTATTAAAAAC
Source organism: Protea cynaroides (assembly GCA_028583415.1). NCBI lineage: Eukaryota > Viridiplantae > Streptophyta > Magnoliopsida > Proteales > Proteaceae > Protea > Protea cynaroides. The sequence continues at coordinate 99,381,013 of CM053275.1, read as the reverse complement.
AAATTTACTAACTCCAGCGTGGATAGGCCTCATGCTGGGTTCTCTCTCTTTGATTCTAACAGTTTGATGTGTCACTGCGTCTAAATGTGTTCGCCAGCCATGGAATTACAGTATTAAATTGGATGAGGCTGAGAGAGAAACAAAGGAAAACTAGAAGTAGGAGAAGAATATCCGAGCACCTGAAGGAGTGAAGGACCTCTGCCAGCATGTTAGGCTCTTAAGTTGATGTTGCTCGTTGCCACCCGCTGCCTGCAACTAGGGTTCTAGCAAGGATAGGATCGGCATCCTGTCCTCCCAGTGGTTTTGGGAGGACAGTGACAACCTGCCCTGATGGTCGCCACGTGGCTCTTAGTAAATCCGAGACCTACGTCCGAGTCGACAGGAATTGTCGGACATGAGTCTCAGATTCAACCGAAAACCACGTGGCAGCCATCCGATATGGATGGGTTGCCGTGTCCTCCCAAAATCACTGGGAGGAAACGATGCATCCAGCAAGGATAATCAGTAGATTGGCAGAAACCGAGACCACTGATTGTTTTCTTGTCAGCCTATCTTACAATGCCACGTGAGAAGTTGTGTAAAAAACGAGACTAACTACAAGTACGCTGAACAGCTGAAGAAAGAAGAGAAACGATTTACCAGAAGAAAAAAAAAAAACATGAGACTAACTGCAAGCATGGTGAAAACAAGAGAATCTAACGGTGACACCTTGGAACGGCTGCACTATACTAGCAGAGATGTCAATCAACTACCCTAAGAAAAAGTCCAATATCCATGGAAAGTTTGAGATGTCAATCAACTACCCTAAAAAAAAGTCCAACATCCATGGAAAGTTTGTGGCGTTCAGCCACGCATGAGTCGATTTTCAGCTTGAAAAGATTAACCTGGGTACATTGCTAAAATGGAGTCCATATGGTAGCAGCTCAAATGGTTCAAGATGACCAAGCATGAGAGAAAGATGGTGTCTGATAATCAGCAATAAGTCCATAACACCACCATCGGAGGTTAACGCTCCAGATCTCCAGAAGCTACCCTTTTTTCTTCCCGCAGCATCCTCTTATGTACAAATTCAGCTTCACTAGGTTTTCCTTCAGTCTCCAGGCCAATTTTTAGTTCTCCAAGGCAGCTCAAGTTGGCTTTGCCTTGCTTGTCCGTCAGGGCATAGTACAGACTAAATGCTTCCGATGCCTTACGAATTCTACAAAGACCAGTTATAACTGTACTGCATATATCAATATCCACGCTTTGACGTCTTTCCAAGCTAAACACCAGCATCTCTCGAGCATCTAAGAATTTACTGTTTTCACAAAGGAAACTAACCAATACCTCCATCTTTACCGAATAACCTTTGTCGTATAGAGTTCCAAGTACCTCAAAAGCAGCATCCCGGAGCCTGCTTTTGAAGAGAAAAATAATGGTATCTGTTAAGAGATGGATGCTTGGTCGAATCTTTTTCTCTAACATCATCGTGACAAAGTAAGCAACTTCTCGAGCACAACCCTCTTTCACTAGTGCTGCAAGTATGGAATGGAAGGTAGAAGTTCTAGGGAGATGGGAGCTCTTCAGCATCTTCTCCAGAGTTTTCTGAGCAAAACATGCACAACCTGCTTCACCCTTATGCAAGAACCCCTCAATCAGGGAATCGTACGTCTGGAAATCTGGGACAAAATCTCTCCTCAACATCAAGACCAAGAGATCATACCCTGCTTGTAATGTTCCTTCCTTGCAGTGCCCCATGATCAAAGTCTTAAAAGATGAAGGATCTTGTGTACCTCTTTTCAGTAGCTGCCTGAACACCCTCTCAGCCTTGGCAGTCTTTCCGCTTCCACACAAATACACAAACATGGGATTGTAAGCAGCAACCAGAGGCACACACCCAAAATCTCGTACCAGGATCTCCTTCTCCCACAGGTCATCGAAGAGCTCTTCCGCCCTAACCAAATTCTTTCTCTGACACAAACTTCGAATCAAAACGCTGTAGGTCGTCGAATCCGGCGGGATTCTTAGTTTCGACATTTTCTCGAACATTTTCAATGCCTCGTCCAACTTCCCTCCATTGCAATGAGAAGTCATCAACGTATTGAAAGTACATGTATCTGGGAGAAATTCTCCACCCCCAATCATCCCTTCCAAAATGTCCTTGATCTTCTCGAGCTTTTGTGCCTCACAGAGCCCTTGAATGAGGGTATTATAGGTGATACTATTGGGCTTCATTCCGCGACCGAGCATCTCTTCATAGACAGCCAAAGCCTCGTTGAAGCCATTCTTTGCACAGTATGCTCTGATCAAGGTCGTGTAGGTAACGATATTAGGATGCAAATCGGGGCTTTTGGTCTGCATCCCTTTGATAATATTGTGGGCAATTCTGACCTTCCCAGATCTACACAGGCCATCGACAAGCGTATTATACGTAACAATATCAGGGTCACATCGGAAACGTGACATCTCTTTAAAGAAACGGAAGCCCTCTTCCACCATGGAATTCTGGCAGAATCCCCTTATGAGAATGTTAAAGGTATACACATCCGGTGAAACGCCGGGGGCCGATTGCATTTCGTGATACAGGTGCTCGGCCATGCTGGTCCTTCCTCGGCGGAGCAGAACAGAGAGTAGACTATTGAAAGTGACGACGGAGGGGGAGACAGCAAGAGATTTCATGGTAGAGAAAACCTTAATAGATTCGTTGATAAGTCCGGCTTGACCGTAGCTCCTGATCAAGCTATTGAAAAATCGGTCTTGAAGCTTGACGGATCCACCCGATCTCTTCTCGATGGAGAAGAGGAGGTTGCGGGCGGCATTGAGGTTTCGGCTGTGGCCGAGGATCTCGAGCATCTTGAAGTAGGTTTGATCATTATGAGCGAAACCATGGCCTTGAGCCCACTTGAAGAAACAGACGGCTTTGCGAGGGGTCCTGATGAGCTGAAGGGTTTGGAGAACAGTGGTCTTAGAGAGAGTGGGGCAGAGAAGCGACAGAGAGGATTCGATGTCGGGTGACCAGAGTTCATTGTTGATGAGTCGAGCTATAGTTCGAGCGGCTTTGGTCTTGGAGGATCTGCGTTCCGCTGGTGACGGTTCTCGGGACGCTACTTGTTGTATATTCAGTTGTTTTCCTTTCTCTTCTTCCTCTGCTGTCAAGGCAGTTTCGCAGTGGTGGTCGCTGTTCGACTGTTTCTCAAGGACGGGTGGTGCTAAAGTGCGAAAGGAAATGAATCTAATAAATTGGATAGAGAAGAGGCTTCTACAGTCGGGTTTGAGGCCAAGACTCAGAGGAAGAAGCATGTCAATTTTCTAAACCAAGAATATGACGCAGCGTGACCTTCTTATCATAGTGGTGGACGGGAGGAGCCGCAGAGATCAGGGTGTTGGTCTTCTGCCCCAGTATAGTCCTTTATATTCACTATGTAAAAAATTGAAATTAATAGAACCAATAAATATATTAATATAATAATAATATATTTGATAATATAATCATATATAATCATAATCTTTCAATTTAAATTAATATTTATTAAATTAATAATTAGAATTATCTATTCTAAATATTCTAAATATATCTATTTATATTTAATTCATCTATTATATTTTTTTTATTCTATATATAATATTATTATAAAAATTATATATGGAATATTAATACTAAATTACTACATCATTCAAAAATAAAAACCTAAGTTGTAATCCATTTAAATTGTAATAACAATGTAAGACTATGATTTAATCCCACACTAAATAAACCTTCTGAAATTGTTGAAATTGTTATTTAAGGTTTCAAGTTCAATCACTTCAATCCAAATGACAATATATATATATATATATATATATATATATATATATATATATATATATATATATATATATATATATATATATATATATATATATATATATGCCCTTGACCAACCACGGGATCATTACTCAAGGAGGTGTGGTCCAGCGAAGGGGTGTCAATTGGTCAGTCTTGGTCGAGTTTAATCGATCACCATCAATTAAATACCTTGCACCATAACTGTTTTGTTTAATTAATCGGTCCTCATTTGCGAGACATGGACATGTTTATATTCGATCCGAACGGTCTTAATCCATAATCGATTTTATGCTAAACAGTCTATTAACGGGTTTCAATGATACAAACAAATTGATCCATAATCGGTTATGCTATTCAATTTTATAATAATCGTCCAAAAAAAATTTTATGAATAATTATTTCTCATTAAAGATTTATGTGAACATCCATTTTAATATTCTCTATATCATCAACTATTGAAATGTTATATTCAATCATAATTTTTAGGTGAGAATAGAACATCAACTTGAATAAAATGCATAAATGGTCTACCAAAACTACAAGATCAATCATTATGCATTATTAGAAAGAAAAAAAAAAATAGGAATCCTTCTATACTTCAATTATATCTTTTAGTCTCAAGGACAAAAAAAATGAGGGTCTTAAATGAGAGATTTAGCCTTTAGGAATTTAATCTTTATCGGTTAATAGTCATTAATTAGTCAATATTGGGTTCGGTCTATAATCAGTTGGTGAGGTTGGATGATCATCAAGCTACACCATTGCACTGTAAATGATCAATTAATAATTGGTCCGAGTCTAAGCCTGACACGTTTAATAGTTTAGTAAATAATGCGTGTTGATCCGGATTTTAGTCAATCGGTTCAGTTTGGGAAACATGGTACAGGCAAGAATGTACTCAAATAAATATTAATTAGAGACGTTTTTTTTATAACTAATTAGAATTTTTTTTTTTTTTTTTTTTTTTTTTTTTGTAACACTAATTACTAACTTAAGACATAACACACTGACATTCACACAAACACGAGGGGCAAAGTCCCAAAAGCAACAACATATTTATTAAAGCTCAAGAGAAGCTGTAAAGGGTTGGGATTCCCATTGTCATTGTCATTGTCATTATCTTTTACGACTCAATCAGAAGAGGTCGGTGCGAAAGGAGAAGATAGAAGATCGGGAAGCAAGCTTGCATTGTCATTTCCATTATTGTGGCAAGCAAGCAGCAGCATACAAAGAAAAAAAGGATGTACAGTTCAGCATTACTTCTATATTAACTTCAACTAGCTAGTAGTGGGACTGTGGGAATGGATCTTATTATAAATTTCAAGAAAAAGGCTCTAAATTGAAAGAAATACAAGAAAACCCACCTCTGAATTGACGGGAATGTAGTGATGCATGAAATATGAAGTAAAACACCGTGCTAGAGTACTGATCAGGTTCACTACTTGCAGCGAAATTAACAGCTAACATTGAAAGTGAGAAGGATATATTGTCTCTGGCTCCATAAGTCTCAATGTCGTTTATGCCAATCTACTATCCTATACATCTTTAGTTCACGGTAGGAGAAAGGTATATTTATTGGATCAGTGACTGAAAATCTAGTATGGAGTATAAAACCAATAACAGTGTGACACGTGAGTGATACAAATTAAAAAGTAATAAAAAAAATTACGATATCAAATATGATCGATATCAGTAATCAAGTAGGAGTGGCGCCAACAGGTCATGTCACATGCATGTGAGTTCAGGCCAAAAGCCCTACTTGAAGACGGCCTAAAGATGAAACTTGTCACTTAAGCTTAGCATGAAAATGACACCTTTTTTGGGGGTGGGACTTCGAAAGCTACAAAACTTGTACAACAAAAGAACCAACAAAAAAGATTTTTTCCTGAGTTTTTCCAATTTACAGGTCTCTGCATGCATGCTAGCTGTCTTATAAGATTTCATCTGATACTTGGGTTCTCAAGCTTAAATAACACAGCTTAGCAAAATTATTTAATTAATTTAATTATTTATGAAGTGTTGATATTTATCAACTGATCAGTTACCCATTTAGACGAGATACAATTTGATCTTTTGATTAGAAATTCGATTGTTTTTTTTATCTATAATTTCTCTACTTTATCAAAGATAGATAGAGAAAAGTTTCACCATGCCACTCACTTGCTAACGAATCTTTTGACAATAATTCTAATAATTAGATACTTAAAGAATGATGGGGATTGACATATGTTGCAGTTAAACCCCAAATTCAATCATTTACACCATGTATATATATATACATACCCCTTGATGGATATCATGCACACTTTTGATAATCTTGAAACTTCCAATGCTTTATTTTGTTACATGGTGATGAACTCCATTTTAACGGAAATTTGACAAGGCAATAGGGACTTTTAATTCCACCTGTTCATAAAATTTGTATCCCTTCGTTTTTACCATAGTAAATATTTGAGAAGTTCTGATCCTTTTCTTATACATAAACCCTTTGCATGAGCTTATTATCATACTTTTATCTTTTCCCCAAAGTAAAAGAATACATTTTTGGAAAAAATAAAATAAAAATGTACAGCTATATAGAAATCCTTGCTGTCAATGGATCCTTTTTTTTAGATGAGCCACCAAGAAAATCGTTCTAAGGAAAATAAGTCATAATAGTAAGAATATAAAATCTTATTTTATTGAAAGGGATTTTTTTTTTTTTCAATGGCACCGGTCTAGTGTGAATATCCCATTAACACTGGACGCTCTGGTGTCTATCAAATCGGCACAAAACCCTCTTCCATATACAAAAGTGTCTATCCTACCTCTACTCGTTATTCGCTACCTTAAACTGTAGGCTTTAAACTTCTACAGGGTGTGGCCTAACATTTTATATGTTTAAAAATTTTTTCATGTTTGTGAGATTAAATATAGTGATATCTTAGGGGGAGGAAAAGAAAATCCATCTTTTATTTATTTTTAAAAACAAATTTAAAAAAATTACATATAAAATATTACGCATCAAAACGAATCGAAGCCATAATGAAGAAGATGATCGGTGCGAAAGTAAAGAAGGGCAGAGGGAGATAGGAAAGTTAATAGAAGAAGGGAATCCCAATCCAAAATCGTATCAATGACATGGAAATTAAAAGGCATAGGTGACATGGAGAGGAGATTTCAGATTCCATAACCCACAAAAGCTTGGGGTTGATTTCCCGCTTTTTTAATTTAATTTCTTTTCGTTTTCCCTTTTGTGCGGTTTGCTGGAATCTCATCATCATCCAACTCTCATCTCTCTCCAATATCTACACGAATCAAAAGAACATCCAAAGTAGAAAGAGAAAGAAAGATAAAGAAGTCACACTCTAAGACCTGCTAACAACTCAAACTAATCTTCGCTTCCCATTTCTGTCATTCATAAAGTAAAATAATAAGTAAAGCGAGAAAAAAGGAGAGGAAATTAAGAAGACAAGATAAGATGCCGGTCCACTCCAATCTATCTACAACATAGCTTTCCATCCATAGATTAAGTGAGTCTAATATTACAGGAAATGAATGATATAAGCAACAAACTTTACCAAGATACAATAATATTCATGAATCGGAATCACCCAAGGAAAGAGATAGAAGCAAAAACAGAGAAACAAAGAAGATGAAATCAAAAGGAATTATAACTTACTAGAACCTAATTGACCAGGTTCTCGTCAAAGTTCAAACAGTAGTAGAACAACTGGAGCCTTGTTTGGAACTCACAGGGGCTGATACAACGTCTGGTCCAAAAGCCATGATGGCAACACAGTCAACATTAAACCGATAGCGGCTGGAAACCCAGGTCCCAACCCTCCATCGAAGCCTTCCGTTGACCTTGAGACTTAAAATCAGTCTACCGGCCGTCTGATCCCGACCCACTTCGTAACCAAATGAAGGAGCCACAGGGAGGCCGGTTCCTACCAAGGAAGCTGTCAAGAGATTGCTGTCTTCATGGCCTTGATAGAATGGAGGGAGAGAAGTGTAGAGAGTAATCTGTTGTCCCTTGTAGGAGGCGTAAACTTGGAGCTGGTCGTAGTAGACCCCAACTTTCTTGTTTGGGTTATTAGACACCAAAGTGAGTTGTATGGAAGAGTTGAGAAGGTGAGGGGCTGAGAGATTGAGTTGGTAGAGATCAGCCTGTTTGAGGTAGAATTCAGGCTTGGAAGGGCGTAGGATTAACCAGACAAGGACAGCGAGAGAGAAAAAAGAGAGGAGAAAGGTAGAGAAACCGTAGAGTAGCTTCTTGGGTAGCTTGTCTACTTTGAATCCGTGCCTGGCGCAGTGCTTAGGAGAGTTCGTGAAGAGGATCTGAGACATTTGCAAGAGAGAAAGACTAGTTTTAGTGAGTACAAACGTTCACAAGGCTAAGCCGTTAAGGAAGAGCAGAGGCAATGGGATTGGCTTAAATAAAAACAAGAGAAGGCAGCAGCAGCTAGCAAGGCCGCATTTAGCAATTAGCAATCAGCAATCAGCAATCAGCAATCAGCATGCACCATGTAAAAAAAAGCACAGCAATTATTTCTCTCCACCACTTTTGACCGGCAGCTCCTGGTGGGAGAACGTGACTAGGAAATTTTTGGTAGACCCTTATTTTCCTCCTCCCATTCAGGTTTTTTTTGTTTAAAACCTTCCCCAAGTACTGAAGCTCCTCAACAACTTCGGACCAGTCCCTTAGCCCCCTCACAATGAAAAAAGTTGGGAAAAGTTATAATAATGCATTTTTACCAAAAAAAAAGTTATAATAATGCATGATTGATTAATGGAGCTTAGCCCACCAATAGATTGATACATTTTGACTGTTTAATGAGAATGATTGGGTGTATTTGACGGAGTAAAATTATCTCAACTAAATAGGATTGACTACATGAATTATCTTAGACGATATTAATTACAAAGTGATCTTTTTGTGTCTTCAGATAGAGGTCCTTACCCATAATTGCAAGTGCCTCTATTAGTTGTCTAGACTTTTTTATCATAAAAAAATAAAAAAAATGAAAAAAAAACTTTTGTACAATGGGTTGATCTCCCATGCCCTTGAAGATAAGGACATAGTGAAAGGTCAAGTGCTTAAGCCTTGAAGAGTATCATTTTATTATAAGGTAAGACAAAAGATTTCATCAAGACCTTGATTGTTTCATTGTAAAAAAATTTGTGTAAATGATATTTTTTATGAAAATTTTCTTCTATATAATATTTTCTTATTTTTTTAATATCTTTCTGTATAATTTACATTATAATAAATAAATAAAGTGAAAAAGAATTACAATCTGTGATAAATACAATCTTGTAGGGTATCCTTATGGCCTCATGTCCTTTCCTATATCTAAATACTAGTACGAATAAATTTTGAATCATCTCTTATACATAAAAGTAGAAGGTGAAGAAAAGGGATTGGGGGGATGATGTCTATCAGTATCATGGGCCCAAATCAGATGGGCCGGGCTAGGAGTCAACTTTAACAATAATTGCAAAAGAAAGGCAAAGAGATAGATTAGACTCAAGCCAGTTGCCTTTGAAGATATCTTTCTTTAGCCACACAGGCTGAGCAAATCAGGGGGTTGAACTTTGAAACGAAGGTTGCCCAATTAAATAAAAAATATATATAAAAAAAAAAAGAAAGAAAAGAAAAAGGGAAGAGTAGGGATATACGCAGCCACGCACTAGAGTACTACTGCTGTAGCTTTCTTTAGAGGAGGAGTGTGACTTTGTGGATATCACTATTCTTTATTTTAGTGGACATTTTAGCTACACACGAAAAGGCTTCAAACATGGAGAATCTCCAAAACTCACTTTTTGGAAGCTCATTAAAATCAACTTTGCGTGCCTTTGTCTCCTAACCCATACTTATATATGGTAGGACCAGGTCCAGGTTTTTGTTGAGTAACATCAGGAGCTAGCTGGAGCAGCTCCCACAAGCCCACCAAATTCAGTTGTATAGTTTGCGTGGTGGGAATGGAAAATGAGAAGAAAGATATCTAACATAGCAACTATATATCCGACACACACCATCATTTTGATGGGGTCTCTCTACTTAGGAAATCTCCTATGCCTAGATTTAAACTGAAAGATGATCATAGCCACCCACTTTATACTTTACAGAACTTCCCGTGTTGGCCCTTTCATTTAATAAATTAATGGGTAGCGTTGAGCTGTGAGCTAGTTCAGTTCTGTTCTGGGTGTGTCCTCTAATGGGGTTGTGATGTGCATAAATGACGTCGGACTGTAGATGGTCGACACATGGTACAAAATATAATGAAGTCTCTGTGCGGGAGCAAAACGGACCACTCTATATCATCAAGGATACACAAGAGTGTCCGTTACCATATCATGGAGATTGGAGATCATTACTACGGATGACAAAGATCACACCACCAACCCAAAATCTTTCTAAGATCCCGCCTCAAAAGGTATAACTTATCAAAAGCAATCTAGTAACTGTCAACAAAGAAGGAACAGGACCCGTCCCGACTCCCATCTCAATAAAAGCTTTGGTTTTCACATACTCACATCTGGCGATTTTTACTATGATTTCTCCATTACTTTTGATTATTGTTATCCTCGGAATGTAACTTAGGTATCGGAATGGTCAACTAAACCAGGCCTCAGTTCAATCGCTTTTATATATACTCTGTCACATTATCCTCTACCTCAGAAGATCATCTGAATATTTCGGTATTAGTCTGAAATGAAGACTTAGAGGTGAAGAGCCTAACTTTATAAGAGATGCGTTTCTTGTTTTTAATTTTGTAGTTGAGATTTTTGAGTTCATAAAGCCACTCGACGTTTCAATCTCAGGTAAAAGTAAAAGTGAAAAAGCTGGTCGACCCCCATCAGAGGCGTCAGGAGACTCGAGACTCAGGCCTGTCCCTACTTTCCCATTTATCATCTCCTCCGTTGATTTAATTCATTCTCTCTTTCCTACTTTCTTCAACTTTGAAGCCAGGAAGGACACAGGACACCACCCCCTGGTCATTGTCATTTCACGTACATTCCGGAAAAGATCCTACGCTTTTTATTTCAAGATGATTGATGTCCATTTTCCCATTTCCCAGTTGTCGCAGATTCTGGATGAGAGTGGAACGTTGAGTCGCAAATTTCGTGACTCATGAGGAGCCAGCCACGCTAAGATTACTGCCCCTGGCCAGGCCAAGCCAGCATTTGTTTCCCTTTATCTGAACAGACCAGACCAAACAGAGACTAAACCCAACTCATTGGTGGCCAATTGGCCACTCTTATCCGATTCTTGAGTGGGGGTGGGGTTGACAAAGTCGTCCAGTGGGGTGGACAGGGTCACTGGGGATGGTCAGGGATCGAGATCCCTATGGGACCAACTGTTCATCAAATCATTTCAGTGTTTAATGGTAGAACCCACAGGGCCCAACTCACCGATGTTATGATACCCAGCTACCAGTGGCTCCACACTCAGTGCTTAGAAATTGAAATCCCAATGTAACCCAGTGAGCTTTCCTTAACGACTAAGACATTTGGCGTTGAGACGAAGCGGCGAAAGAGCACAGCGTGCACGCAAATCATACCGCTCGCTGCTTTCACAACATTTTTTTTTTATTTTTTTGGGTAAAATGCTTTCACAACATGAACAGCTTTCATTTTCGCTCCAAACTCCAAACTCCAAAGTCTGAGTAACCTCACTGATTTATGTCGTTAGACTAAAGAAAAAAGAAAGAAAGAAAAGAAACGGCGTTGATTGGTTAGTCAAATTATATCGGAATCATATCACAGGGCTATTTATATCAAATAAATAGAAGAAAAGCAGGTGAATGACGCCCCAATAATTATACCACCTATGTACCCTATCTCATCTCAAGTTCAAAACTGTACGGACCACCATATATGTGTCATGGGCTTTTTCCCCTTAATTTGGATAAGCTTTGGGGCATTTTGAAAGACTCATTGAAAGTTTGAGGTTTCTCCGCTCTCTTCTACTTGTTCAGTTGTTTATTTCTTGAAATTTGGGAGGAAGATAGGGTTTCTAAATCCATGGTTCAACTCTCTGCTCAAATCATCTACACGTTGCCAATCTATTCAAGAATATACATACCCCAGTGGAGGGAACCGAAGTACAGACTTCTGGATTATTTTAAGAAAAAATGTTAAAATAAAGAAAAATTTTCACCTACACCTTATGTTAATATCATCTACACCCACAAGATTGCAAAAACATCATCTATTCTAAAAAACTTTACTATGTTAATCAAAAAAATCCAATTACAAGATTCCTATTAAATATTGATGTCAGTTTTATTGAAATATTTCATGATCGATACTACCCCTTTAGTCGGTTTAAAAGACTATTGTACCATTTATGTGATTTGTTTCCCAACCCCCAAAATCTGCTTTGCTTTCGTAACAGTTAATGAAAATTTTCTTTTTGTAAAATCACGATTTTTTTCTTCTGCATCTGCTTTGCTGCTCTCCACTTTCCCATATCTCTCTCTCTCTCTCTCTTTCTCTCAGCTCTTATTCTCCCTTTTCTCTTCCTATCACTCTCTCAGTCTTCTCTCTTTCTGCTATATTTTTCTTCTTTCTCATCTTCCTGAAACAGAATCCAACACCATCGTTTTTTTCCCCTCTTTTGTTCTTTCTCAGCTCTTTTATTTAGATCCTTTCTCTCAATTCTTTCTTTTCTCATTCCCAATCCCCGAATCTCCATTATTCTAGAGACCCTTTTTCCATTCCTTTTCCAGATTTTCTTTCCTTTGATTGATCTTTTTTTTTTTTTTTTTTTAACCGAGTCTGGCATTTTCCTCTTTTGGAAACCCTGGCTGCCCTCTTACTTCCTTTCTACAAATAATCCCTTCTCCAGCTTCGATCTCTCTCTATTCTTCCTTCCTTTCTCCCAATTTCTTTCCTTATCCTTCTCCCTTTTCTTCCAGCTCTCTCTAATTTCCTCTCTTCCTCAGATGCGTTTTAGGGAAGGAGAATGAAGAAGGGAACCTTCCCATTCATTAGATATAAGGGTTATTAATTGAATGGATAACATAAACCCAGGTAACCTACGGCTGACCTTATCGAACCTACGAGATTCAAATGAAAAATTCCAATTGTTGATAAACATTCCAGTCAAAAGAAATGGAGGCGGTCCCCCTTTTTTTTTTTTTTTTTTTTTTTTTAATATGAGAGAAATGAGGGGTAATAAGTTGGGCTGTAGATGCTGTTCTACTTGAAGGAATTCCCAACGAAGTCCACTGAAATCATTTGCTCGAACTTTGACATTGCTGCAGATTTCTGCTTCTCAACACGCTAATGTTGGTTCATTTTCATTGGTAAATGGAGAATGGAAAACCTGAACTCCCCCTATATCCTGATGGAGCCAGCCAATCTTATTTCTAGATTAGGAATCAATTGTTTAATCGGCTGAAATACAGTCTCAGGTTTAAGCTATTTTGATACGATGAATATCTCTGGTGAGATGATATGCACATCGTCTGAGACAATCACAAAAGATATTAATAAAGGGCAGAATGAGATGATCACACCATTGCGACGTGGTGAACGGAACAGAGCAAAACCAAAAGCATTAAGTGACTACGTGTAACTCTGGAAGGGTCCATATGCATGCGTTGGATGAACAGGTGGCTGAAGAAGGGATAAGGTTGCCAGCATCGTACAACTCTGTTAGAAAACAAAGTCTGTTAGAAAAAGTCTGTTAGAAAACAAGTTGTTAGAAAAAATAGAAAAGTTTGTTATGGTCATGGTTATATATACAGTGAGTAAAGGAATGAAAGGGATACGAATGATTTGAATTTTTTTTTTATTTTCTCTCCCTCCTGGAGGTGGTTACCCTCGAAGTAACCAATCGTCTTCTTGAGACTATCAAGGTGCTTTCACTGAGAGCTTCCTTATGGCGGAAGGAACTCGGTTCCGGCATCTCGAAGAAATCGTTAAAAAATTGGGAGAATCGACGATAGCTCAAGGAGAGCGACTGGACTCTTTCCAAGCAGAGCAGCAGAAGGCCTTTTCCGACCTCGCTCTTCGCATTACTGCGATGGATGGGAGGATAGAACAAATTGCATGATTTTCTGCGACTCCTCCAGAGCAACGATCTGGTTCTATTACCCCAACCGCAACATTCGATTCTCTCGGAGCTCAGGCAACAAACCTTCTTCAACCTCGGAGTATTCGCTTGGAGTTCCCCAGATTTGATGGAGAAGATCCAGTTGGCTGGATATTTAAGGCGGAGCGATTTTTGCTTTCATAACACACGGCGAGCAACGACTCGATCTCTTCGTTTCATATGGATGGCATCGCATTACAATGGTATCAATGGATGTTTAGAAATGGTCGGTTCACCACATGGTCTACCTTCACGAGGTCACCGGAAGTCCGATTTGGACCATCGGAGTTTGACGATCCTCAGGGGTCTTTATCCAAACTCACCCAAACCACTTCTGTGGCCAACTACCAGTCTCAGTTTGAGATGTTAGCAAACAGAGCAGCGGGAGCGCCACCGGCATTTTTGATGAGCTGTTTTATATCGGGCCTTCTTCCAGAATACGTTGCGAGGTGCGGCCTTCCGACCAACCTCGATGGCCCAAGCGGTTGGACGGCCCGTCTACAAGAGGCAAAATTCCAAGAATCTCGCCGAACCGGCCTCGTTCCCAATCTGCAAATACCCCTCAAATGTCACGACCCTCTCTCGCCTCCTTCAACATTAACATTACCGCTTCCGCTTCCCCACCACCAAATAGGATACCTATTAAACGCCTAACCCCGACGAGATACAAGCCCGACGGGATAAAGGCTTATGCTATAACTGTGATGAGAAGTTTGCTCCGGGTCATCGATGCAAAACTCGCCAGTTATTCCTCTTGGAATATACACAAGAAGATGAGGATTCAGAGGAATCTGCGGAACCGGAAGAGCCTAATCCGCCTCCAGAGAACCTTGATGTTCCACCCTCTCTGAGTTATCTTACCATGCATTGGCAGGTCAGCATTCTCCATCTACCTTGCGACTTCAAGGTAACATCTGCGGCCCCCTGTCCAGATTTTGGTTGGCGGTAGCACGCATAACTTCATCCAAAGCAGAGTAGCACACCATTTGGACTTATCAGTAGAGGCTACGGCGATTCTGCCTGTGTTGGTCGGGAATGGCACAAAACTTCACAGTGAAGGTATTATTCGAGGTCTACCAGTTCAATTTTCCACTTATACAAGGACGGATAGATGCGTTGGTTTTGCCACTATTTGGAGCAGATATCGTGTTGGGCGTGCAATGGCTACGACAATTGGGGCCAGTGTTATTCGATTACACCAAAATGACTCGGAATTCGGGACGGAGGGAACAAGATTCAACTGATCGGTGAGTCCTCCGCCATTCCAACCCGGTTATATTTTCAAGGTGTTCGCCGACTTGTCGCCAGATTCGGTGGCCGAACTCTTTAGCCTGGAATTCTTATCAATCACGGCGAACCGGAGAATATGATGCCGATTTACAAAAATTGTTGGATTCATACTCTTCGGATTTGAGAGTCCAACGGGACTTCCTCCAATCGGGACCCGGGACCATGCAATACATCTTAACTTGGAGCACAACCCGTCAATGTTCGTCCCTATCGGTATCCACATTTTCAAAAATCCGAAATAGAACGTTTGGTGGCCGAGATGTTACAAGATGGGGTAATCCGTCCCAGCATCAGTCCCTTCTCTTCACCAACTCTATTAGTTAGAAAAAAAGATGGGACATGGAGGTTTTGCGTCGATTATCGGGCATTGAACGCGATTACAATACGTGATCGGTTCCCTATTCCTACGGTAGATGAACTCCTTGACGAGCTTCATGGTGCTAAATTTTTTTCTAAGCTGGATTTGAGGTCGGGATTCCATCAGATACGGGTTCGACCCGACGACGTCCACAAGACGGCCTTCCGTACTCACGACGGCCATTACGAATTCCTAGTGATGCCCTTTGGCCTCACCAATGCTCCTTCTACATTCCAAGCCACAATGAACAGGTATTCCAGCCCTATCTTCGTCGCTTTCTATTGGTTTTTGATGATCTTCTTGTGTACAGCTCCACATGGAGAGCATCTTGAACATCTTGAACGGGTTCTTGATACATTACGTGCACACAAATTATATGCAAAAAAATCTAAGTGTACATTCGGCCGACAGTTGATTGACTACCTTGGCCATATTGTTTCCTCCAGAGGGGTGTCCATGGATCCCTCCAAGATTTCGGCAATGGTACAATGGCCAATACCAAAGTCTGTTCGGGAACTACGTGGCTTCTTGGGGCTCACAGGATATTATAGGCGCTTCATAGCACAGTATGCCCGAATAGCTTCTCCCTCACCGATTTACTTCAAAAGGGGTTTATTTGGAACCCATGCCCAAGCCTCATTTGAGTCACTCAAGAAGGCAATGACATCTGCTCCGGTGTTACGGTTGCCTAATTTTGAGCTCCCCTTTTACCGTGGAGTCGATGCATCCGGTGTTGGTGTAGGTCTGTGCTCACTCAACAACATCACCCCGTGGCATATTACGGCAAAAAGCTCTCTCCACGGATGCAAGCGGCATCCGCATATGTCCGTGAAATG
The DNA here is from genome assembly GCA_028583415.1 of Protea cynaroides. NCBI lineage: Eukaryota > Viridiplantae > Streptophyta > Magnoliopsida > Proteales > Proteaceae > Protea > Protea cynaroides. Next base: position 99,364,637 of record CM053275.1, on the reverse strand, counting down.
TGTGCGATAACGAAGGCGTGTGAGACGATGGCGTCCGTATCTTCTTGGTCATAAATTCTTCATCAAGCCGATCAACGGAGCCTCAAGGAGTTGTCGGATCAGATTATACAAACGCCGGAGCAGCATCACTGGTTATCGAAACTGTTGGGTTATACCTTCGAAATCATTTATCGACCCGGTAAGGATAACGCGGCTGCCGACGCATTATCTCGAGTACCCGCAGCTACAGGTTCTCTTCTCACATTCAGCCGCCCGGTCTTTTCTTTCTGGGAACAATTGCGTGATGAAGTTGCGCACGATCCGGAGTTATGTGCAATCCGTGACGGTCTCCTTACCAACCCAATAGCATTTCCTAATTATACATTCAGAGACGGGCTTTGTTTTTTAACAATCGGATAATGATACCAGGCGGCTCTTCATTACGCCAGGGGGTCATGCTGGTTTCTTTCGAACATACCACCGGGTATCCTCTAATGCATATTGGAAGGGCCTACGTGCACAAGTTAAGGAGTATGTGGAACAGTGTCAAGTTTGTCAGCAGGTAAAGAATCTCACAACATCTCCAGCTGGGTTGTTGCAGCCCCTACCTATTCCATCTCAGGTTTGGGAGGATATCTCTATGGATTTCATTGTCGGATTGCCCAACTCTTCCGGCAAAACAGCCATCCTTGTCGTTGTTGATCGGTTAACTAAGTACGCTCATTTACGCCCTCTCTCACCAGGATACACAAGCATTAAAATAGCAGAAATATTCGTTGCCGACATTGTCCGACTCCATGGCGTGCCTCGTTCTATTGTAAGTGATCGTGACCCACTCTTCGTTAGCCGCTTCTGGCATGAGCTCTTCCGGCTACACGGCACAACGTTGGCTATGAGTAGCTCATACCACCCCCAAACCGATGGACAGACGGAGGTCTTAAATCGATGCCTCGAAATGTATCTTCGGAGTTACGTGATGGATTCGCCACAGCGTTGGGTTCGATTTTTGCCATGGGCCGAATATTGGTATAATACCGCGCATCACTCAGCCATCGGTATGACCCCTTTCTTTGCTCTCTATGGCAAACCTCCCCCTGTCCTCAACCGGTACATTCCGGGTTCATCCAATACTGAAGCCTTGGATCATGAGTTGACTTCAAGAGACGAGATTCTACGTACTCTAAAACTCAATTTAAGTCGAGCCCAAAATCGCATGAAAACTCATGCAGACAGGCATCGGACAGATCTTCAGCTTGATGTTGGGGATTGGGTCTTTGTCAAACTCCAACCATATCGACAGCTCACGGTTGCTCAACAGAATCATCCGAAGTTAGGAAGGCGTTACTTCGGCCCATTTCGTGTCATTTCCCGAATCGGTCAGGTGGCATACAAGTTAGCTCTCCCTCCCGCTCGTATACATCCGGTGTTCCATGTCTCACTCCTAAAGAAATGCCATGGAGATCCAAACACACCGCCACGTCGATTCCTTTTTCGGCCGTTGATGATCAAGCATTACCTGCCGGTGGCCATCCTTAATCGGCGCGCCTTCGTCGACAAGCTCAGTGGATCCCTCAAGTACTTATTCAGTGGGACGGTCTACCTCTAGAGGAAGCATCGTGGGTAGATATCTCCCTTGTCCGTCGCCTGTACCCCCAGCTGAACCTTGAGGACAAGGTTCTCAGAGGAGAAGAAGGTAATGATACGATGAATATCTCTGGTGAGATGATATGCACATCGTCTGAGACAATCACAAAAGATATTAATAAGGGGCGGAATGAGATGATCACACCATTGCGACGGGTGAACGGAACAGAGCAAAACCAAAAGCATTAAGTGACTACGTGTAACTCGGAAGGGTCCATATGCATGCGTTGGATGAGCAGGTGGTGAAGAAGGGATAAGGTTGCCAGCATCGTACAACTCTGTTAGAAAACAAAGTCTGTTAGAAAAAGTCTGTTAGAAAACAAGTTGTTAGAAAAAGTAGAAAAGTTGTTATGGTCATGGTTATATATACAGTGAGTAAAGGAATGAAAGGGATACGAATGATTTGAATTTTTTTTTTATTTTCTCTTCCTCCTGGAGGTGGTTACCCTCGAAGTAACCAATCGTCTTCTTGAGACTATCATATTTTTAGACAAACCAGGTTGATTCGGGGATCAAAGGTTTTTGCAGTGTCTAGAGTTATAACGTGTTGACCAATTTAATTCCTTCCATGATTGAGTTCCTCAGTGGCGAAGATTGAGAAGCAAGGAAGGGTGCTGCTAAGGCGTTCGTTAAACTTGCTATGGTGGAGAAAGATCACTTGTCTATGTTTAAGAGAGAGAGAGAGAGAGAGAGAGAGAGAGAGAGCTTGTGATAGAAAACAGAGGAAAGCAACTAAAAAAGCGGAAACAAAATACCAAGAAAATGGAACATGAAAATTCTCAAGTAGCAGGTCATGTGAACGTTAGAGTTGCAGGAATGTACAAGGGACTGACTCCAGGAAGAAAAAGATGTGGGAAGAGGAGACTCCAACGTTAGGGGTTAAGGCTTGGGTGAGAGTGAAAAGGAAAGAGGGATAGAAAATATAAGTTTGATTTGAAGGTCAAATTAGTAAATTAATATAATTTTTTAATTTTTCAATTTATAATATGAAGGGTAAAATTGTATTTCAATAATTTTAATGATTTCTGTCAGTTAAGTGGACTAATGTTTTTACAATCTTATAGGTGTAGATGATGTTAGTAATCTTTGATGAGGTGTAAATAAATTTTTTTTAAAATAAAATATATATTTTTTCCAATAAAAATCTTTTCTCCATGCATCGGGAAAGTGTGAAAGATTAATTTAAAAAGCTAGAAAGGCAAAGAAATAAAAGATTTAGTCATGAATTTTCTAAATTTTTGAAACTATAAATAGTTCTTCAGTTCACCAGCTGCATGCATGTAGTGATGAGAACAGAACCGTGGAAAGTACACGTGAACTATTCTCTAAAAGAAACGGTGACACAAGGAAAATGAGCAATAAGCATTCAACAGAATTATTTAAAAGTAGGTTCTATATTTCTGTTTTCAGAATTGTACGAAAGTTCATATTTGGGTAAGAAATATTTTTAAATATTTATAAATAAATAAATAATAAATTATATTTTTTTCTCATGCAAGAAGAGAAAATTTACAAAAACACTTGAAAAGAATCATCACGTACCACAAACGCAGCCGTGTCTGAGGTTTGTTTTGAGGAGGTATGTTGATCAAAGAGAGAGTTTTCCCCGTTTAGTATTTTTGAATTTTGTATTTTGTAACTTGTAATTCCAACTCTCAAGTGTTTTGATTCTTTATAACTGAGCTTTACGTATTAGTAAGTAATTAGTAATTAAATCAGTCATATATATACTCACTCCAACGTACAGTTTTATAAATATATCTCTGACCAAAAAAAGTGTACAAGAAAACTTGTCAAATTTGAAATTGTTTACTCCTCTTATATATATATATATATATATGGCGATTTGGAGATCAAAAAGAAAGAATTGAAGAAGCAATCTGTTAATTAGGAGGTATCAGGTAATAAAGAACTAAGAAACTATAAAAATCTGCAAGGAAAGGAAGGAAGAAAGGAGAGTGTACATGAATAACAAAAATAAAATGTCAAACATCAACAATGCAATCAGGAGTTCGAAGCAGGGGAACCCGACCTTTAACTCCATTCTTCAAACCCACCATCATATCGCATGTCACATAAACTCTGTAATGCCCACTCCTGAAGGGTCCAGGCTTCCACTTCAACCTCCCCATCACCACCAACCTGAAGCCCACCACCCCAGACGCCTCATCCATCCCCAGCCCACGCACCACATCCATCGACACCGGCACCGCCTCTCCCCCCAATATTGGCGACAAAGCCCCCGTGCTGTGCCGCTTGTGGTACAGCGGGGGCAACAAGGCCGGCGTCGTGATCTTCTGGTTCCGATAGGAGACGAAAGCATAGAGACGGTCGTAGTAAATGGAAACCCGACGGTTTGGGTTGCGAGTGAGGATGGTGAACTGCATGGTGGTGGAGATGGAGGAATGGACCGATGGGTACGTGGCATTAAGGTTGTAAATGGCTGCATCGATCACCCTAAATTGAGGCTTGTCGGGACGATATACTAACCACACTATCAGAACAGCCACTCCCGCTAAGATGATAAGCACTACCAGGACCCTCCACACTGGGTGTCGGAAACGATCCATGGTCATTTTGTCGCCCTACTTTTGTGCCTCTCCTGAACCTGAACTAGCCTCTGCTTCTTCAGACATGTAATAGTGGATTCCAAGGTTTATATAGACTGAAAAAGATCCTCTGTAGTGAGGCACTTGTATAGTTTGAGGATTCCAGCCACTCAAAGTGGATGAGCACATATTTTGATCCATTCAAAGTACATCGGGATACACACAGATCCATTTTAAGTGAGTGGGATACTCTGAATATTCAAAATAACATAAACGCGGATTTTCTTATCCCTTATATCTCTCCCTTAAATCTATATGGATAAGATAATCATTGTTTGAATTTGAGTATTCAAAATATTTCAAACCCGATTTTCTTTATCCCTTAAATCTCTCCCTGAAATCGCTCCTATGTAATCAATCTTCCAAATACGGGAAAAATACTATTTCCTCTCCTGTAGCATGCCTAAAGGAGAAATGCCTCCAAACTTTTCTGGAAAATACAAATGCCTGATCCCTTAGAAGCACTATTAAAATCCAAATAGACTCACACCCACTTAACTAATGGAAATCACTTAAAATATTGATAGACATTTTTACCCTTCATATTATAAATTGAAAATTTTTAAAAATAGGTAAAAGTACTAGTTTGACCTTTTAATGAAAATTAAATTTACTTTTTATCTCTTTCGTTTTCATTCTCAGCCAAGCCCTAACGTTGGAGTTGCCTCTGCGTCTGTGCAATTGTGGAAATTTTCCAATCGCTAATGCTCCGCTCAGCCAATCCCACTCCGATGAATCATAGTAAGGTAGGGAAGGGTGAGTGTGCTGCAAGTAGGTTGAAGGTAGGCGAATCAATCGTAATGGCGGCGAGAAAACCCAAAGCGGAACTCTTTTGTCCAAAGCAGTGAGAAAACCAAAAGAGAAAGCATTTAGAATAAAAAGAAAATCAACGAAAAAATATTGGAAGAGCTATCGGCCATGGAGGAACCAGTGGAGGAAGAGAACCAAAGGGCCACTCTCACTTCGTCCAAGACGTCATTCTCTCATCCGATGGTTAGTTCGCTCTTTCTGGTTCCTGGGATGGCAAGCTCTGACTCTGGGACCTCAATACTAGTGTTACCACTGGCCGTTTTGTCGGACACACCATTTACCCATGGAAGAAGCACCCATTTCCAATACTTTGTAGTCAACATAACCCACAACAATAAAAGTATTCAATGAAAGGTTTATTCTCAAGCCTAAAACTACCTCAAACATACTGAGGACCACTACAAGAATATGGGTCAATGTCGACATTTTGGCGGAGGGATACAACGGCATTTATTATGAATTTCCGTTATTGATACAGCCTAGGTGGCGTTTCTTATGAAACACAACAAATGAACTAGGAGCACAATAACAATAGCTATGTTATGGTCTAATGTGGCGTTTCCTCGAAAACCCAGCTATAGTTATTTTTGCATGCGGTGATTCGCTAGGAGCACAGTTATTGTAACTGTTTATTACGACGAGTGCAAAACGCAGCTATTGTTATTGTTGAATGCTATACATAGCGGCGTTTGTCAGTAAACGCCAGCTATTGCTGACCCTCGCGCGCGAAATTCTTTTTAGTTTCTGATGTTGCAAGTGTTACAGTTGAAGATTATATGAATACGTCAACGTGTGGACATGCAGCGGCTATGGATGTACAAGCTGTGGAGGATGAATATGGCTCGTCAAGCTAGTGTTTCAACTATGTTTACACTTAGTGGTTAACTTTCGTATTGTGATCTTTGTAATTAGTATTAATTATGTTTTGGTTACTTGAAGATAACTTGTTAAATATTTAATTATCACTGTAGACTCTCAATTCATTATTAAAAGGACTTTCGCTATTTATTTATTTACTCTGATTATTATTGTGGAATGTGTTTCGGTTTAACATGGTTGGCATAGCCTATACGAGATCCTGGTTTGAACCGTTGGTTCTCATAACAGTTCATCACATCACTGGTTAGTCCAGAATTGGGGTATGACAACTTGGTATCAGAGCTCTTAGGCCTTGCCCATCAAACTTGAATACTTCCACTAGAGTCCATGAACTAAGTTAGGATAAATTAAAAGCTTTAATACAAACACACTATAAGCACCTGTGTTGGTTGAGACAGAACTTAAATAAGAAAATAATGTACATATAAAAGGTGGAACCATATGTATATACAGACAGAAAAATAAAATCTAAACATATCATGATAAACAAATAATATAGGGTACGATCTATAAATTGGGCAGTCATCTAAGTATACAAAGGATATAGTACAGTAGCAAGAAGGGAGCATCTATAAAGTAGAAAATTAGAATAGTTGGTACTCACAAGATGTGAAACTCGATGTATGACAGAGAAAGAAGAAAAATGATTAGTAACGCCTAAATCCCTGTAGAGATAAAGGGAAAGATTTCAGACTAAATCCAACAGAGATAAGAAATCAATGGCCATACACCAAAAAATGAGAGTAACTATAAAAGAAGATAAAACTATACTCCGGGGTGACGTGGAGACTCAGAGTGAGATCCACCACACACTGATCCATTGCCCGCTGAGCATTAAGAAGGGGTTGCAACTTGACCCCACCACTATCTGGGTCACGGGTAGTGAAAACTCAGCTGAGCAGATGCTAAATAATAATAATCAGATTGGAGCAAATCAAAGGAGGTAAACAACTAGGTCACTCTAGCCAATCTACCTGGACTACCAAGTGTCTTGGCTACGATTGTAATAAATTTGGCCTGACAAAATACAAGAGCAACAACAGATGAGACCAACTATGCAAGTTGCCATGGAAATCACTATCCAAGTTGCCAATGCTACACCAACACCTCCGGGTCAAACCAAGTACGATACCGGTTGGTAGTAACACTGTACCCCCAACATATGTTAGCCGTAACACAGTGCCTACCATACCGTAGGTCCTAGTAATGCACATCCCAGTGTAGAAGCTTGGTGCACAACAAGCAGTGTATCAAGGTGGTTACCCTTATCAGCCACCGATGTATAGGATAACTACATCATGGTAGAATGATCCGACAAGGGTTGAGGAATATTTTCTGAAGATGAAGCCTCAAACGTTTTCAACAAAGAATCAAATCTATTGTGGCCATATATCGAGACAGGTTTATATAGGACGCGGTGCATCATTGACTTATCCTTATGATTATAGAGGATGCACATACCTGATTTTAAATTCTCGTGCCTTGATAGAATACCTTATCGATTCAACCTATCAATTGGAGTTATAAATATTATTTCTTTAGTATTAGCCCTAATTATACCAATCTAAGCTACTTTCATAATCGATAACATGAATAGAGATATCAACTGAATGAATAGTTATATGTTTAATCATTTTGAAAGTATATCTTTTCGATTTATACCTGATTTATTGATGTACCAAAACTTCTTCAGATTTACTCTTGTAGTGTCTTGACCAATGACATTATATACCCGATAAAACCTATAACCATGAGGTTAAGAGCTATAGAACCTCTACTTCCATGTATTTGGACCACCTTACAACTAACGGTCTTTGGTTGTTGGTTCGATTACCATAGATTTACTCCTGATCCTTTAAACCGAAGTTCACTAAATAGGACAAGTGTTCGTCATCATACTAAATTCGAAAGAAGGAAGTGAATTGCTTTTGGATAAACATTCTGATTCTTACATTTTTTGACCTTCTTTGATAAAGATTCTTAGTTAATAAGGGAATTATTGAAGGTAAAACGATTGAATTCAGATTAGGTTCTATAGCCAAGAAACCTCAAATGAAGTAATAGAGAATCTATTTTGAGATTGCTGGATGGATGGATAGAAGTCATGGTCTATAAAAGAGTGCATGAGCAAGAAGTGAAAACTTCCAAGAGCAGCTAGTAAATAGTAGATAGCGCTCAAATAGAATTAAAGATGGCTATATTGGTATGAAGTTTGACAAGGAAGAAGATTTCTAAAGACATATCTAAGAGTGGATGTAAGTATAAAATCGAAAATGATGGCATTGATAGTATTCAGATTAGTACAAGTAATACTGAGTTATGCCCAATGTTAAATGAAATGATTAAGTAAAGACCAAGAAAGTTTGATAGAATTAATGAAATTATAATCATATACCCTAATGCTTATAGGTAAACTTGGGATATGGAGTGAGTAACAATCACAAGATACTTTTTGAGGTATATGATAGAGAGATCAGAGTAGAATAACAATTATAAAAGAGGTGTAAGCTAATGAACTTTTTGGGATATGAGATTATTGGTGTTAGTCTTTGAAAAATCATAAGAGATGAATAAACTAGACAAGCTCTTAAGAACTTTAAACCAGATTTTGCTAGTTCAAGCCCTTTTGGAGTAAATGTTGCATAGGTGAGTATTATGAACAATGTTTGAATCGTATGGATGGACAGAATTGAGATGCAACCTAGTTCTACTTTAGATGATAGACTTCGACGTCATCTTGGGGATAGACTGGTTGTCTCAACAATCTACAAGCTGTTTCGTGCATAAAAGAGGTTGTCATTTAAGAACAAAGACGGCACATAGTTTAGTTTTATTGAAAACATGTTGCCTAGGAAGCAAAGGCTTATCCTCTCTGCACTAAAGGCGAAGAGATGCCTTGAAAAGAAAAGAGTTGGATATATGGTATTTGTGGTAGACGTTACTAAAGAAGCACCATAGAAGGAAGATATTGATGTGATTATAAATTCCCTGATGTGTTTGTAGAAGACTTACCCAGGTTACCACCTGATCGTACGATCGAGTTCGTTACTAACTTGTTACCAGGGACGACACCTATGTCTAAGGCACCCTATAAAATAGCTCTTATAGAATTAAAGGAACTGAAGAGTCAACTACAAAAGTTATTAGACTAAGGTTTAATCCAGTCCAGTATACCACCTGGGAAGCACTAGTATGGCCCATAAAGAAGAAAGATGGTAGTATTTGTCTGTGTATAGACTACCAAGAATTGAACAAGCTTACGATTAAGAATCGATATCCACTACCTTAGATCGATGACTTGTTTAAATAGTTGCAAGGAGCAAAGGTATTTTCTATGATTGATCTTTGGTCAAGATATCATCAGCTGAAGAATTTGGACAGTGATATTTCGAAGATAGTTTTTAAAATCAGGAATGAGCATTATGAGTTCTAGGGTATATCATTGGGATTAACCAGTGCTCCAGCATATTTTGTGGGGCTTATGAATCAGATGTTTCATGATATGTTGGACATGTCGAACATAGTTTCATAGACTATATATTGGTTTATTCCAAAAATGAAGAAAGTCCTATAACGAATTTTAGATCAGTTTCACAACAGCTGAGAAGGGAGAAATTTTATGCCAAGTCCAAGAAATATGAAACTTGATTAAACAAAGTGATCTTCTTGGAACACGTAGCATCATCAAAAGGGATTAAAGGTGGACCCTATTAAGATAGAAGTAATCGTGTGGAAAGAAACACCTAAAGAACATTGCAAAGATCAGAAGATTCTTGGGTTTAGCTGATTATTATAGACGATTCATGGAGGACTACTCTGGATCGTAATTCCTCTTACCAAACTAACCAGGAAGGGAGAGGAGTTTACTTGGACTGACAAGTGTGAAGAATGTTTCCAAATTTTAAAAACAAGGTTGATATCAGCTCCCATCTTGATCATTCTGGCATTAGGGAAACCTTTTACCATATACATTGATGCCTTCGGATTGGGTTTACGATGTGAGTTAATGCAAGGTGAACCCGTGATTGCATATGATTCAAGACAACTGAAGGAGCATGAGGAGAGTTACCTGACTCATGACTTGGAGTTAGCAACGGTGGTATATGCTATCAAGATATGTAGATATTATTTATATGGAGAGAAATTTCATATTAAATCAAATCATAAGAGTCTCACTCATCTTTTTAATCAAAAGGAGTTGAACATGAGACAGAGAAGATGACTGGAATTACTGAAGGATTATGATTGCGATACACAGTATCATCCAGGAAAATCTAATGTAGTTGCTGACGTATTAAACAGGAAAGCTATGATAAAATCTAAAAAAGAAGCTAGTACAAATGTTGTAGTGTGTGTCACAAGAAGAGTATTTAGTTACGATAAAGAGCAGTTCGTGATTGATATTCCAGATGAATCAACTGACCAAGGGTTTATTCATCTATTCTCAAACATGTTTGCTACATTAAATATTGTACCTGATCTATTAGACAAAGTGAAAGCAGCTATTAGATCAGACCCCTATCTGAGAATAGTGCAAGAAGACCTTGAAAAGGTAGGACCAACCCTGACTTCACCTTGAACCTTGAAAAGGTGTTAAGATATAAAGGGAGAGTATGTGTTCCTGAAAGTAAAAACTTGGATATTAGACAAAAACTTATGAAGGAAGCCCACACCACTGTGTATTCAGTACACCCTCGAAGCACGAAGATGTACCATGATTTAAAGAAACTCTATTGGTGGAGAGGAATGAAAGCGGATATAACTAAATTGTGTCTCAATGCCAAAATTGTCAGCGAGTAAAGGTTGAAAGGAAAGACCTGCAGGATTGTTGTAGCCATTGCCAGAACCGACATGAAAATGGGATTGCATCACTATGGACTTCCTCACCGGGTTACCATTGACTCCCCGAGAGTTGACGCGGTCTGGGTGATTGTGGATCGTTTGACTAAGACAGCTCGTTTCATTGCTATATGACCTCAGCATACCCTAGAGAGGTTAGCTAAGCTATATGTGGATAATATTATCAGATTACATGGGGTACCTGAAAGCATCGTGTCCAACAGAGACCCACGTTTTACCTCAAGGTTCTAGGAAGGATTGCAGAAGGCTATGGGAACTACATTGAAATTTAGCATGACATTTCACCCTTAGACTGACGGACATTCGGAGCGTACTATTCAAATTCTTAAAGACATGCTTCGAGCTTGTGTTATTGATTTCAAAGGATCATGGGATGAGAAGCTACCATTGATCGAATTCGCCTATAACAATAGCTATCAGGCTACTATACAGATGTCATCCTATGAAGCACTGTATGGGAGGAGGTGTCGAACTCCTTTGTTTTGGAACGAAGTCGGAGAGCGAAGAATTGTGGGCCCTGAATTTGTGAAAGAAACTTGCAAAGTAGTCGACATAATCACGGAAAGAGTTAGAACAGCTCAGAATCATTAGAAACAGTATGCAGATAATCGACGTCGAGACCTTGAGTTCGTCGTAGGTGATAAAGTATTCCTAAAAATATCACCTATGAGAGGCTTAAATCGGTTCGGACAGAAAGGAAAGCTAAGTCCGAGATACGTCGGGCCATATGAGATTCTAGCTAAACGTGGGAAGGTGGCATATCAGTTAGCACTACCCCCATCCATGTCAAGTGTGCATGATGTATTTCATATCTCATTACTGAAGAAGTACATCCAAGATCCAACACATGTCCTAACAGCGGATCTACCGGATTTAATTGATGATTTGACATTCAAAGTAGCACCATTCGAAATTACCAGCCGAAAGGTTCAATGTCTACGCAACCTTGACATTTACTATGTTAAAGTTACTTGGAGGAGCCAAGATGTGGAAGAGATCACATGGGAAGAAGAGAATGCTATGCGAAAGCAATATCCTCCCTTTTCGACTCGAAAGATATGTGCAAATTTCGAGAATAAAATTTATATAAGAGGGGGGAGTTGTAAGACTCGTATCGCACTAATCCGGTCTTACCACCTTGTATCAAGTCTTCCTATCATGGTCGGACCAAGCGGATCAAGTGCGTGAAGAAACCACAAGGCTAGGTATGAAATTGAACCCAAAATCATCTAATGAGGAGCGTATGGTCGCATACCTAAACAGGTGGGGTCGACCACACCTCAGAATAATGAGACAACTGGAGTCTGGGACGTGTGGTCGCAGTTTTTGGACATGTGGTCAACTGGTTCTGTGACCCCACGTGCAACCACACGATGTTATAATCGACTCCGTGATTAGGAAACCTTTCTAATCTGAAGGGGGTTCTTTCCTAATCAAAGTAGGACTCTATATGGAGGGTTTCCCTCTATATATAAGACGTCCCTTAGCCTTTTTCATTCTTTTAGAACTCAAACTAAAAGAGAGGGAAAAAGAGAAGGAGGAAGAAAAGGAGAATTGAAGAGGAAGACTAAGAAAAAGAATTTCAGAGAGAACTCTGATTCTTCAACAAGTTTAAGTTATGAAAATATCCCCTATATCAGTTGAATGCCTAGAATAAATCATAGAGGAGATAGTGATTCAAAGTTAGATCTAAATCCTAAGATCATGGACAAAACTCTAAGGGATCCTTGGAGAATGGATTAAAGTGACGAATTATGTAAAAGTATGAATTTTAAACCATAGAACAATCATAGGAAGGATCATAATGATAGGCCAAGGAATCAAGACATGAAAGTGTTGGATTAAGAGTGAAAAGTCAAATAGCACTCGTGGAGTCGTAGTTTGATCTACCACACGAGGCATATATGTTCGACCACACGCCCTCGGGAAGGCTCCAGGGAAGGTGTGGTCGCATATCATGCGACCACACATATCAACCACACACTCTGTGGTTGTAGAAACTGAAACCACAAGTGCAGTCACACCATCGACCACTCAGCTTTTGGAGGTCTGATTGATTCAGATGGGACATTTAAACACTGTAATTAATGAATATGAACTCTAACTTAGAATCCATAAATTTATTAGGTTTCTAGGTGGTCCAAAAGTGATTTACAAAGCTTGGAAGAGGAACAATCATCGATCAAAGGTGAGGGAACAAGACCTAAACTAATTGGATAATAATAAACTGTTTACTTTATTGAGTCCAATGTCATGATTGATTCTATGCTTGTATGCTTGTAATGTGCATCTCACATGTCATCTAATATTCCTGCTATTACTGTTCATGCATATTTAATTTCGTTTATTTATAACATGATGATGATGATGATGCTAGGAATAGGCATGTAAATGTATGTGTGTGGTTGGTGTGTTGGATGCGAGTGGAGCATCAGGGGGAGGACGTGGCATGGTGGTCTTTGACCTCGTCACCAAACTCTAGCTCTATCCCTACTCAAGTCTTGCCCACTAACTTCGTCATATCGCCATTACCTTAGCAGAACTATTACTTCGTAGGGCATCAAGGGAGGTGGTCTCGGATCGTGTGGTCTCTAACTCTACCAGGGGACCTTAGCTTTATCTCTTTGGACGTATTGAAGGATACTGAGGTGAGGCCTTGGATACACTGTTTGGCATTAGGATTGGTTAATTGCGAGCCCAGTTTGCAAGCCCTCGCCAATAAGGGCTTATGTGTTGGTATGGGTAGGGCATCAGGGGAAGTGTTGGCGATGTTTGATCTGGACACTTTTGCTTTATCGCTATTCCATGGTGGGTGCATGTGTGACTACAATGGTGTTTGATCCATTGGACAGATTCACACACTCGTGTATAGAGGTGCAGGGACCAGCAAACTTTTCTATAGCACATTGCAATCTTATAAACTAGACCAATGATATGAATTGAATGCATGCATATGTTTATTGCATTGTTTTGTTCACACACTGAGCTCAAGTTGGAGAGTTGACCCTCGCGCGTGAAATTATTTTTAGCTTCTGATGTTGCAGGTGTTACGATTGAAGATTATATGAATACGTCAATGTGTGGACATGCAGCGGCTATGGATGTGCAAGTTGTGGAGGATGAATATGACTCATCAAGCTAGTGTTTCAAATATGTTTACACTTAGTGGTTAACTTTCATATTGTGATACTTGTAATCAGTATTAATTATGTTTTGGTTACTTGAAGATAACTTGTAAAATATTTAATTATCACTGTAGACTCTCAGTTCATTATTAATAAGACTTCTGCTATTTATTTATTTACTTTGATTATTATTGTAGAATGTGTTTTGGTTTAACATAGTTGGCATAGCCTATACGAGATCCTGGTTTGAATTGTTGGTTCTTATGACAGTTCATCACACCACTGGTTAGTCCAGAATTGGGGTGTGACAGAACTAACCAGAATGGTGTGATGAACCGTCAATAAATCAACGGTTCAATCAGGATCTCCTTTAGGTAGTACCCACTATATCAACCACACTTACATTTCCACAGTAATAATAAAAAATAATAAACAAATAAAGAGAAGTCTTTATAAATAATGAACTGAGCATCCAACCATGATAAATAATTAATCCAATTATCTCCAAAACTCAAGACATAAAAGTAATTAACCCATTACATGTTCCAATAATCAAATATAACTAAACTAATCAAAAATGCACTGGTTGCACTCACATGAAGGATCATGCGTATCTTCTACAGCTTCTACATCCATGGCCGCAACGTGTCCGTACATCGACGCATTCACATAATCTTCAACAGTAGGACCTGCATCATCAACTAAAATTTTTGACGTCGAAAGGGTGAGCACATATCACGGCTCAGTAAGCAAATAAAATAATGCAACAAACATACATGCATTCAATTCATATCTTTGGTCTGATTTTTAAGTTTGTAATATGTTATAGAAAGGTTTGGTAGCCCCCGCTCCTTTATACCCAAGTGTGTGAATCCACCCAATGGATCAAACACCATTGTCATCCCACATGCACCCACCATGGAATAGAGATAGAACTAAAATGTTCGGATCAAACACCGTCAATACTTTCCCTGATGGCCTACCCATACTAACACGTAAGCCCCTATTGGCGAGGGCTTACAAACTAGGCTCGCAACTAACCAATCCTAAATGTCATCCAGTGTATCAAAGGTCTTACCTCAGCACCCCTCAATACGTCTATAGAGATAGAGCTAAAGCCCCCCGACAGATTCAGAGACTACACGGTCTGAGACCACCTCCCTTGATATCCTATGACGTAATAGTTCTGCTAAGATAATGGCAATACGACGATGTTAATGGGCAAGACTTGAGTAGAGATTGAGCTAGAGTCTGGTGACCAGGTCAAATACCACCATGCCACGTCCTCCCCTTGATGCTCCACTCGCATCAAGCACACTAACCACACACACATAATCGCATGCCTATTCCTAGTATCATTATCATTATCATATTATAAATAGATATAAATAAATATGCATGAGCAGTAATAGCAGGAATATTGGATGACCTGTAAGATGCACACTATAAGCATACAAGCATAGAATTAATCATGACATTAGACTCAATAAGTAAAACAACTTGTTATTAGCTAATTAGTTTAGGTCTTGTTCCCTCACCTGTTAGCAAAACTCGATCTCCTTCCAAGCCTTATAATTCTCTTTGAATCGATTTAATAACCTAAAAGTTATATGAATTTAAGTTAGGGTTCATATATAACATGTTACAGTAGTCAAAAATCAAAACAGAGCATTGATAGGTGTCTGATTGGTCCTATGGTCTCATACTCTGTCGACCTTACTGCCAACGGTCGATACCCTACGGTCGCACCATATGCAACCGTACCTACGACCATATGATTTCTAAATTCTCCCGAATGTCTATGGTCGATACTTTGATCATGCTGATCATGCTATGGTCGACCGTAGCTGCGACCTTAAGATTTCTGGTCATAAACTACATTCAATTGGAGTTCTTCTTGGGTCAACTCCTTGGCTTTTCTCTTGGGATCATACTATGGTTATCATATGGTCATCATTAGTAGTTTCTCATCAACCATTATCACCAAACTCATCCTTCATGATTATCCTTGGGATTTACTCAAGGAATCACATG
The DNA here is from genome assembly GCA_028583415.1 of Protea cynaroides. Lineage (NCBI taxonomy): Eukaryota > Viridiplantae > Streptophyta > Magnoliopsida > Proteales > Proteaceae > Protea > Protea cynaroides. The sequence goes on along the minus strand of CM053275.1, from coordinate 99,348,697 downwards.
GATTATAATAAGTTGACATCTCCAATCCCCCATAGAAGCCTTATTCCATAAAATTTACATCTTCAGAGATTAGGTTCATACATTTGCCTATGGTAGAGAGCTAAAATCTTCTCAGCAAAACCTTATCCTTAGTCTTCTCTTCTTCTCCTTCTCTTTCCTTATCTTTCTCTTCCTTTAGGGTTTACTAACGTTATAAAAAAGTGAAAAAGGTTGAGGGACGCCCTTTATATAGAGAAAAATTCTCCATATAGAGTTCTCCAACATTATGAAAGAAATCCCCCCTTGAATTAGGAAAGAAATCCCCCCTTGAATTAGGAAAGTTTCTAACTCGGAGTCTGATCTGGGGTCTCACAGACGATGGCCTATGGTCGCAGAATCCGTCGACCATAGGGTCAAGAACATCGACAGTAGGGTCTTGGATCAGTGACCTTTGTTTCCTACCTTATGGTCAATTATATTTACCCAGGTATTCGACCATACGCATACTTTTGAGCATTTTAACTCGATTCATACCTGATTTTGTGATCCATCTTCATACAGTCGGTCCACTTGGTCTAGCAATGAGGAGAAGACCTGGCACAACACGGTTAGACCAAGTTAGTGGAGTGCGGGTTTTACAATTATCATTGCTTTATATTGATGACATACTTATTATTGGTCAAGATGCTTCTAGGATTAACAGGTTGAAGCAAGATTTGAGTAAATCCTTTGCTATGAAAGATTTGGGGCCAGAAAAATAGATTCTTGACATAAAGATTGTACGTTATAGAAAAGCCAAGAAGTTATGGTTATCACAAGAGAAGTACATTGAAAAGGTACATAAAAGGTTCAATATGAATAATGCTAAAGTGGTGAGTACTCCTCTTCCTTCACATTTTAGATTAAGTATCAAGCAAAATCCTTCAACTGAAAAAGGAAAAGAAGATATACAAAAGGTTCCTTATGCATCAGCAGTGGGTAGTTTGATGTATTCAATGGTATGCACTAAGCCAGATATTGTTCATGTCGATATCTTTTTAATCCAGGAAAAGAGCATTGGAATACAGTGAAGTGGATTATGAGATATATTTGTGGCACCTCTAATTTGAAGCTTTGTTTTGGAAGTGAGAAGTCAATTCTCACTGGTTATATGGCAAGGGATGTTAACTCAAGGAAGTCTACTTCGGGTTACTTGATCAACTTTACAGGGGGAGGAATGGCTTGGCAATCTAGGTTGCAAAAGTATGTTGTGTTGTCTACTGCAGAGGTAGAATTCATTGCTACTACTGAAGCAAGTAAGGAGTTAATTTGGATGCGAAAATTTTTACAAGAACTTGGTTTTACACAAGAGAGGTATGTGTTGTTATGTGATAGTCAAAGCGCTATTCATCTCAGGAAGAATTCAATATTTCATTCTAGATCCAAACATATTGATGTGAGGTATCATTGGATACGCGATGCTTTGGATGATAAATTGCTAGAACTTGAGAAGGTTTATACGGATGATAATGGTGCTGATATGTTGGCAAAGTCTTTACCAAGAGAGAAGTTTGAAACTTGTTGCTTGATCACCGGTTTGGCGAGTTCCTTCACATAATTGGGAGGGGGAGATTTGTTGGGTTTTTGGGCTCCCTTCCTATTTGGATAAAGGCTCAAACCTTGGTGTGTTTTAAGCCCATTTAAGCCCATTCCATTTTTACCTTGTATTTAATCTTTTAAATAAGACAAAAATGGATTAGGATTAGGGTTTAGCATCATAAGGAGAAGAGAAAGAGAACAGCAGTTTTCCTAGGCGTAGGTGATTTGCGCAGTCGTGATCAAGCAGACGATCGGGAGGTCATCCGTGGTCCAATTGGGCTGATTTTTGGACAGCAGATAGATGACACATAGTTCGTCAATCTGTACAGTCAGATTTTTTTTTATTAGAGTTTTCTAAGTCAGGTAAATCACTCCGTACAATAGTCTCTGTTTCTTTGAGTGAAATTTCTGCATCTCTTTGTTTCTTCAAGTAGTAATTTTACTTATTATTGCTATTGGGGTTGTATATCCATTGGAAGAATTGAAACTAGGTTTTGTAACCTCTATTTGATAATAGTGATTTGGGTTTGTTTTTGTTTTTTTTTTTTTTTTTTTTTTGGAGGGTTTTTTGATTTTTTTTTTTTAAATCAATGGCAGAATATTGATTTCATTCTTGAAACTCTATTTTTTGTGGCAACTTCATCTCTAACACTGTATAAAATATCTTAATTGGATTGCCTAGATTGATGTTATAGCAAGCCTTCTTAGTGGAAGACTTGTTCGGGAGCGGATTGGCCCAGCAATGCTAAGTGCAGTTCAGAGCCGGGTAATTATAAAGAAACCTTGAATTATGACCATTGAAATGGCAAAGTGATGTGCTTTGCTTATAATTTCGATATGTTTTAATCAGATGGGTGCTGGTGAAATTAGCTTTGAAGAAGTCACAAGCATCTTCGAAACAGGTGGAACTAAAGGGTTGTCGGGAGATTCAGTTGAGAAAATCCCAAAGATAAATCACTAGGGGGAACAATGGGGGGGAATCTGGGGGGGGGGGTTCCTTTTTTTTTTTTCCCCGGGTTTTTCCTTTTTTTTTTTTTTTTTTTTTTTTTTTTTTTCCCTTTCCCCAACTGGTAAGGGGTTTTTTTTTTTTGTTTTTTTTTTCCCCCCCCGGTTTTTTGGTTTGGGGGGGGGGTGGGGGGTTTTTTTTTTTTTCCCCCCCTTCTTTTCTTTTTCTTCCTTGGGGGGGGGGTTTTTGGGGGGTTTTTTTTTTTTTTTTTTGGGGGGGGGGGGGTGGTTTTTTTTTTTTTTTTTTTTGGGTTGTTTCAAAGGGGGGGGAAGGGGGGGGAGTGGGGGGGGGGGGGGTTTTTGGGGTTTTTGATATTATTCTGATTTAGGTTTTACTCTCATACAATTTTCCCACTTCGCCGCCTTCAATGTAACATTACCACCTAGTTTGTAAGTTTGTTACAGAATAACATACAAAAATAATCACAGTTGTTGCCAAATATTTGTAGAAAATGTTGTGTTTTTCCCTGTTCACTGCCCTGTTTCTTCTACATTCAGAATCTGGGAACTTACCTCTACTAAACGTGAGTTGTTCACCTCTTTGTGGTCTACTGATTTTCTACTTAGTTGATCTTCCTGAAGCCTGAAGTTTAGTAGTTAATTGGAGTTTTTCTGCTTAGTGTTGGACATCAATTCTTCTATTTTGAGTAGGGAGGTATGACGTGGTTCCTGCTCTCTGTTCCAGGTCAAGATGGTGCGGATTACTAAAAGAGTTGTTAACACTTACTATGCGAGGATATTTTTTGGCAAGGTGGTACTAGAATTTTGCACATTTAAGTTTCTTAGAAGTCATTATAGCTGACTAGTTATAGCTGAATGATGACAGTGTGAGATTGTTTTCCCAGTTTCCACTGAATGACAGTTTCATCTGAAAAGCATATCAGATTTATGAAGGCTCTAGTTTGTCTTTACATGATGACTTTTAATCTGCAGCCAGGGGAAAAAGTCATTCTTAGTGTGGATGCGCGTCCATCAGATGCCATTAATGTGGCAAGATGCAAGGGATGGCCATTTTCTTGAAAACCAAATGATCTATAATTGTTGGCATAAGTAAGTAGTTTTTTTATGCTTCGTCTTTTGGTGCTTCAAAAACATTACTTTGTTGGTGGGGAAATACTAGTAAAACTAAGCCTCCTGATTGCTTGAATTGCTAGTCAGCTAATCTTGTTTGGTTCAATTGATTATGTCTCACCTGAGACCTTATCTCAGCAAAGAATGTCTTCAGCAAGTGATATGTGGTCTTTGGGAGTCCTCATGTATATCCTCCTTTCTGGGTAAGTCAGTCACAATCTTGTTACAAATCTCAATTCATGGATCTTTGTTTAGAGGCTCAATCAATTTCACTTTCAACATTTCAGGTATCCACCTTTCTATGCTAAATCAAATCGTCTCAAGCAGCGACTCATATTGGCTGTAAACTTCCATCCTTTTGTTTCTTCATCTTATTTTCAGCATGAATTTTAATCAAAGTGCTCATGACTTCTTTCTAATTCAAATGCAATTTGGACTCTAAAGGCAGAATTCAGCTTTGATGAATATAGTTGAAGAGCACTCTCCATCAGCAAAGCAATTGATTTCCAGCCTTTTGGCTGTTGATCCTTGTAGGAGACCAACAGCTCAAGAGGTAATGTAAGCATATTTCATGAAGGTTTCGTATCTGAACTTCAACTCTTCAATTTTTTTTTTTTTTTGTTTTGATTTCAAATTCTGAATACTGTTTATGGTTGGGTTTACTGGCTCTGTAAGGGAGGAGAATGACAGAACCGGCAGGGAGAAAGGCCATAGAATGAAATAATGGAGGCAGCAAATACACATTCTCTGAAGCTGGGTAATTATACTTGTTCTGCGTTGATTCAACTGTTTCTGTATCTCAGGGAGACTACTGAGATGATTAATGGCAGTAAAAATAGCACCAATGGACAAGATACACAAATATATAATGGGAAAGTAAATGGTATTAGGTAATAGAATTGAAACCACATCTCCTTGAGAAATCCCAATTTGTAGGCCAGAAGCCATGGATTTTACAATCTGAGGTAGTTTTGAGTAAGGATTGTGAACCCAGATGAGGAATCAATAAGGGCTGAAACCCCATTGTGTTTGTGTGAGAAGATCAAGGAAACAACACAAGATATGGTAAGTGGGTAAATGAATTGGCTTTTTCTTGCTGCTATAGATTCCTGTTTCTGGATTGAACCAAACACAGGTAGATTCCTGTTTCTGGATTTTAGGAATACTAAAATTCCTGTATAACAAATTGTCAATGTGCCTATTATTGTTGAATCATATTTCACTCCAATGATCATTGTTGAGTTGGTAACTCATATGCTAGGTATATATTGCTCATTAGATGATAAAATTCAGCTCTAAAACCTAAATGCAGGATTTTATGCTGCTGTCCTCTTTCCAAACTTGCTAATTATTAGATAACCTAGCTTATTACCTAGCTTAGATAAGTATAGGAGTCCTAAATCCTAGGCTGTCCTATCTCACATACACACACACATGCAGTGATGCCACACAAAACCATCCCTCATTTTCCCAGCATCGGGTTCTAGATAGACCTATGGAAAATTTACTCTATTAACTACTGAAATTATAAGGTAATAGAGCTTAGGGAATGTAATCAGTGGGCTTAGGGACTCATCATTGATCGTCCATCTAGGCTGAAAAATAAGTTTCAGCAAGCAGACATGAAGTAGTTCTTCATGGCTGAAGTTGGATTTATAGAATAACAAACAGTGCTGAACGGCAACCTAGACGTAGCCCGACTGCAATTACTGACCCATACTTAATACTTTCGATCAAGTGTGAGAGAAATTTTTTCCTAAGAAAGATTGTGAAGAAAGTGGTCTTTCTTGTGCTATGGGTGCCCCGAGCAACTAAGTTGATTATATTATTCTCCATAATAGAAAGTCTGCAGGAAGAATTGAGCTGGACCCGAAGAAACAAACAGGGAGCTTTAAGATGGAAACACTTTAAATGAAATTGAAACTGAGGAATTTTGAAAGAGAGATGTTGATGAGGTAAGCCAGATCACACGCAAAAACGCAAAGAGCAGAGAAGCAGGAAGGACGACTTTGCGTGACTCCATAAATTTTTTTATTAGGTTTGCAAAACCAGTTAAGTGGTGAGGTTAAAAGTAAGAGTCTTTTCAATCATTCAAAGAAATTTCCCCAAAATCTCTTTCCCGATAAATTTTTGCCTTTCCCTCCTTTTTCACTTGCAAGAATATCAAATCCAAATACGTCTTATTCAATGTCAGTTATATAATATTAATCTTCCAATGCTCTTTCTCACAATCAGACACTTTGCAGCAAGGGAAAACGTTGAGTGAGAGAAGACGACAAAGAGGAGACACCTCAATGAATCTATCGGAATGGAGCCTGATCTCGTAAAGAAAAACCTTCTCGTTAGCCATGGCAGCTCAATCCAACTGCGATCGATCTTATCAATCCCAGAAGCACTCGTTTGAGATTAGGGTTTCAATGACCCGGTATCAGAGACAGCTTGAATCAAACGATCCTGAAGAGCCTACAACGAAGTGCTGGGCTACTGGATCCCAAATTAAACCATCTGGGAATAGATTTGGTGATAGGAAATGGATAAATAGGGAGAGGAAGACGATAAGGATCTTCAATAGAACGTATAGCTTCATTTTCAGGAAAAACCAAACGAGTTGACCATGAATTGCAAGGGATAAAATCGTCAAAGAAAAAATTAACTTTAACTCCCTTTGAAAAAAAAAAGAACAATTGTCTTTTCCAGAAATTTGGGGACATTGTTGTTTAGGCATACTATATGATCCAAAGTATATATATATATATATATATATGATAGAATGATCCAAAGTCAAATTCTATTGAAATTATAATTAAATTTGAATTTTGGGTTTAAAGTGTAATTTTTAAAAATATGAGTAAATATTTGTAAATAGTATAATATTGTAATCATCTAGAAGATTTATAGTGGAATTCAAAATCTAGAAAAGTTTAAATGAAAGTTGTAGAAATAATATGAATAAATATCTTAAGATATGTATAGAAATATCTTGTAGAAATGTATAGAAAAGAAATTGTATAGAGAATAACTAGAAGCTTCCTTAAAGGCCTTAAAAAAAAAATTTCTAACCATTTAGTAACAAGCCAACTTGAAGATTCAAGTTAATAATGTTATTGAGTGTTTCTTTACATTTCTTCTCTTTCACTTCTCTTCATCAACATACTTCCTCTACTAACAAATTGTGTGTTAAGTTAATTTTATGAAGAAGAGGAAGAGGAGGAGAATCTATGAGAATGGAGAATGCCAGTATTCATCATCTACAATTTATTTTTCTTTTTAATTGCTATTTTGTTAATTATAATTCTGTAATCCCATCCCCTTTTACTAGGATTAATTCATAGCAAAAAACCATCTTCAGGATACAGAAATCACAATTATGTTTGATACTCTGGTGGTGAACCCTCAAATTCCATTTATTTGCAGCAGCATAACAGTGACCACGGTAGCAGCGGTGGAGCAAATTGGAAGGGCCACTTGTCCACGGCCACACCACAAACACTGCACTAGACAAACTGGGAACTACAAATCACGAAGCACACCTGTGGAATTCGTTGAAAGAGAATGAATGAAACATAGACTGCATTTTTTCAGTCGGTGGGATCAACGGAGTCATTATCCTCTCCAATTGCTGGATCCTCCAATCGAGGATTCAGTGGTCTCTCTTTAACTCGGTGCGCCTACTAATACATCGGTAGGTGCGCCTGATTAAGAGAGACCGTTGGATCCTCGATTGGAAGACCGTTGGATCCTCGATTGGAGGATCCAACAATTGGAGACGATAATAACCCGGATCAACGAATCTGAAACCAAAAGGAGAATGGCACGTGACTCAATTAATCCGTATCGGAGCTGCCGGTTAGTATTAGTTTGGATCGAAATCGATCCCAATTCCGATCCCAACCCCGATCTCTATTTCGATCCTGATCCATTAGTTCTATACTTGTTCCGGATATCGATATCCGATCGATTTCCACAGCACAGCTTATAGTATAGAAATCCTCTCCCGCCTGAGTTTGGGCGGGAGACTTGGCGGCCCGGATGGATGGCCGCCACCTGACTCTTGGGTGGATCCGAGCCCTCCATCTGAGTAGACACCCGAGCCGATAAGTTGAACCGACAGGGGTGTCAGCTCGGATGGAGGGTTCAGATCTACCCAAGAGCTAGGTGACGACCATCCATCTAAACCACTAAATCTCCGACCCAAACTCAAGCGAGAGATGATGTGGATCCCAACTAATACCGTGTTCCCCAACCTTTCAAATAGAAACTCTATAATTTTCTAAATAATAGCCATTTGACTTTTCGAAGTTATAAAACAACAACATCGCTAATTGCTTACAAAAAAAAAACCTACAGCTACGAAGGCAATGGAAGTGCTAATGTTGCCAGGGATCCATGTTTAATAAATGCATGCATGTTATTAAAAAAAAATTAAAAAAATGGGGAACCTCTTGTTAAGGTGGGGGTGTCGATGGATCTATTCAGTCCAGTTTCATTTTGAGCTAATTCGATTTTGACATTAAATCCATAACGATCTAATAAAAAAATTTTGGTCTTGTTTTATTCTGATCTGATTTGGTTTTGAGTTTTTATTGAGCTAATAACTAATAGACTCTTATCAGTTCGATTTCAGTTTAATTTTTATTTTTTACAAATATATTTTAGTAACAAGTTGACTTAATGAGTTTTATTGGATTATTATCGTGCTAGCTAGATTTGGTTTCGATTTAAAACTATTGAATCGATATTTGAATCAGACTAATCAGCCGGTCCAGACTCCAGTCTGATTTGGACCTTTCACCCGGCTCCAAAGACCCAACCCAATTAGATCCAATAAAGTCGTGATTTAATCAATTGAGTAGTTGTTCCACAATCCACAGTAGAGTAGAAGCATACAGAAGATGAAGGAATCTACTACACTCCTATCGTCTCCTTCTTGCCATGCGTAACCCAGCAAACTAGGGCAGTGAAAGAAACCCATACATGACCCGAGTATTTAAACATAGCAAGATGAAATATCTCCTCTCCCTTATCCCCACTCTCATTTCTCCATTGACTCGCTCACCAGGCACCGGCCTTCACTCTGGTTTGTCTCTCCTCTATCCATTCTTGTCTGTTGCCTTTGCTTTCCCTCTTTTTCTTTATTTTTTTAAATCCCATTCCTGCCGCATTGTTGTGCTCAATCAAGTCTCGACTCTCGACAGAACCGCACGTCACTCTCAATCCATAATATCCAATCTCTCTCTCTCTCTCTCTCTCCACTCTTCACCCTCACTCTCGCAGTAGCAGCCCAACGAAAGATCAAATCCTAACTCCAAAGTTTTATAAATATATCTCTGAGCAAAAGTGTGCAAGAAAACTTGTCAATTTTGAAATTGTTTACTCCTCTTATGGAGATTTGGAGATCAAAAAGAAAGAGCCAGCAATTTGTTATTTACACGTTTGAAGGAGTATTATGTATCAGGTTAAGAACCTATAAGAAACTACGAAATCCGAAAGGAAATTAGGAAGAAAGGAGAGCTTACATGAATGACACAAATAAAATGTCAAACATCAACGCTGCAATCAGGAGTTCCAAGCAGGGGAACCTTACCTACAACTCCATTCTTCAAACCCACCATCAAATCGCATTTCACATAAACTCTGTAATGCCCACTCCTGAAGAGTCCAGGCTTCCACCTCAACCTCCCCATCAGCACCAACCTGAAGCCCACCACCCCATACGCCTCATCCATCCCCAGCCCACTCACCACCTCCATCGACACCGGCACCGCCTCTCCCCCCAATATTGGCGACATAACCACCGTGCTGTGCCGCTTGTGGTACAGCGGCGGCAACAAGGCCGGAGCCGTGATCTTCTGGTTCCGGTAGGAGACGAAAGCAGAGAGACGTTCGTAGTAAATGGAAACCCGGCGGTTCGGGTTGCGAGTGAGGATGGTGAACTGCATGGCGGTGGAGATGAAGGGAGGGTACGTGGTGTTAAGGTCGTAAATGGCTGCATCGATCACCCTGAATCGAGGCTTGTCGGGACGATACACTAACCACCCTATCAGAACAGCCACTCCCGCTAAGATGAGAAGCACCGCTAGGAACGTCCACACTGCGCGTCGGAAGTGGGTTCGCGCGTAACGACCCATGGCCTTTTCTTGGGTCATTTTGTCGCCCTGCTTTTGCGCCTCTTCTGAACCTGAGCTGGGTTCTGCTTCTTCAGACATGTAATCGTGGATTCCAAGATTTATATAGACTGTCGAGAGGGAGAGAGATAATAAAACAGAACGTTTAGGAGAGAAAAAGATGGAATGGGTCTGTGCGAGGAGGATGAGGATTAGGAGGAGAAAGAGAATCCATGGGGGTGTCAATAGTTATCATCTGCTACTTATTTTTCTTTTTAATTGCTATTTTTGTTAATTATAATTCTGTAATCCCATCCTATTACTATTAATAGGATTAATTCACAGCAAGAAAACCCTCTTAACGATACGGAAATTACAATTATGTTGAATACTCCCCCCGTTCGTGGTGGGACCCTTAAATTCCATTTATTTGCAGCACTATAACGGTGACTAGCCGTGGAGCAAATTGGAAGGGCCACTTGTCCATGGCCACACCACAACACCACACAAGACAAACTGGGAACTTCAAAACACAACACACATGTGGAATTCGTAGAAAGAGAATGAAGCGTGTTCATATCTCAGATACTTATGGCACGCGAACCAAGATCCGATTCCTTGGCTCTGTACTTCCTCCTGATGTCGATATCCAATCGATTTCCGGCACAGCTAATACTGTGTTGCAAGGTTGTGGTAACCAGGCATTATCTTCTATTATTCAACACTCTCTTGACAATGGTGATCTCAAAGGCTTCAAGATTAAAAGCTGATCTATTCTTTTTACTCACCTTTTTTTTTTCAATGATTGTCTCATATTTTCTCAAGTTAATTTGAAAGATATTATGCATCTCAAGGACTATCTGAAATTTTATTGCAGGGCCTCAGACTAAAGCATTAATCTAAAGAAAGCAAGCATTATTTTCAGCCCCAATACCCAAATCAGGTTCAAGAGGTGGTTTTCTAGAATTTTAAAAAAAATTTCTGATGGACCTACTAAATATCTCGATCTCCCTTCTGAATTTAGGATTTCAAAAAAATCTTGCTTCAAATCATTTTGGTTCGTACATCTTAGAGGATTTCAAATTGAAAGAGTAAGCTTGTTATTTTATCCACCTAAAATTATACTGCATCATATTTTAAATTACCTTTATCTCATTATCATTCCATTAGGAAAACAGCAGCAAACTTTTTTTTGGCAAGATGATACAAAAAAGAAAGGCATTCATTAGATTACCTTGGACAAATTGTGTAAATCAAAGAGAAAAAGGGGTTTAGGATTACAAGATCCTTATATTCAAAATTTGGCCTTGTTCACGAAATTGGCTTGGAGGTTGAGGATTTCCCCTAATTCTAGCTAGGCAAAAAATTTAAAATCTATTTATTTCACTCATAAGGATTTTCTTCATGCTAATTTGGGAAGTCGACTATCTTGGGCAAGAAGAAACATTCTTGAAGGAAGGAAATTTTTTATCCAAGGCCTTATATGACAGATTGGCTATGGTAATAAAATTAGAATCTGAGATGATAATTGAATCCCATCCATTATCGGATTCAAGTATCCTTGCATTAAACTTCTTAATTGTTATATTCAGGCACCAATTAATGATGATTCAAAAAGAAACAATCAATTATTAAAAATTTTAAATAAATCTAACAGTTAACTTAGAGGATGTTATCGTTAAAATAAGACTAATGTTGAAAATATGAAAGGAGGTACTAGGCTCTTCTAATTTACCTTTCCTTTTTTATTTTTTTTTTGGATAAGTTTACCTGTTGCTTTCTTAATTTATTTATTTTTTTAATCTTATTTCTGCTACGTATCGACCATCCAACGGAGCGTCCCCCTCCCGGATTTGAATCCGCGTTGTTGTGCTCTCTCAAGTCTGGACAGAACCGCACGTCACTCTCAATCCATGATATCCCATTCTGGACATAATCTGCCTGTCTATCCCTTATTCACCCTCATTCTCGCAGTCGCAGCCCAACGAAAGATCAAATCCTAACTCTAAAGCCCCGGATTACTCTAGACTACTGTACTATATTTCTCGTCCTAGAAATGGCGATGGTGTTCACTTGCTCGACTTCGCAACCAAATCTCCACTCTTCGTCCTACCGGATATTATCGGCCTCTTCTGCCCCCTCCTCCTGTTCTTCTTCGCTGTCTCTGCAGCGATCTCGGGCCGCAGCCACTTGTGTGATGATCACCTTTACCTCCAGCTCCAGCTCCAGCTCCCCAATGCTTCACCCATGGGCTGCATTGTCGTCCCTAAATTCCTTCCTCTTCAACCACTCATCCACTCTCTTCCTCTCTCCCCTAATCAAATCCAATCAGGTTCGCCTCCTGAAGAAGATGAAGAAGACGGATAAGAAGACGCCCCCTGCCGTTCGGATGTCGTTGGACGGCCCGCTCTCCTCCGTCAAATGGATCATCCAAGGAAAAAATCTCGAGGTTTCTCTCTCTGCTCCTCGTTCCTATTTGATCCCGCCTTTTTATCTTCTCTTGTCCCTTCAATTTCCGGGTACCCAGTGTCGCTTTTGCTGCTGTAAGTGTGATTATTTAATACTCTCTCCATCTATCTGTTTTAAGTCGAAGAAAATTTCTTCTATAATTGTAGTTAACCGATTCAATTAAGAGTTATGTAGAAGAGAAAGTGGGCAAGGCCGTTCAGAAGCATAGTCACCTTGTGAGAGGAGTCGATGTCCGGTTATCTGTTCGGGGTGGAGAATTTGGGAAGGGCCCCAAGCTGTGTAGATGCGAGGTGCTTCCCTCAAACTGTAATGTCTTGGCTTCGAATCTTCCCTCTCTCTCTCTCTCTCTCTGTGTCTTTCTCTCTTCTAGTTTTGCCTTTCCTTCCCTCACCTCCCACGGGGGAGTTTGGCTTTCTGTTTGTGCTTCATTGTCTTGAAGATGGTGGAATTCTGCTTTTAGGTAACTTTGTTCACAAAGAAACACGGTGTAGTTCGTGCAGAAGAGCACGCTGAGACGCTTTATAGCAGTATAGACTTGGTTTCCTCAATCATCCAGAGGAAACTGAGAAAAATTAAGGAGAAGGATTCCGACCACGGTCGGCATATGAAGGGTTTTAACAGACTAAAAGTTCGGGACCCGGAGCTCCAAGTCATGGAGAAGAATCTGGAACCAGTTCCTCAACAGGAGAAAGGAGACGAAATCGATGAGGTATTCCACTTCTCATAATCTTTTTTCTTAATTTTATTTTGTCCTTTCCATTTTTAACTGTTGTTTTGGGTTTAATGAGGAGTCTATTTGGTTTTGGTCCTTAATTATTATGCTGATATAGTTACTACTTTCTGTGCTGTTCCAATTTGCAACTGCATTATTAGTATAAACTCTTGTGGGATTTATTGTTCACCTCCTTATTTTGAAGTAAAGTCTAGGATTATTGTTTGACAACCAAGGTTTTAAATCTCGGTTCTGGCCACCAAAAGAATTCCTACTGATATGTGATTTAGTAGGTAAGCATCGCCAGTAGCTATGCTATGAAATATCTGTGAGAAGATGAGACCCAATTCCAGGGGTTGAGCTCTTTGAAGGAATTGAAGATTGAGTGTTGAGACAGACTAGCATCTCTGTCAGCGATGAGATATTTAACAGCTCTCAAGCATTTGTATACTAATGGTTGTCAAGTGCCGGAATTCTCCGTCCGTTCCCTTCAAGTTCTACATATTTTTTGCCTACCTCAGTTGATGTCTTTGTCAGAGAACTTAGAACGCTAAAATGCTGCAATGTCTGCAAATCTTTAACTGTGAGGACCTAATTCTGTTGTCAGAGTATCTCACGTCATTTCTTCGAACTGTAGAGATTCAATGGTGTCAAAATCTTACTTTCTTTCCAGAAGGCCTTTGACAACTAACAGCCCTACAAACTCTTATAATAGAAGCAGGCCCTGTCTTAGAGATACGATGTAGCGAAGGAGGATAAGATTGGCACAAGAACAGGAAATGCTTCCCGAAATCCAACCACAATGCTGATATATTGACCAAAAAAAATGTTTACATACTAAGTCGTACCTTATTTCATCTTGGAACCCCTCAAAACCAAGAAAAGTCGGCAGATTCGGCGAAATTTGTCGAGATTTTGAACCTTGTTAACTGAGAAACCATAATGATTGCTGCAGGAAATTAGTACGCCTCTCAATGAGTACAGTTGTCAGATTAGTAGAAATAAAACTGAGTTGTTTAGATGGTATCATAGAGTTCTGGAAATGTACATGAAATGTTGGTGTATCCTACCTTACTACGTTGTTAATCAGGAGAAGGAGGAGACTAAAATATTGTTTGGATGAAACATCCGGGTTCCTATTTGCTAGAGCAACAGAAATATAAAGACCAGCAGCAATTATTGTGGAATCTAAACTTTGGCAGCATGTGATGTGACAGACTAGGAAAATAAAGTACGAAAATAGAGTATCAGGAAGTCAGTTTGAATCAATAACTGTAGCTATTTTCTTTACTGAAGCAACTGATGGAAGAGGAAGGAACTTCAATGGTTCATAGTTGCTTACAGAAAGCTTATCATAGGGTACCTGAGAGAGATCATCCAGCAGGTTGGAGAAAAGAAAAGGGTTTGATTAGATATGTTAACCTAGAAGCATGTATGATGGAATTTTAACTTGTCTTTAAAATATAACTAGGGAGGGATGAGCATGTTTACCATTGCACTAGGTTAAAATAAAGCTCTTCCGGTTTTAAATCCCTTAATTTTATTTCAGTTTCCTCTCTCCTCTTATCTTTTCACTCTAATATATCTTCTTCTAAATCCTTCTTTTGTTTCATTTCAGTTCTCATTGTTCTTCTTCATTCCCTAATACTATACATTACACACGACCTGCATTTGTTTAATGAAACCCTAGCCGCTCTCTCTTTAACATTTATACTCTGGATATTAAACCTTTGAGCACAGAGATATAATTCTTGGACTAATTCAGATTAAACCAGCTAAAATAAAATACCAGTTTACATTCTGATTTCACTTTCTTAGTTGCCCACGTAGTCAATTCCTAGAATGTTAGAAACCTAGACTATCCTGCATTAGTTAAATACTCTTACAAGTGAAAGAATCTGATGTTGTACAATGTAGGCAAACCCAACCAATAAGGGATTTGCCTCGTCTGCTGCGCTGGAGGTGTAGCAGAGGTGGTGACATCCCTTCAGATGCAAACACTTATTAATTTCCTCATCTAAGGGCTGCAGTGTACTTAACACAAGTTAAGAAGCAGTACAAAACCACTGAAATTTTGCTTAAAAAACCTCTTTGCTCTGAGATTCAGCAAAAATTGAAAAACCCGATTTGCTCTGGACTTCATCAAAGCTCAAAGGACCCAATCTGAAGAGTGTCACTGCTCGACTGTGCATTCAACCAGGCAAAGAAATGGCGGCAAAAAGTCAGTGGGGTTCCTGTTTCAAACCCCTCAAATCCTGTTGGCAATCTGATGAGTTCGGAAACTCTGTACAGCCCTTTTTCTAGAGAGAAGAACATCCATCTCCGATGAAATATTTGCAGGTTCCACACATGGAGATGAAGAGTTTATGAGCGTAGCCAGGGTTCTTGATTCAGAAGACTTTGACAGGAGCAGTATTCATATAGCGTATGGGCTATCCAAAGATCTCTCCATTCCCGGTTCTAGGGTGGGGGTTATCCATTCCTTCAATGAGAATGTTCTTGCTGCAGCTAAAAAATTAGCAAGGTTCTCTTCCATTTCAGCACCCACCCAACTTCTATTGATCTCAATGCTTTCAGACCCTAGATTCACCAAGGAATACATTGAGACCAATGGGCAGAGGATTTGGAGAATTGACTTGACATTTGTAAAAGGGTTGAAGCAATGGGGCATCAAGTGTTTGCAGAGCAGTGGGGGTTTATACCATGATTGCAATCAGGAAAGAGTTATGGAAATCCTTTTACAAATTCCATTTCATGATTATTTTGCAAAATAGATGATAATCCATTGGATAGATAAAGATCACTTTTGCTTCTCTAAGCTATTTAAATTACTTTGCTGATCAGACAGTTCTAGCAGTAACCTTACCACCCAAGAAGCCAGAAGTGATTGAACGATGACAATTCAATCTAGATGACAATTAGCAGATCAAAATCCTCCTGCATGTAATCTTGAAAATTATGAATTGCTTTTGATTCAATGAAATTAGATATTATTCCCTGAAATTATATGGGAACTTGTATGGATGTCAAATTGAATTGCAGTCAATATTGTTAAAACAAAGGCATGGGATGGAGTCCTGAATCCAGTTGGGTTCTTGAAGCTTTTGCTGAACCTCAGAGCTCAAATCGGGGTTTCAGAAGTGATTTTGGATTCATTTTCCTCTTCACAGCAAAGGAGTTTTTTTAAGCAAAACTTCAGGTGTCTTGTACTATGCTTCTTAACTTGTGTCAAACATTGCAGCCCCTTGGATGCACATGCCTGCATCTGAAGGGATGCCACCACCTCTGCTGCACCTCCCAGCACACGAGCCAAATCCCCGAAGAAGCCCCCTTCTTCATGGTGTCGAACTGCCAATATTCCATTTTCCTATCTGCCAATTGATGTTGGATCCCTTTTGGTAGCTTACTTTTGAGGGTGGTTCTCACTCCCTTAACCTGGCCACTTGTCTCTCATTGTAGTTTAGTTTTTCCCGGGAACCAGAATTGAAAAATCTCTTGAACGTCTTTTCATTCCAGTGCCTTTTATTTTTTATTTTTTTCAATGTCATTTTTTTACTGATTTTTGGTGTATCATCCAGATTGTTCGTACAAAATACTTTGAGATGCCACCACTGACTGTTAGTGAAGCCATAGAGCAGTTAGAGAATGTTGATCATGACTTTTATGCCTTCCGAAATGAAGAAACCGGTAAGGGACGCTTGTCTTATTTTTGGCTTGAATATATTCATGTTACAAAGATCAATGATGAAGATGTACCATGCCTTGGCTGCAGGTGAGATTAATATTCTGTACAAGAGAAAAACTGGAGGATATGGGTTGATCATTCCTAAAGGCAATGGCAAAACTGAAAAGCTAGAACCAGTGATTATAGATTCAACGAAGGAGCCCGCTGTGACAGAGTAAACGGTCTGATGGTGCTGGAGCTCGATAAGTAAAATTGACTAGATATTCTGAAGAGAGAAGCATAGTGACCTGTTCGTTCAGTTATCAAATTATATGTGCGTTTCATTTACTTCCCTCTATCGACTACCATTATGTGGGCCACTGCCTATACCCATTGATTTAGACCATTGCCTGTTTGCATTGATAACTAATTAGCCGGTGTCGCTTCACTGGTGAATGTCTAATCCATTTGCATTTTTATTCTACTGATTTGGCCATTTGACTGTTGGATCGGTTTGGATATACATAGAACAATCCTTGTACTTTCAATGGATCCAGTTCTTTTGAAAAGGTTGACTTTTTCCACTACATTTGGTGAGCGTATGGTCTTCATCACCAGAATATAAACAAGAAATATCCTACAAAAACTTAACCCCCCACCCCCAAAAAAAAAAAAAAAAAAGTTTCAAAACAGTATCCCCCTTCTAACAGTATTTCACAGTTTTATCCAAACCACCACCACCCCCATCCCGACCCCCCTATTACTTGCTATCCCTCCTTAAATCACCACCTCTACCCTGCAGCGCAGCGTACCCTCACATCTACCTCAATGGCCTCATTCAACAGCTCCCTTCCAATCCAGCCTCACAGTACCTGCCTGCCCTCATCACCCGTGACTTCCTGTACAAGACCCTCTCTCTTGTCACCTTATGTTGTCCTGTGGGGGAATAATCTCACATTGATCAAATCTAAACCTTAGGCGTCTTCATATACTAGCTGAGCCCCCTTCACCTAATAATTCAAAGTTTTGGGTTAAAAATTTATATGGTAACAAGAGCATTAGAACGTCCAATCTCATCGAGTCATCAACCTACCCACTGTTGGTGGTAGTGCATCTCGTCTTTCACCATCTCCCATGCGCACCACTATATTTCCCTTCAACTCACCCCCAAGAATTATCGTTTTTGGAAGACCGAAGTCTTTCTTTTCATCGGAGGCCAGAACCTCACCAGCTTTATTGGTGGCTCCTCTATACCCGACAGAAACTTTGGCGATCACCCCTACCCAAATCTTTGCATCTCTCTCTCTCTCTCTCATTACAGCTACAAAAACAAATTCAAATCAGTTAGATGCTTGTCTTCTCTATTTTATATTTTCCCTGAAAATCCAACTCTAATACACATCGATTTCCCCTCACAAGACCTGAACCCTTTGGAAGAAGCACAGAGACAAGGGATTCTAGCATAGACAAATTAAAGGGCACGAGAGCTTCTCTTCTTTGCAAACATAAGATAACAAACGACGTTCACCATGCAGACCTTGCCGACACTAACACCTTCAATTCCATCGTGAAGTTGCAGGGAGAGGTATAAGAGTCTTTCAAGCTTGGTTTGGGAGCGAAATGAGGAAGGAGGTCAGAGCTTCACATACCTTGGTCCTTTTTATAGTGTGTAAAAAAATCAATTCACCCCTTAATGGAGGATACTTTGGCCATTATAGAATTAAGATCAAGAAAACGTTATCATCTAACAAAAAATTCCTAATGGACTGAGGTTGTCAGTAAATATGTTCTGAATTTTTCTTTTGATAGAATATGTAGAAGTACGAGTAATTGTTTGAAAGGTTTAGAAATTGCTTGGATTAAGGGTGATGTGCAGGGGATGTAGGACTAATTTTCCCGTTTATTATGATTTAAAAAGTTTTCTAGTTGAATCAATGTTAATCAATTAGATGCATTAAAAATTAATACGCAGCGGTTTTGATATAATCAAACACAAAAATTTTATGGTTTGGTAGAGTTTCTATCCGCTGGAAAGAAATCCTGGCTCCAACCCTGGATAGAGCATTGAGGCTATCCCAGGATTGTACACAACAAGTCTGCCTCCTAGTTAGGAGTTGAGTTTCTTGGCAGAGCTCGAGTATGGCCAACCAAAAACAAAACAGTGCCAATAGAAGTAGAGAACTACTTCAATCCATGTCTAACTATTAAGTTAGACACGCCGAGCCTACATCAGTGGAAGCATTCATAAATTACTTATCGATGCCAATGATGCACAGGAAAAATAACATTGATGCAGCATAACTAGAGGATGCCAGAAAAGCAAGTAACCATAGCAGTTTGAGACAATATTATTCTCATTCAGAACCCCACAAAAAGGCGCTCAGATAAAAAAAAAAAAAAAAAAAAACTAAGACCTAAACAAACTAAGAGATAATGTATGGAATAACCTATCATCCCATAGGGCCAAGGCATTTATGCATAAAGCCATGACCGTTTAGAAGAAAGAAAAATCAGGAGAACTTGAGCATGAGATACCTGCTTGTTTGCTGTTGCAGAAAAGATACATGAGAATGCACCAAGTTACTCCTCTACTTTCGGAATTCTAGACAAAATTTGCTCATAGGGAAACATATAACTCAAGACAATGACGATGACCGCTCACTCCTTCTTAGGCCGCCTTCTCTGACCAATAGTGTGCGACCATGAAACTCCTGCTAAAGTATGAAGAGTTGAGAAACGTAACAGAGCAAAGTTGTGAAATTTAAAAAAAAAAATGGATCGAGATTACCCTTCCAGTAGAAGAGATGGCAGCGTCACGTTCTGCAGCTGAAGAGAAAGAAAGAAATCCATAAAACCGCTTCTTCCCTGCTTTGCGATCGTACAGCAGTCGTGTACTGACCACAGTTCCAAACTGGCTAAAATGGTCTCTCAAATCTTCGGGCTTCACGGACCAGGAAAGATTGCCAACATAAATCTTATAAGGGCTTTCAAAGATAATATTCCTCCTAGCCACGTAATTCGAAGGCTCAAGGTTCCTCCCCCTAGAATCCATCTCTGTTGAAAGCAAAACCCGCATTTCACGCCCACCAACATCCTAGGCAAAAGATCGAGCAGTTACAAAAATAAAAACAAGTAGGCGATAAAAGCCCAATAGTCCTCATTTTCTGGCTAATTTGCCACTTACAGATCCATCTAAGGCAGAAATTGCAGCTTTAGCTTCATTGATACGACTCATTGTGACATGACCACATCCTCGGCTTATCCCTGTCTCAACATTCCGCGAAACCTAAACATTGATCAGTCACGACAAACCATTTCTTACAACCTGCAATTGCCGAAGAAAAGCAAGGGACAGTAGAAGGAGCGAGGGAGAAACCGTACCTCTACCAATTGAACAGTTCCGTAAGGCTTAAACATATCCAGAAGGTCTGCAATGTCACAGTTCCTGGGAAGATTACAGACGTAGAGTTGACAAGGTCTGACTCGAACCTTCGAATCCGTGGACAAACCATCCTCGTTGTTCTCCTCCATTATCGGCGTAGCTGTAGCCATAGCGTCTTCTTCGACGACGGCTAGGACTCTGGGAGACCTAGTTTTACCAGTTGGGCTCAGCACAGGAGCAAACGCTACATGCGAACCAGGCTTGGAAAAGGGAGAAAATACGGCAAGGAAGCATGAGAAAGTTGGATAAGGAAAACGAAGAGAACAGGAAGAAGAAGACAGGAAACGTTGATTGGTTCTGATTTGGCAAGGTAAGGTCGATGTGGGGGAATAGGAGGAGGTCAATCGAGGAATGGCCATGGCCAACGAGACCTGAGAACCTGAGGAGCTCTCTGGAAGCCTCCGCTGGTTTTATTACAATTTTCGGCAATTATAAAACTCTGCTCATCCCTTGAACCTCTGGGACCTCGTCGGCTCAGAGCTCAACTCTGGCGAAGAGAGACAGAGAGACGGTGAAGAGATAATGAGAAGACAGCGCGATTATAGAACCTGAAGAGATAAAACCCTTCCTCGTTTGGCCATACCAAGCCCCCTGTTATGGTCATGTAAAGGGGAGCGTTTCCAAACTTGCAATCAGAATGCCACGTGGCTTTTTAAAACTTGTGACACATGTGATCTGAGAATTCTGAAGTGATTTACTCATACTTTATCGGAAGGGGATTTTTTGGACTAATTTTGGACCAAATACACCCAAGGGTTTTGTTACCAACTACTAATAAGAAAGGAAAATTAATTCAGTTTTAAAAAATAATGGATTTTTTTTTTGGCTATTATGGGTGTGTAAATCTATTTTACGTTCTTACTAAATATAGTAATAATACTTCCAAATGGAATATTAATTTTTCTTCTTAAAAAAACCTAGCTTTTTTATTGCAAAATATTGTAAAATTTATTTGGAACTTTTTGGATTTTTTTGAATAGATTAATATTTTAGGTGTTAGATATTGAATATAAAAGTTTCTAACTTGGTTTTAATTTAATTTCATTCTTTTTATTTTTCTTAGCAATCAAATGGAATAAAAAGGATTGTGATCTTCTAAATAATTTTGGATCACCTTGGTCAATAGCACCACAAGATATCATCGGATGGAAGGGATATTGAGCAGTGTTAAATTATGATGAGTCTATTCTTAGATAAACATAACTATGCTAAATTATGGATAGATAAATTTTAAGAGTCTAAGATGTTTCACCATACGAATATAAAGAGACCCCTTCATACATTATGAAGGAGAGAGATCGATTGATAGCGATAGACAAGCAATATCTTATATTGCTCGTGAATAAAAAATTTATGGCAAAAGTTTATTTAGTAATTAATTACTTTATTATTGATTAAAAATAATAATTATCATTAGTCTTGTATGAATTCTCGCTCAAATCGGACCCAGCAAGTGGATTCTCGTTTGTCTTCGCACGGGGTAACACTCATTTGCTATCTTTTAAGAGACTTGAAAAGGCATGGGGTTTATTGGATCAATGTGCGATACAAGACTTGCTTTTATTTTTTTTTTTTTTTTTTTTTTTTAAGGAATAGGTTTTGTGTTGGTCCAATGGAGAGAATCGTTGGCTGATAGACCTATTTGTGCCACGTGTTAAATTGGTAATTGTAGTTAAACATCACCCAATTAGAAGGTCGTTGACACTTGATTTGTTAAATTGTTGCTATTTGGTCTCGTGTTCGAGTCCTCTCTTCCCCCCCCCCCACCCCCATATTGAGTACTCAACCGGTGACACCTTGACCCCATCCATTTTCAGCCCCAGTGGTCATCTTCTTTCTCCGGGCCATCCCACAGATAAAAAGTGAGCACTAGCATTCTGCATTCATAGTGAAAGATAAGGTTTGTTTCTTATCGGTAATATTTTTTAAGTAAAAATAAATAAATTTAATGTTTATTTTCAATAAGGTAAAAGATCTACTGATTATCGGTGGGTCGCTTCAGGCCCGTCAGCCGCTTCTTTTTTTATTTATTTATTTATTAATATTATAGGTAGTCTGACAGACCGCAGGCCTTATTCTTGCCTCTCTCTTTTTTTCGTTGTATTTCTAATGGGAGTCATTTTACTTCTCTTTCGTAATGTCTTTCTTTTCCTTCTGCTGAAGACTACACTAGAACGGAAGCAAGGAATAACGAGAGCAAGCTACTGATTTAGAAGAAGAACGAAGCAGCAGCAGTGCTGCTGATTGTGAAGAGCCACCGGAGCTTCTAATGGGCCTAATCCCACGGAGCAGACACCC
This sequence comes from Protea cynaroides, assembly GCA_028583415.1. NCBI lineage: Eukaryota > Viridiplantae > Streptophyta > Magnoliopsida > Proteales > Proteaceae > Protea > Protea cynaroides. Next base: position 99,326,375 of record CM053275.1, on the reverse strand, counting down.
AAAGGGCGGCGGCGGTGGAGTTTCTATCAGATGGCTCTCTTGGTTATGCATTGCGAGTTTCTGCTTGGGAGTATTCGTCGTAGAAAGGTTGGGTTTTTTTTCTTTTTCTTTTTTTTTCCTGCCAGATGGCTCTCTTTGTTGTTGTTTTCATTGTATTTCTCCTATTTTCGTTTCTCTTCTGAAATTCAGTGAATCTCTTCTCCAATACAAGCATCTCAATCCGTTGACCTCTCTCTTGTTATCGAGTCTTGATAAATTTTCAATGCAGTTTTTCTTCTTTACAGTAGTGAGTTTCTGTAGTTGGATTCGGAGGAATTGCCTTTATTGACACAGACGCCAATGCCTGGAGATGCAAAATGGACATTGGATTATGATTCTCCGTGTTCGAGGCATCTTTATGAATAACATAGTTTTGTGGCCTGGGTTTCCGTCTATTTTCTGTTTGCTGGGTTTTGGTTTTCAGTTTGGTAGAGGGAAATGCGTGGCAGGGCTTACGTCTCTTTCTCTATTTTATCTTATTTCTCTGTCTAGACAGCTGGCTAAGGATTAGATTCCTGGATATTTGAGCTGTTCCCAATGCTTTTCTTTTATCGGGCGATGTCTCTCGTCTCCTCGAATGGGACTCCTGAGATTTGTCAGTGCTGATTTTGACAACTGTCACTGATTTCTTTGTGAATTGGGACCAACCTTTGGCCTCCATTGGTGTTGAAAAAATTTAATGATTTGAATCTTATGAATTTTAAAATATTAATTATCATTTTATAAGTGATTGTTGAACAGATATGCCTCATCATAATAAGTATCTAAATGATCAATGTTTAGGCATGTTTTCTTAAAAATAAAAATATGTGATGTCACTTCTTCAGCTATAGATTGAGAGAAAATTTAGTCCATTGATACACAATGACAATACAAAAACAATTTGGTTTTGATATTCGTACTATTATGAACTCTGATTTTTATGTATTGAGCATTAGTCTTTTGAATTTTGGAGTAAATCAAAGAGAGTAAATGCAATATTTTCTAGTTTTTTGGATAGTTTTATATTGGAAATCGATTCACAAGAAACCCTGTTTGCACCATAGGTATTCGTGACTACGATTTTAAGGAGAGTAGTTTTGACTACGACCCAATTGCTACGTGTGTTACATCAATTTAAATGGTAAATTTGATGCTTAATTTGGTGGGTTTTAAGATGCATACATAGAGTATTTGAGTAAGTCATTTCAATATTTATTTATAATTTTATATCTTATTGTTCATCTCATATTTAAGATGATATTTGTGGTGTATATTTTACAAGAGCTACAGTAACTTCTTGTTTGTCTTTAGATTCTTTTTCACGAGACCCTCTGAACTTGCCCCATTCCAACCTCGACCATAATGTAGGTTAATTTGAATAGATGATTTATCAGTACAATAACTGACAATTTTTAATTATTTTAAATGGTTGCAAAAATTATTTACAATTACATTTTCATATCTTTATAGTTCCCCTTATTTACCGATATAATATAAAAAGTCAGAATCAGTTGCTCCCTGGTATGCTCACTACAACTGTAATGGAAATGCCCACCAATTGGAATCAAAATTGAGCACTGCAAGGGAGCAGTACTCTGGACGACATTTCAGAGGAATGTTATTTTTGTATGACGAAATTTGGTCTTCGTGATAGAGGAAGAAAATGACACATGGATGTGCATAGTGAAATGCAATATGTGCAAAAGTATGATGGATCTAATGAATTGCCCTTTCCAAGACATTCATAGCTATAGTTCTTCTGTAAGAATGGAAAATGTCAGTATATGAATCATATCTGTTTTATCATTCCTTTTCTATTTTAGGCTTAATATCCTTCTAATAAGTCAAAACATTGTAAAAACCTTACTGTGTCATGTCCCCTGAAAAACAGTTTATTTGAGCATTATAAGTTCTCATAATTCAATGTGCTTGAACATATCAGCATGGCACCTAGAAGGTGTCATTTGGAACCAACTTTAAAATTCTGCCCTTTAGGGGGGGGCAATGGAATCTGATCCAGTTGTAGATATCCAGTTGTAGATATTCTTTCTCCTGAGAATAATTGTTTAATATTTTCACTTGCATAAATTGATTTTACATGACATGCAATTGATAAAGTAACAAGAGGCTGAGTTTATCACACTATGTTTATCATATTATTATGATCCTTTAAGGTTTTCCTGCTGTTGCTCATTTAAGATCTATTTTACCGCAGTCCCTTATCTTTAAAGATCACCTGTTTGCTACTCATACCCTTCGTACATAATATTGTGACAAAAGTGATGTCTTAGCCCTTTTTCTGGCGTCAGATATCTAAGCCAATAAGTATTAACGTTTGCACAATTTTGCACCTCTGAAGCTGTTTGTCATCACATACTTATAACCTGTCTCACAACAGTGAGGGATGCAACTTAATATTTCAATTACATTAGTTATAGTTTTAATTGATTGGATCACCTACTATGTGAATTTGGGTCACCAGATCCTAGTAATTACTACTACATAGAGAAGTTTGCATTCTCTGGTCTAGTTAAAATACTCATTTTTCCAGTTTGCATTTTGTTTTGAATGTTAAGTTTCATAACTTTGGATTGACTGTGTGTGTTCTTTTACAGGTTATGGGGTACTCCTGATACAGATAAGCTAGATAAGGAAGTTTCATCTGTGGAAAAACGTCAAGAACTAGACCCTGGACTGGTAGTTCATTGTGAAAAGAAGGTAAGTAAAAGAAATGTTGCAAATAAATGAATTCTTTCATTTTGATTGATATTAACTACATATGAAAATAATTTTCTTTACATTATTTCAGGAATCTTCTCTTCAAGCAGGAGACTTCCTCATTCAAGTTTCCCAGACACACGATGTAATCATGTACTTTCTATATTCTTCTGAGTACTGTTCCGAGTTTCTAGAATATCCCTGCAGTTCTATTGGGAATAGTCCCACATTGTTAATGAGATTGGAATCCTGTGGTCTTATATATGGAGAGTCCCTCCACTTACTAATTCGAACTTTTGAGTTGGAAATTTGACATGGTATCAGAGCTCCAGGTTCCCTCTCATAATAACCCTAAAAAAAGAGGCCAAGTCACCGAAAGAGGGACGCCAGATGCACAAAAGAGGGACTATGGTCACCCAAAGAGGGACGATCACTCAAAAGAGGGACTATATGTACCCAAAGAGGGACTATACGTCACCCAAAGAGGGATCAATCACCCAAAAAGAGGGACCAGTCACCTAAAAATGCCATGTAATGCCACATATACTACCACATATACACCACCTAACGGTGGGGTTATATGTGAGGGGAAGTATTAGGAATAGTCCCACATTGCTAATGAGATTGGAATCCTGTGGTCTTATATATGGAGAGTCCCTCCACTTACTAGTTCGAACTTTAGAGTTGGAAACTTTACAATTCCATCTCTCCTTTCCTTCATATCCATTCTATTTTTTGTTCAGTTGATTAACTTAACAAAGGAAGATAAATGGGGAACAAAAGAAGAAAACTTAGTCTGGGTCCGCTCCAATGCTTTTTATGATACATTATGTCCTAATTTTTTCAGGAACTTAGACAAAACAATCTCCTCCTTGGGGATGCAGCTAGCGGCAGCTAGAGCTGCCAAAACAGGCAATGAAGAAACATATCCAATGTTTACAAAACCAGGAATTGAGCAATTGGAGCACCAAAAGGTGTTTTATGTTATGGGAATCATTACTGCACTCGACAACAGAAAGCACCGTGATTCAATCAGAGAAACTTGGATGCCCCAAGGTCCAATGCTGAAAATTATTATCTATTTATCACACTCCCATCGGTGAAATATAAAATGTATGGATATGATCATCTATTTCTTATTTTTGTTCTCTTATCATTTATTGCCAGGAGATGAATTAAGAAGACTGGAGAAAGAGAAGGGGATTGTGATCCGGTTTGTTATTGGCCACAGGTAAGATTATCTCTGATTGCATACAATGTGTTGCTTACCTCTGGGTCATAGGATCATAGCATTGACACAATGTTAGCTTGTTTCTCTGAACTCTAGTGCAACCCCGGATGGTGTTTTGGACCGTGCTATTGATGCAGAAGATGAACAGCATAAGGATTTTTTGAGACTGGTTGGTTAACTCTTCAATTCCAAGGACTGTTAAGAAGTTTCCTTGAATATTTCCATTAATTCATCACACGTGTGAAACTCTTTTAGAGTAAGGATCATTTTCTTTGTAGAACCATGTCGAAGGATACGATAAATTGTCCTCAAAAACCCAAATGTACTTTTCAGCAGCTGTTGCAAAGTGGGATGCTGACTTTTATGTTAAGGTTGATGATGATGTGCATGTTAATCCTGGTTAGTGGGTTGACATCTCTATTTGATGAGTTCTACTTATAAGCAACTATAGATTTCTATTGACTTTAACATGCAACAGGTATGATTGGTTCAACTTTGGCACATCATAGGTCAAAACTGCGTGTTTACATTGGATGTATGAAGTCTGGCCCTGTTCTGTCACAGAAGTAAGAGCGCAAAATCTTGTGAGTCTATCTAATGTAGAGATATGCATATAGTATGGTAATTGCTTATGTGTGTGCTTCTACAGATGTGCCAAATATAACTTCCTACATGTTTTGCAGGGGGGTCAAATATCATGAACCAGAATACTGGAAATTTGGTGAGGAGGGAAATAAATATTTTAGACATGCAACAGGACAGTTGTATGCAGTCTCCAAAAATTTGGCCACCTATATTTCATATAATCGGTAAGTTTGTACATGATGTCTTGATTATTTACTATGGGGCCCTGTTTGTTGTTTTGTATTCATGGTGTTATTCCTTCCAGGAACTTGCTTCACAGGTACGCAAATGAAGATGTTTCTACGGGTTCTTGGTTCATTGGTCTAGATGTTGAGTATATTGATGATCAAAGTCTCTGCTGTGGAACTCCCGTTGGTAATATTGTTGGAACATAATTTGTCTCCTCTCCTCATTAGCTTTTCAATATGATTTTTTCAGCCACTTGATTGCAAGTCCTTGCAATCACTTTGTCTTCGATTTCTGAATCATGTCTTGACCTTTTCTTATGAAGAAAATATATAAATTCAATGCCAGGTTCTTATTCTTCTGTTTTAGAAAATAAACTTGTCTAAAGGATCACCATGTCCTAATTCACATTTAGCATACTCAGATCACACTGGCAGATTTTGGATACTTTGTTGTCATGCCTTATGCTTCTGTGGTTGACCTATCTGTGCTGTTGTCGTGATGTTAAATAATTCATGTCATCAGGTCCCTAATGTTGTTTTATTGACATAGCTTTTGCCAAGTGCAACAATGAGAGACCAAAATGCTTACCACCTAAATGGTCTTCCTTGAGCAGTACCATATTATGAATTATCTTTATACTTCGAGATATTTTATTAAAAAATATGCCCTAGGAACAGTGCAAAAAGAAAATTTTTCAACCTGTTGGATTCCTATATATCCATTCATGTGGTACTTCATCATACGATTCATATAGGTTCTATCTGTCTACATATTATTATGTACATCCAGAAGGATGGAGGAGGCGAGGGCTAACTTCACAACCCCCAGAATTTTTCCTCTCCTTTCCGTTCCCCCTTCTTTATTAAAGAGCCCCCTGAATTGATTATGACTAGCATACAATCTCAAATGGTGCTAAACCTTACTCCCAGCAACTTATGACAGAATCAGTCATTTTTTTCTGGCTAGGCATAAGACTTTTAGACCAAATCTACTGCCAAAAAAGAAAACTTGACAATCACATTATTGTTTATGAAAGGCTTTGAGAGGTCGGATGGGCCTAATTGGTTCCCTTATCTGTAGACATGCTTTAATCTCATTCCAAGCTGCACGATCCACCTTGCGAGTTTTTGCAGTCGTTTGTAGACAGAGAACTGTTGCTGTTTATCCAATTTGGCATTTGTCTTTTATTAGTGGAAAAAGGATACTTGTGCATGCATTCTCTTTGCTGAATTATGGCAGCAAATAGTTACAATGATATGAAGTACTGTGGACTTAGGCTGCCAAGGGTACTCTAAACACTTGTGCATGTGAACTTTTTTGTTGGTGGTTTGCTATTTTTCCAGGCAATTTTTGTTTTTTTTTCCCCCCTCGATAGAGCAGATTTGGGAATCTCTCTCTATCTCTCTCTCAAATTTGGTGTTTTTACTTGGCATTTTTTTAAAGGGAAAAGTAACTCGGAGCTGGTAGTGTAGGGTATGCCCTCTCACGGATTTCTTTTTATTCTTTTTTCACTCATAAAATGAATAAATTTTTTTTTCTGATAAAGATAAAATGAATAAAATTTTGAACTGTGAGAAGGTGTAGCTTACAACACCAGCTCAGATTTAATTCTCTCTTCATTTTTTCCGTAATGCAGATTGTGAGTTCAATACCCAAGCAGGCAACCCTTGTGGTGCATCATATGATTGGAGCTGCAGTGGCATATGCGAAAGTGTGGAAAGGATGCAGGAGGTACACCAACGGTGTGGGGAAGGTGATGGAGCAATCTGGAATGCAAACTTGTGAAAAATTATTCGCTGTATTTGCTTTCATGTAATAAACTTTAGATGTATTTGTGTGCAAAATCATCTTTCAAACACGCTATCTACCCCAATTTTACATATAGATACCACCTGGGGTAGGTAGAAGGCCTACAATTGTACTCAAGTCTTGACGAAAGTTCCTAAAATCTATCCCTTCATCATTAATTTCCTAAAAGTCTAGTAACTTTCCCCGCGTAAATGTCCATGCATCTGTGAAGCCAGCCCACCTTTAAAAACCCCAAGTTCTGGTAGTCATTCTTTGTAAACATGTGGAGGATATGTAATTATATGGACCTTTATATTAATATGATGTTATATTTGTCATCGTTTACAAATAATTTTATGCAAATATTTTTCGTTTCATTTATCAATGAAAACCCATAGAAATTGAAACCCAAATTCATTTATATACTCTACAACTATTTTTAAATGTTTAATGACATTCACCATGCCAGAACACAAGTGTCGTAAAGACATTTTTAGAAAATGATGACTAGACTGATTCAGCTGCAAAGCCTTTGCAATACGAGTGACCCCCAAAGCACGGTTAAAACAACAGTCACATTGGGTCATTGGTGTGGGTGGAATCTTCTGATTGGATTCCGTTGTACAAAAGTCGGTACCTGGATTGATGCCATACAAATCGGACATTTTGCTTGAGTTCCGACTCCCCGTGGATCACAAGGGCTTTCCGCTTGTTACGCGTATTAAATTAGGGTCAGCAACGACATCTGGCATGAGATGCTTGTTGGCAGGCGCACAGAAATGCAACTACCACACCCAACATCAAAGGTAACCTTGTCTTGACAGGTACAGCAGTGATGGCAAATCGTATTAGAGGGCAAGGTTTCACAGGTAACTTGATATAGATTCACCATCTGGGAACTTAAAAAGCATTTTCCTGGAAAGAGAGAACAAATATTGTTGCCAATCCAATTGCTCCAAAGTAGGACAACATAAATTCGTAGCCGATTTGAGTTTGATCCAACAAAGATGATGCAATGTCCTGACCTCAGTTTGCAACTCCAGTTTTTCAAGCCAAGCAGACCTCCTTGGAGAAAAACTCACTTTCGTTACTACCAGTATTATTGAATAGGTTGTTAGCTGGCTGCACCACACCTGGTTAATTAGCTTCTTTCTGTTGTTGGGGGCACTTCATGTCTATTGACCCATTTTAACAACTAGGATGCATCAAATTCAGCAACTCTTCATCATGAATCCATGAGACTGCTTCTTGGAAGGTGCACACACCCATCCTTCATGCTTGTAGAAATGTTTTGTACATGGAAAACAGGCGAGTAACTGTTGGCTGGTTTCTTCGGTGACATGGACAACAGTGACCTAAAAGACATCATAATTGACACAAAATATAACCCCAGATAAAGACCATGAAGCAAGAAGATCTCAGGAGAAATAAAAGCTTCGAAACCGTCAGTAGATTACAAGGACACTTGCCTCTTTTTAGGAACTCGGCTTCCAGTATCTGGTGTCTCCTTGCAAAGTTCCTTTCCATTCTGACGGCCCAACACAACACAGGCAGACATACTGTTAAAATCCACATCAAAAAAATATGTGCACCATCTAAAGACATGATACTATAATTTTATAATTAAACCTCAACATCAAACATCAATGTCATAAGCAGAAGATGGATATGGCTGGGATCAACCAGCTGCATCTAGCCGCCATAATAATTGCTTCGAACATGGAAAAACTAATACATATGAAGTATCAACAACGGAATTTCAACACATCTCGAACTGATAGATGAGCACAAGTTCGGAGTTAAAAGGGAAACAGAAAAAGAATTTGTAGTGAGAAGGAATGAAACTTTTTGATAGGAAGCTATTGCCAGAGTGTAGTAGTCAGATAAGATAGGTCCCAAGTAGTTGGGATTTAGGACAAGGCTTTGCTAAATCCAAGAAAGCCAAACAGCCCCCCTTCAGGCTTTCCCTTTTTTCTTTTTTATTGGGAGGGAAGGAAGGAAGAGAGAAGGGGGGGGGGGGCGCTAAGGTTGACTTGATAGCTCACCTGATTCTGCCATGTGGGGCTAAGATTTGGTGAATAGGTAGACCCCCAGGCCCCCTAATCACATGTCACCTTTCAGTGCAAATGGAGTTTCCCGAGTGGCAAATAAGCATTGAAACATTTGAAATTACCAAAAGGGTGCATAAACCCCAATGGTTACATGGACATACATGGGAGAGACACATACCAAATTACCAATCAAGACCATCCTGAGATATCATCCAAAGGTCAAAATTGTCAATATCATCGTTTCACGTGGCACGATTAGATGAAGCACCAAGCAAGCTTAGGTGGGCAGGCCACAAAACCAACATTTTGCCAAAAATAAATAAAAATAAAATAAACTAAACTAAAAAAGATGGCACTTTAACCAAATGCAAACCAATCCTAACCCAAAGAAATACAGTAGGAGTTTAGCTTGAATATGATCACAGAACAGGGTATAACAGTCCAGAAAGAAAAAAAAAAAAGAAATTTGATATCTCAGACTAGGGTATTCAGAACAACACAAGTTTTGGTCTAGAGTAGGTCTGAGCCCTGTAAAACAAAAAAATAACACAGAATCTGTCCTGCACAGGATATTCCTAGTAGCAGTAAGAAGCAGAGCAGCAGTTCTGAAAGTAGAACTCTAGCTAATGTAAATCATGTCTTCCTATTTTCAGTTCATAATACTACTGTAGAAATTAGTCTTTTTTATGTTAATCTTTTTTAAATTCTCCGTTTTGTCCATTTCTTCAGTGCATTTAGCATCAGAATGGATAAGCTGCATACTCTATGAATTTGTACTGTAAATTGACTGATGTTTCCTGGTATCAATGTTCAGGTACCTCATACCTGTCAAGGAGTAATTGCATTAAACAAGGAGGATGCGACGTACATTGGTTCCATGCTGCCTCCACAATATGGGTATCTATCTTTATGAAGTAAGATTATCCAATTCTTCAGAGGCAATACGTCATTCATCTTACTTCTGTTTAATCCTTTCAGGGTTATGGTAGAGGATACTTTTCTGCCACCTCAGCTCATACATGCACAGGAGATGGCAATGCGATGGTTGCACATGCTGGAATACCCCTTCAGGTTTGTTGCTTGATCTCACAGACTGTCCCAATTTTTATGTTTTGGATTGTACCATTCTGATTATTCTTCATACAGGGTCTCGAATTTGTGCAATTCACCCAACTAGCATAGCAAACCAGAAACTAGTACACTCAGTTTGAAGTAGAATACAACCACTAGTGTGGTATTCAAATAAAAAATAAAAAGAATTTGAAGGGTAAAACAGGGATGCCACAAGTAGCACAAGAATGGATAAATCTGACCTGTTTTAATAAGATAAGTAGAATAGAAAGATAGATGGGATAATAGGTCAAGAATTACCCGCAGTGGTTTTGGAATAAACCAAAACCTGTGAAAAGAGTCCACTCTTCCACTAAGGAATCCACCTAAGCCTTCACTTGGAATCCACCAAGCAGGCTATTGAATCCACAGCAGAAAATCAGGAGATCTCAATTGATGTGTTACTTCAAAGTCGTTCGGTGGGGGTGGGGGGCAATCTATATCAAGATTAGACCCATTCACCATGGGGGTCCAATCTCCAATGTTTGGCGTCAACCTCTATGGATTACTGCCAACCACGATAGAGTGTTCTTATCGTGGCCATCTTATCTCTTGGTCTACTTCTTAGTTCTTCTTATCTCTATTGCGATGGCTCATTTTATTCTATTTCGCAAGACACATGATGCAAACCACATATTAGCCATTTTCTTTAAAGAGGCCGTGGATTTACATGGGCCGCCTGAGTCAATTGTATCCATCCGAAATGTAAACTTCATGAGTTATTTTTGTTTACTTCTTAACTTGCTCGCTGTTAACAAACTTCTGTTAAGTCTTCTGCTCAGTTTTTAGATCAGGTTCTAGTTCTGATTGCCATTTCCTATTCCGTCAATCACAAACTTTGGTGGCAATTCTCTGCCAATTCCAGAGTGCTGTTACAACACTTTTCGCTCTTTACTTTCTATTTTCCGCATGGTATTAATTTCTAATTCAGAGTGCTGTTACAGCACTATTTCACTCTTTACTTTCTATTTTCTGCTTGGGATTAATTTCTAATTCACTTTAGATTTCTGCCCTGCTTAGTTACTAGTACTGTCTTGTGTTTCTAATTTGGATATCACTTGCTATTCCTAGATGAAAATCAGAGAAGAGCAACATGAACAAATCATGACAAGCCTATATACTTAAATGCAACAAGATACCAAAATACAAGTTGGTATTAAAGAAGAATAAATAATCTTATGACTTGGACTTCCTCCTCCTCCTCAACTGTGCCCTCCCCCCTCTTCAGCTTGGGACCTAGTGAAATCCAGAGGTCAGACAGTTCCTTGGCACAACCTCATCTGGTTCAACAGGTGTATACCTTGTCGCAGCTTCATAGGTTGGAGAACCTTTACTCTCAAACTGCCAACTCAGTCTTACCTCCATCAGAGGAACATTGCCTCCACCTCTTCAATTTGCCTATTTTGGAATGCCCCAGAAGAAATCCCACATTTATTCTTCGTGTGCCCCTCTCTCCAGCCAAATTTGGGAATGGATCCATAAAAAATGTTGTCTCCCCGCATAAGAGATCAATAATTCTACAGAGAGTGGAAATGGGCCACTAGAGCCTTCAAAAGGGAATCATGTTGTGATTTAGCTAGAAGACTCGCCTTCAACATTGCCATTAACCATATCTGGATAGAGAGGACTCCATAGAAGGACAAGCAAATCAGAACCATAAAGCAGATCTTTGAAACTTCAGCCTTTGAGGTCCACTCCAAGCTGTCCTCAACTGATAGAGGGCGCTTTGATCCATCAGGAAAAAAATACATTGCTATGGATAAGATTCCCTCTAGAAAGCTCTTCCTTTCCTCTCTTTTCCTCCTCTTCTTGTCTTTGATCTCCCCTCCTTGGGAGTCTCCACTGTTTCTTCTAGTCTTTTTAAACATTTAAAAAATAAAAAAAAAATAAAAAAAAAACATTCTAGTTCTACCATAACAGGGATCTGACCCCTACTTGCAATATCTTAATAAGAAAATATAATACATGCAGATGTTTCCCATTATAACAGGCCTTAAAATTGAAGAAAACAAGGAAGAGATAACAGCCTCCAGATTAGACATTACTTAAAAGTCCAACAATGAGGGAAGTGTTAAGATGTCAATGCATCCATGAGATGCCTCCTCAGATCCCAACCGCCATGTAATTCACTTTTTAATAGGTCTCAACATCTATTATGGCTCCCATTAGCCCATGTAACTTGCCATCAATGTTCTTTGGTACAGTCTTTTAGCCAAAAAAAAAAAGCCAAAGACAAGAACGAACAGCACTGAAAAACTAGCAACAAATCTTGAGGAGATAAAATAAAATAAATCAAGACCAAACAGAATTATATAGTTACACCGAAGCTTTTGAGCTCTAAGAAGGAATTAGCTTGGTTATTTAAACAAAGGAAAATAATCCCAACAGAATCATAATATGTTTAAGAAGCCTGGCCGGAGCGTAAAAACTCATACGACCCACAAAGAAACAATGGCAAAATGGGCTCTTACATCGTTTGAGGGATACGCAAGTTCTTCCCGACCTGCTTCCTTGGATGTATTCAACGGGGATTGAGAAAGCTTTCTTTTCTTCTTCCCTCCAGCTATATCATCAGACACACTCGCCTTCCTCTTCCTTCTACACGCGTTCAAATTTCCCGAAATCCACTTCTTCTCACGGACTTTCCAAACATTCCCCTTCCTGAAAATCAGTTTCCCAGATTTCCAAACGGAAGAACTCGTGTCTATGATGGTTACTTCGACGCAAGAGGAAGAAAGATCCGTCTGCGACTTGTCCTCTACAGTGGTAAGAGAGGCGCTCTTTCCTCTCTTCGCTGGCTTCAGGCGATCACCATTTTGCGTAACTTCTGTTACACTGTTATCGGTGCTTGGAGGCCATGTTGCTGGTATCCCGTCAGCTTTCCGTACACCAGCCAAGCGGCCATCGTCGACGCTCGCAGATGCAGATAACGAACAGATTTTAGGGTTAGGCTGTTTCCGAGAGCTCTTTTTCTCCACATATCCTCTAATCCTCTCAATGCCGCACCGATCTCCCATGTTGAAGAGATCTGCAAGAACATTGCTCATTACGTTAAACAAGCCTTCTTTCTTCCGATGCTTCCTGAACCCGGAATACACCGCGTTTTTACTCCTTTCTGCGACTGATTTCGTGTCCAAGGGTGCAGATTCGGAGTTTGGATTGGGGCCGTAAGAGTTATTCTCTCGAATAACATCAGAAACATGGGCGTCCGATGAAAGAGCGTGATCGGAATTATGATTCAGGAATTGTTCAAGATCGAGGTCACTGCCAGCGGGAAAACCTTTAGAAGACCGAAGGCGATCAAGCCAACTTGATTCCGATTTACAGGGGGTAACGGAACAGATCATTTTGTGCTGAAAATGAAATCGTCCTACGAATATATGAACTGCTCGCTAAAGCCTATGGCAGCAACGAATGAAAGGAAATTGTTTTGTGATGGAAGCTCAAACGATCAGATTCTGGAACCGCTATAGGTAGGGTTTAACAGAAATAAAACCTTGTTGCAGTGATGGTGGTGGAAAACAAAAAAAACAATGGTTGTAATCTTATTTTAGGGAAAAGGAGGGGTGCTTCTTGGTGCATGTACTTACGTCTACCTCTCTCTTCTCTCTTGCTTCTTATCTGGAACCCTTTTTTCTCTCTCTTCTCTCTTTTCAAGTGAATCGATCCGTATCACTTGTTCTTCTTCTACTTCTTATTTTCCTTATATTTTTTTATTTTCTGATAAATATATAAGATTCTAATATGTAATCCTCCTAATTTGTAATCCTCATTTCTTTATATTATTTTATTTTAAAAAAAAATTCAGGCAGCACCCAAATAGTTTGCTAAACATCATTTATCATTCAAGTTTTTTAAAAACATTATCTATCATTCAAAAATCTAAAATGTTTATCAAAAAGACCTAAAGCCTTACGATGAAGCCGTTAAATGCTGATATCAGTAGTTAACAAATTTTGATTTGACGCTAATACCCTTATTGTAAGGAGAAAAGTCGACTTTACATTTTAGTTATTTTTAACCCTACCCCCATTTCGTATTTGGGAGAAACAGTAAAAATCCCAAACTATAATTTCAACTCTCGAACTCTTTCTGACTGTGATATTCTATTCGCCGACGAAGAACATCACTGTAAGTATCCTCAATGATTATCGAACATTAAAGTTGTTTTACAAAGAACATCGCCGCAAGGATTTGATCCTATGTTGAAGATTCCTTTTTGAACCCTTGGACACATCGTCTTCCCCTCTGCTGAACCTATTCCTTCTTGCAGAAAAAATGATGCAAAAGTCATAGTTTCTGCAAATCGTTCCCAGAGCTTCTAGGTCTCCATTGATCTCTACTATTTTATAATTTTTATGTGTTTTTCTCTGTTTGATATATGGTTCTACTCTTGCGATTGATTTTCTCTGTCTCTAGAAATTGACAACCCCCTTTTCGATTTTTCTTTTATTTGATTCCTATCTCTAGTCATTCTCCCTTTCGAACTTAGGTAGGTGTTTTTCTTCAGTTTTTTTTTTGGGCTGAATTTCCTGTTTGAGATTCCATCCTCCAAGGTTTTATGAACATAGCCATCTTCGTCACAAATTTTACCACACACCTTTCATTCATGGTTCTTTTATGTTTATTTGGTATTGTTTCTATTCTCATAATTATATAAGTTGCAATATTTCACACTATTTTGATTTGACGTTTCTTGATTTATCTTATTCTCGTTTCCAATATTGACTCATCTGCTTTGTGGTTGTAAAATTTATTTCGTATTCCAAAAAACAACATCATCTTGGAAATTTTGTAGAATAATTCATGTGCATCCAAAATAAGACCATCATCATTTCAATAAACATGAAGAAGATTGTTGAAAACCACATATCTAATTCAATCCCACTTCACGAAATGAACACATAAACTATATTTGTTGCCTCAAAAAACCACAACTAGCAGAATTTCACATAATATTGTAGGACTTGGAGGCAATTGTAGTCTTCAATGGATCTGGGTAGAATTTTTCACCATTAAAAAAAGCCCGACTTCTCTTGAGGAAGGATGAAGTTAAAAGAGATATCAGCAGTTGAACAAAGCATGAGATGGGTCATTTGTTGAAGGGTCAGGGAGGTAAGAACAGAAGAACTGATGGGCCCCAAAAAATGGTCCAATTTTGAGAGATGCGAGCTTCAACAAATCAGTAATTATTGATTTAACAAAGAGAGCATGAAATTCATGGCAACTTCTGCGGTTCTCCTACTCTAACAGAACACTCATCCAGCATTATAGCCAACCACCAGCAAAGCCAGAGATGGAGATTAGAGAGAGAGAGAGAGAGAGAGGGGGTGGTGATGGTGTAAAACAGAGAGATTTGTTGTTCAAACGAACGTCACCCCAGCAACATCTGGTTGGCAAACAACGGGGGATGAAGAAGAAACATCCCTCGAAATTCTTCTTCGGTTTATTAAAACAAGAAATAAATTTTCAGTGAAGAGGGATGAATGAAATGGAATTTTCAGGGAGGAAGGAGGAAAACAAAGACCGGAAACAGGAATTCCCGCGAAAGAAAGGGGATCACGAGAGAGAGGAAGGAGAGGGGAAAGGGAATCACGATGAGGGAGAGGAAGGGGAGAACGATGAGGGAGAGAGGAGAGATAGGGGAGAAAAATACTAACCTTTTGCAAAAGATTCGTTGTTGGAAGGGGAAAATAATGTTATTTCACTATGATGTTATTTACATTAGAAAATCAAATAAGTAATTTTATCATGGATTAATTTTTCTCAGTTTAAAATGAGTAGAGTATAAACATTTAAACAAAATTTAAATTCTTTTTCGTCAGTGGGTAACGTTTTGGATTTTTGGGTGGTAGGTAATGTTTTTAAAAAATTTGGGTGATAGGTGATGTTTTGCAAACTATTTGAGTATTACGTGAAAATTTTATTTTATTTTATTTTATTTTATGTACGATACTTCTTACAGGTAAGATCTGAGCCTGGCCAAATGGCACAAACCAAGCCAACTCAATATAATCCGAACCTATCCCAGATGAAGCCCTTAATGGACAGGTTTAGGTTTGGGCTTGTAAAGTCCGATACTGTTTCAGTCCGGATTGGCCCGTTAAAAAGTCTGAGCTAGCCCAAACTGATAATATCCAATCCGAACACCAGTAAAGCCCGTTAAAAAGCCCAAGCTAGCCCGAGACCAATTATTTTTTGCTGCTCAAATAATAACCAATTGACCAATGATCTAACGATTATAACCAGATAAATGGGAAAGAAATCCTCTCCCGCGGCAGGAGGTTCCTACCGCTGATCCAAGGGTTGAGGATCAGTCGGCCCGCCTACCAATACATGGGGAGGTGGGCCGGCTGAAATCCCGCCCTTGACAGGCGGTAGGTAAGCGGGAGAGTATTTTTTTGCAGATAAATATGAATATGCAATCCATTATCCATGCTCAGATACCCTTAAGATCAATCAAAACTCAACCGTTTACAATTGTATTAAATATGAATAAAAAACATCACAAAAAAATTATTATCATGCAAAAATAACTACATGCGTAGGTAGCCCGATAAACCCATCCTGGACTGAGACGGTCCAAAATCAGCACTATAAGCCCAACTTGATAACAACCTGACATCAGACCGAATCGTTAATTATTGTGTCTAGTGCACGGTCCACCCTAACCGGACCCTAACACCATTTCAACCAGAACTGAAATCAAACAGGACCAGCCCGTTGACATCTGTAATAATTCTACCGTCCAAAGTTTTATGTCAAACCACATCTCTTGCCCCTCTCACATAAGTACATAGATGATCTTCTATTCGTCCTCTTGGGTATTTATGTTCGTCATTCCATTGGACCTCATGCTTGCGTAGAATAAATGCAATCCAACAAAAATCCCAATCCCACTCTTTCTTTCCAACGAAGTAAATCCGGTGATTTCACCAGTGTACGTGACAAAAAAAATGCAAACGACAACAATTTTTATTAATAGAGACAATCAGAAGAATGTTTCAAGTCCTTAATTTACCTTTTTGGTGATTAGTCATACATGAAATATATAAGGTATTGTTTCAGTTTGGAAATTCATATCGAACTGTGAAACTTTGCCAAAAAATAAGGGGAAAATTAAGTTCCAATGAATCCTACATGTCCTTGTTGTTAAAATGGAAATGAGACTATTACCGATAAAATACACTAAGATATATTTCTCTTTTTATTTATTTATTTATTTATTCTTTTGAAGGAAGATATATGTTGATCAGAATACGTAAGATCGTACCAGAATAACAGAACCAAAAGAAGATATATGATAAACATAAGGATAGAGGGAGGGAGGGAGAGAGAATTATGTAGTTTGAATATTATTGGATTCAACATGAAAAAGAGGATGAGGAGGGAGGAGATAGAGATCGTTGTAGGAGGAGATGGATCGAGTTTTCTACTCGGCAGCTGTATCCTAAAATACGTAACAATGCGGTAGAAAAAGATAGAGAGAGAAAGAGAGATAGTTGGGTAACCAGTTATCGACCTGTTAAGTTATAATTAAGAAACATATTTCACTAAATAAAAACTTTGTAGCTAATAGTAATTAAAACATAAATTAAATGTTAGACATGATATCAATAGTCGATAATTAATATAGTGAGTTAATTAATATAGATAGTTGGGTAACAGAGTTGGACTGGTATGATCATTTTTTCCATATTCAATATAGTGAGTTAATTAACTCATTTACTGAAGTGCTCATTAGTAATTGCCATTAATTAGTAGGTTCCAAGGTGAACAGATCTAAATAGGTGACAAGATGTACAAAGAACAGTACCATTCATAGACAACTTTTCTTCATAGCTTTGAATATCCCATTCTTCTATGTGGTATGTGGTCCTCCTAATTTATTTATAAGTTAGACCAAAGAAAAAAATTGCCTCTACCTCTCATTTTCAGTTACATAATTGATTTCTTCTTAACTTATTGTATTTGTAAATTCTAGAACTAAGACCATTTCAGAAAAAACATTAAATATACTTAAGGGAATTGAAAGGTTCTCTCAAAAAAAAAAAAAAAAAAAAAAAAAAAAAAAATATATATATATATATATATATATATATATATATATATATGAAAATCTGAATGATTTTGCAAAACTTAGATCATCACCAAGTACTTCAGAGATCAGATGAATGGAAACGTTGATTAAACTTACAACCTCTTGCAAACCTTCAGTAAACTTTCAATGGCAGATTATAATCTTTTTTTCATGAGATAAAGCAACAAACAACTAAGCAAGTCTGTCGTCTATCGAAAAAAAAAAAGAAAAAAAAAAAAAAGAAGAGTCTGTTATGGACAAATTTGGGAGGACTGATAGTGAAATCAGTTTGACCGACTGCCCTAGATTGGGTCTTAGTACACTTTGTTCCGAAAAGACGGATGGATGGTCATACTTCAAAATTTCAACGATTTTCTATTCTATGTCATCATTTTTTATTCTGCTTTTTTTTTTTTTGGGTAAGTATCATTTTTTATTCTGCTTCTTCAAATACAATACTTATAAGACTTACTAATTATGTTTGATTGATAATTTTGGGTTGATCATTTCTAATTCCTCTTCAAATACTTATAAGACTTTACATGTTTTGACTGCTAATTTTGTGTGGATCGTTTTACTAATTCTTTTTCAAATACTTATAAGACTTTACATGTTTTGACTGCTAATTTTGTGTGGTTCGTTTCTAATTCCTCTTCAAATACTATTTGATTTATATTATATTATGACAGGTTGGCATGAGGTGACACTGGGTACCATTCAAACTGTGGGGGGATTCTATTACCAAAATACCAAAATACCAAAATAATCCCTTCCTATTGGATGACGCAAAAATTGTAATCAAATTTAATCTATATTAAGAGTTCTTTCATGAAATCTTAACTATTCATATAGAACCTCAGAATAATACAAAAAGAATTGAAAAGAGATGATTATAGAAATGACAATGGTTACTTGTCCAGACCAATCCTATAATATATATATAAGAAAAAATAGGTAAACGAGGAATTTGCCCTAAACTAGGGTGTATGGTTCTCCCATACACGCTCCTTTCATCCAACGGTTCCCTAATAAAATGATTATCATCCTTAGACTATAAGTATGGTAACACATAAGATTATAATATGACCGGCCATATCGTGTAGATCTTTGTCCCTGTATGTAACCATATTGTAACACCAAAAATAAAAAAACCTCATGAACCGGTAGAATTTTCAATTTTCAATGCCCACGGTTCGCGTATTCAAAAGGAAAGAATTGCGTACAATATTCAAAGTCAACAATGTGAAAAACGAGATCGCAGCGACCACAGAAACGTGTACATATCTTATATAATAAATGGTGTAGGAAGAGGAAGAGGAAGAGGAAGAGAAGAGGAAGAGGCTGAGGCGTCACATACTATTCGTCTTAAACCGTTCCGGAGTTGGACCTATCGCCAGTCAGGTTTCTCTGCTAATTCCAGCTGCCTATTTATATTTTCTTTTTGTGTAACAAACTGATTATGGAGCTGTGTTTCCTCCCAATTTAGCGGCTATTTTAGGTTATCTTACGCCAAATATAGAGATGTTTTTGGGCAGCAGGATTTCCAAGTGAAATTAAGACGGCCCTACGGTAATCCAGTTTATACACTTCTCTACCGCTTGTATCTAAATCCTTATCCGAAGCTGTGTGAATACCTTTGTCTGCTTCTTCTGCTGCTCTGCTACATATCTGTATCTCATCATCCGTTTTTTCTTCTTTCCTATCTCTTATCTAGATTGATTCGCTAAATTCAGCGGCTCGTGTTCTTCTGCGGTTTTACTTTACCTGCCCTCTCCTCCTCTCGAAACCCCCGAATCATCGCTCTGCTTCTCGCCTATATTCTCGATTCAATCGAAGGTTTCTCTCTTCTTCTTCTTCTTCTTCTTCTTTCTTTGCTGCTTTTGCCCATAATTTTTATTCTTCCCTCTCCTTCTCCCCCCCTCTAAACTTGATGGCTTTGATAACGGCCTTTTTCGATATCTTACAAAGACCTACAATTGAGGATGTTTTCCTGGGTCTGGTGACGTTTTTTGGTCCTCTGTGGATTGCGATTCTTGTAGGACTTGTTATCGGATGGTCGTGGAAACCAAAATGGGTGACTTTGGGCATAGACAAACTGGATTTTCCGGTGTCCAATCCCACTTCATTGTTACGATCACCTTCCTTTTTGCCTGGTTCGATTTCTCCCCCAACTTTTGGTTTTGGCTCCATACCAAAAGGCTTTAGTTCCCTGAAGCCTCAGTTGCCAAGTTGCATTTCATGGATGTCTGACGATGAAGTAGAGAAGGAGACGTTCCCTCCCCCGGCACCTGTAATTCCCGACTGTAGGTATGTTGAATTTGTCGTCCTTCACTGGTATTGCAATTACTTGCCTAAACTTTGAAGCGCTATAGGTGAAATTTGTTGATTTTCAGAGAACGGGGAAAGACACAAAAAGGTTGAAAAAGTTAGCTTGCAATAGGGGAGCTTAATCTTAACTAGTGTGTATATTTGTTCCTTTTTTCCATCGTACTGATTGGTTTTGCCATTTTGGTGTTCCAGTTCGTCACAGCTGGAAAGTGAAAAATCGGTGGCTGTGACAGGGGAGGATTTAGAACATTTGTCTCAGCTAGTTGAGGTGAAAGATGGAGGCCCCGCATGGATACAAATGATGGATCGTTCGACCCCTAATATGAGCTATCAAGCTTGGCGGAGAGACCTTGAGGTAGTTTGTCTCCTCTGCTAGTATTTTACTTCGATCTGATAGAGCAAAAGTAGTAGCATGTCGGGCTGGAACATGTAGTATTTTTTAAGAGAAAAAAAAACACATCATTTGGTATTTTCTGTTGTGTGAACTTTCCTTCATCATGGTTTTATTTTCATACAATTTGCTAGGGCGGCCCTCCACAATACCGCAGCAGAACTATTTTTGAGGATGCTACGCCAGAGTTGGTGAGGGACTTCTTCTGGGATGATGAATTCCGAACCAAGTGGGATGACATGCTTCTATATTCTGCAACATTGGAAAAGTGTCCCACCACCGGAACTATGGTAGTTCATTGGATACGCAAGGTAATAAGATTTGCTTATGTCCATTTTGTGGATACCTTTACATGGTTGCATCTGCTCATGTTGGCTAATTCTCCTGTTACACAGTTCCCCTTCTTCTGTAGTGACAGAGAGTACACAATTGGACGTCGAATTTGGGAATCGGGGAGAACATATTATTGTGTCACTAAGGTATGGGAATTAAGGACTTGTTAAAATATTTGTTAAATCTTCCATTTTGTTGTTTAATGTTTCCTTTTCAGTTAAAAATTTATGTGGACATGGTACTTGTTTTTTGCTACTCTTCTTATATTAGCGCTGCATGAACTATTAAGTTCGAAGTGACCTTTTCTTTGAGTTAGAAAAGCAAAGCTAAGAGCACTAATTCTTATCTCTACAAAACTGAATCGTTTGTTGTCTTGGTCTGTGTAACAGTAACATGGCTGTATTTTATTTTTCAAAGTGTTATCTTACTGAAATTTCTATTACAGTTTAACCCACTTTCTTGGACTGATACACTGATCATATTTTATGTCTGCTAGTCTTTTTTATGTGGTTGGTATAATATTGAAAGACTACTCTTTGAAAAACAAATGTTGTGTTCATTTAATTCAATTTGTTTGAGGCTCAAACCATGATATTTGGAGATCTGTTGCTTCAATGGAATGACAAATATAGTTTTTTCTTGATATTTTGTGAAAGAATAAGCTTGAGCACAGGGAATTTCCCCATGTTAGTGAGGGAGGGGGGACAACAGCATCTTAAAATTTATCCAGTTAGGAAATTATATCTATCTTCCTGAGTTGTGACTAGCTTAACACCATTAGACTGCCTCAAATAGTGTTTTTAAACATGATATGGTTTGTCACATCATCTGTATATTTTTTTAATGCAAATTCTTAGCCTGCTCTAGGAATTTAAGGGTAGCACTCGAGTAATCACAGAGACTTTCTATTTTTCATTTAAGTCAGCGGGTTCCTAAATTCTGTCTCTTGGATGCTCACTATTTGCAATAAACCTTATATTAGTGTTTCTCCATGTTGATCAATGTGTTCTGGTTCTTATTTTGAGTGTTCTTCCTCAAAGTTTATGCTCATACATCACTTTTATATGTTCTATCTGTATAACATATGGTGCATATGGTGAACGAATCTTGTTAGTTTATCTTTACATGCATACACAACCTTTTCGTCTCTTTGATGCTCATTGTTTTCAAGAAACCTTGTACTGAGTGTTTCACCTTGTTGTTCAATGTGTTCTGGTTCTTGTTTTGAGTGTTCTTCCTCAAAGTTTATGTTCATGCATCACTTTTATATGTTCTATCTATCTTACATATGATGAATGAATCTTGTTAGTTTTTTCTTTACAAGCACACACACCCTTCCCCTCCCTCAACACCACCCCCCAAAAAAAAAAAAAAAATCTTTGACCTAAATGCACTGTCTCGATCCTATTTTAGGGAGTACCGTGTGTTTCTGTGCCAAGGAATAACAAACCAAGGCGTGTTGACCTCTACTACTCAAGTTGGTGTATTCGAGCTGGTAAGTTAAATCTTCCTTTTTTTACCGTCTCTCCATGTTAGCTTTGTCTATTTACAGTATGATGGATGACATTACGTTACTGTGTCTAAAAGTTGGATGGATGACATTACATTACTGTCTCTTACTAGTTTTCTTCTTCCTGTTCTATATGTAATCTCTTGCTTGATGTTATGTGGGAAATGAGTTTGTATTTAACATGACAGGTGATACAGATACTTGAATGCCAACTCTGTTTCTGATTTCTATTATTCATCAAGAAAAAACATCTCGAGTTACTAGATTTCAATACGCAGTCCCCCACTGCCCCCCTGCCACACATTCCCCAAAAAAAAAAAAAAAAGAACAACTTCCATCTAGGGTGATAGTTTAATATGTTTTGCTCCTACTTTTGGGAAATTTTGCAATCCTAACCTAAACAGTTTAATCGTTTTGCTCCTAGTTTTAGGAAATTTTGCAATCCCTCTTTCCTCACTCCAACCAACTAAAAAAAATGAAATTAAAACTAAATTGTCTCTGTTTTGTACTTGAACCAGTGGAATCAAAGAGAGGGGGTGGCCAGCTGACTGCCTGTGAGGTGCTACTCTTCCATCATGAAGACATGGGCATTCCATGGGAAATTGCGAAGCTTGGTGTTCGACAGGGTATGTGGGGTGCTGTGAAGAAAATTGAACCAGGCTTACGTGCCTACCAGAAAGCTAGGGCATCAGGGGAAGCACTCTCTCAGTGTGCTTTCATGGCACAGATCAACACCAAGGTGAACACAGAGTACCTGAGATCATTAGAAACCGCCAGCGGTTCATCAGAGGAAAACGTGGATACATATGACAAACCCATGGGGAGGAACATCCCCAAGGTCCTTGTTGTAGGTGGGGCTGTTATACTTGCCTGTAGTCTTGATAGGGGTCTGTTGACAAAAGCAGTTATATTAGGAGTAGCCAGACAGTTTGCGAAGATTGGGAGGAGGTTGTGACTTTACGAAGATTGGGAGGAGGTTGTCACCAAGGTGCAACTGGACCAAATGCTATTGGATTGCTGTAGAGGCTCGTGCTTTTGGCGAATGACTGGAACACATTATCTGGTATGGATCCATCGATCAGATTTCGGATTGCATTCTTGATTCTTCATTGAAAAGGAGAAAATTTCCCCCGAATTTATTACACCCGCCCAAGTTGGGAGAGGGGGATAAAGCTGTATCTTTTGCAAAGAAGGTATATTTTTTTTTAAAAAATTTTGTGGTTGAGTAAACCAATTAACATCAAGCAGCAAGGAGTATATATTCAGTAAAATAGAAAAATGTCATCGAAGGATCCAATGACATTGTAATAAGGTCTCTTCATTGTAGTACTTACCCAAGAAAGACATTGAAATAAGGAGCAGATTCAATTTTTTTTCTTCCACGCAACTGTGTACAGTTTAATTCTTGCTGTTTGCACCTTTCTCCTTTTGTTTCATGTGAAAAAAGGCAGGAAAAGAAATTTTTTATTATAAAATAAGATTTCTACTGTTTGTTTCATTGAGTATAATGCAAAAAAAAAAAAAGTATTGAAAAAATAAGAAAATTTTACAGAATAAAAATTTCACTTAAAATCTCAAATACAGAAAACTTGCAACAAAGCAGAGGAGCTTTAAGGCGAGAGTGAATTCATATCTTTGTATACTCTTACGGTTTTACCCACCCTTGAGATGTGCTGGAAACGAAAAAGGATGGCTCTTTTAATTTTGTTTTTGAATTGAGACTGGTGCATACACATACATGGTATGGCCTTTTTGGAGGGATAAAAAGATAAATTAGTTATGGTGTGTTTGGAAGTCAAAAAAAGTAGCGAGAGGACAAGCTTTGATTTGAGGAAAAGATTATCATATTGTAATTTAATGGTGACGGATAAAAAACACATGATACTAATGAAGAATATGCAAAGAAAAGGAGGGGGGTTTAACATCTCGAAAATAACAGATGGTGCCATATGGCTTTGTAGTAATACAAGAACAATGTGGAAATGCGATGGCAATCATCAAACTATGCAATCTGCCTCGTTATCACCTTTTTGCTCCCACCTCTACAACCACCCTACGGATGTTTGACCGTATTCTTGAGTGGATTATCGAGGAGATCAATGGTATCGTATAGTATTTGGATAGACTAATCTTTTTTCTTTTTCTTTTTTTTTTCTTTTTCTTTTTTTTTTTGGATAAAGGATAGACCAATCTCGACTCATCCTAAGTTCAGTCTCCCGACACAACTTGATTTTATAAATCTATGGATCCAAGACATCCAAAAAGCCACGAGGCATGAGCATGAGTACCACAGTTGTTTGGAATTTCTCATCAAGCCCACCGGCCAAACGACATTTGTAAGTTAGTCTTGATTGAATACTGTGCAAGCGTCATATCTACCCCCGAGATCTCGCATCGAGAACCCTGTAAAATAAGGGGTATGGGATGTAAAGTTCATGAGCCTCACAGGATCTGTAAGTTATGCTGCATTTGATATTCCAAGAAGTGAGACCAACGCTCCTCGTCCACGGCACTGTTTTTTATACGGTTCCTATTAATTTTTTCCAGTTTGCAATGAAAATATGAAATAACCTTTGTCTGTAGTCATGCAGGGAGTAGTAAGTACCCTCTTCGGGACAGGAATAGAGCTCTTTCCTCTTCTTCCCCCCAAGAACCACTATTTCCTCCTTAACCCAAGCCATCCACATTGACGAAATCTGAGAGACCCGACCCCACCGTTCTGCTAAATTCCGTCTCCGATCTTCCCCCAATCACAGCCATTGTGAACTGGTCTTCCTGGAACTTCCTGCTGATTTCACCTTGTCCTGTTTCACAGTAATGTCAGTAGCTTGAATGGTCGACTAAGGCTTCAGAAGAGAGCATCTTTCATAGCCCAAGTGTTTATAAAGCTTGGATCCACTTCTCTTAACCATTGCAAAAGTTTTGATTCCACTTCCATACCGGGAACGAAACTTCAGAACTGTTCCTGATTCTCTCAAGAGAACATCTAATTGAAACGGTGGCTAAGGAAGGGTTTTTCCTATCTAGGTTCAATAGAGGCGAAATCATCTGAAAATGAGACGAAATACAAATCAAATAACAGACCATAAAAACGCTGAAACAATGGTTAATATGAAAACGCTCTATAGATTCCTGACATGTACGACCATTAAGGTGCAATTGATTTTAACATAGCCCATTGATTATCGAATAGGTTAGGACTATATCGGAGCTTGCTGAAACAAGTTACATTCAGTTCTTTTGCTAGTTTCCAACGGATGATTCATGACCAACCCTGTTTCATGGCAAATATAAACCTACACTAGCATCTCTGTTCATACTGTTGGGTCAGGCTTCATCTATACATATGAGATTATGAGGTCTTTCTTTTTGGCTGGTTTTGAAGCTCAATTATTTCAGTAAGGAATACCCCAAAAAAAAAAATAAATAAATAAAAAAGACATGACAGTTCATCTCCTACTGTGGTGCAACAATTTACGTACATGTGTCTTCAGTCTCCAAAATTATTTCTCAACTCTCAAGAGAAGTTAGAGAAAGCGCCCATTCCATTAAGTAGCATGATTACAAACTTGTGGGTACTGGAAATTTAAACTCACAATCCTAATGGGAATTTCTAATCAGAAACTTTTAACTCATTCATCAAAACAATAGCAGGGACAAGAGAGGCTAGAGAGGTAACAAATTTGAAAAGAAAAATATTCAGAACTACACCCTTCCAAACATACCCGGCTAATGTGGGAAAGCTAATCTCATACCTATAAAATGAATTTTGAGCCACCGGCATATCCGTCACCAAGGTCATTCTGACAGTGACCCGCCTCTGTATGTAGAAGATAGAAAATTACACACTTACACACGAGCAGTGCCTTCTGTGAACTTGGGATCCTCGCATCTGTACTTCCCATCGGGGCCAATTCCAAAACCTTTTGGGTCTGCAAACACATTCTGCAGCAGCTGGCTGCGGGGTGGAACAGGGCTTGCATCTGCAAACTCCACAGCATCCTCAATCACTTCATCAATCTCCTTCTCTATGGCCTTCAACTCTGCCTCACTGACCAGATTGTTCTCAATTATGTATTTCTTCAGAGCCATAATGGGGTCTCTTGTAGCATAGTGAGCCTTCTCAGCTGTCAGAATAGGACCCAAAGGTTGAGGTGGAGAACATTTCCAAGAGTACTTAACAAAGGAACAAAAAGAAATGAAACATATAACTCAACCATTGGAACTTCAATCACCCTCCAAGGTTGTTTTATCATCAAGCTTTCTTAAGATGAAGACCATAAATAAAATAAACGTGCAAAACAAGAAGCCATAAGAGAAAGATATTAAAAAAAAAAACAAAAAAATCAAGAGTCCCATATAAACCAGAGTAGTTACCCTTTATTTAATTTGTAAAACTCAGAAAAATCTAAATAAAAAAGTCAAACACTGCCCTACTAAGCAGACTTAACAATATGCCAAAGAGGCTTTGTAGTTGTAGTCGCATGATATTTGGTAGCAGTTAATTGTGGCAACAGTTACGATTATTTACAAAACATATAAGTTCCAACATCCCTCTATAATAACTAGACAAAAAAAGGGCATCCTAGTGCATAAGTCTCCTGCTACTGCAGGGTCTAAAGAAGAGCAAAATTACCCAGCCTTACCACCAGGTTGCAATATGACAACCTTACCGTCACGCCAAATCTCACCCTCTATAAAAATTACACAATACCCTATAAAGAAAAGTTCACCATATACCTCAGGACCCAAGATGATAAATTGAGTCCCGTCCTATGAAATTAGGTACTAGTCATTGTGGTTATAATTATAAAGTGATTATAGCACATAACAGTCATGACTTCCTACAGAGGGGGTTCACAGGCGTTCACTCACTGGTTCCAGTTTTGCAAGCCAAACATAAATCGGAGAACACCATGAGGTAAAAATTTTCAATACTGACTCACAACCAACATGGATACTGTTGTCGCTGGAATCCGGAAATGGAATTACCAAGACAGACAATATGGATCTCTCAATGAGACAATGGAGTTTCTTTAGAAACTAAGGTTCCTGAGATATTGCCCTCTAGAACTATCTTCTTTCCCACTGAATTTAGACACTGAAAGAACCTAATCAAAAGCAATGGCAATAACTTGGAATTCAGAGATGAGAGATTTCTTTTCTTGCCTCAAGGATTCCCCTCCCCTTTTTTTTCCTTTTGTTACATATATAGATTCAATTGGAAACTTTAGAAACCAGCTTTCCCATGCCTATCACTACTTTAATCATTAGTTACATAGGATATAGTAGGCCCGCATGCCTACGACCCCCCCCCCCCAAAGACTGTACTATGGTGTCCTGTCAATCACTTTCGACCCCCCTCGGCCTTCTTCGACTCCTCTTTTAGACATGTTTCCCATAACTCCAGATGTCCGTTTCTGTCCTTGCACTTTTACCAAGTAAGGATCTGATTTCACACTGATTTGATCCATGATCTGGTGACTTGACTGTTCAAATCAGCATGTCTTGCATTTATAGTTGTTGTCAGCATTTATGAGCATTAATGACAATCCATTAATTACCCAACAACCCACATCAACCTGTCACATCTTATCTGAGTCAGTATAGGGAGTAGAACATAGGTGCATTCTGATATTTTTCACTATATCTTCCTTCTCATACCATGTGCCTTAGATGAACGCCACGTGCCCATTTTCGAAAGATCATCCGAAATTCTCTTCCTACGGCCAGAATTAACATCAACCATGATTTTCCCCAACAGATACCAGTTGAAGACTATTATACTATCCAAAACCATCAGATTATGTAACCGGTCCTCGACAAAACCGAGACCAATTAATAATTGGTCGTCAGTCCGTCGGTTTCAGTCTCTAATCGTTTTTAGCTAATTGATCTTAATCGGTCTGTTTAGCCATTTTTTAGCCAATCATTCTTGATCGATCCTTATTCAGTTGGGCTTTGGCCTGGTTGTTATTCATCTACTGGGTTAATCAGGTTGGACCAAGACCGGCCAATTAATCAACAAAAAAAAAATGCATAAACCCAAAACTGAACTGTTGGTTGGACTAAGACCGGCCAATTAATCAACAAAAAAAAATGTATAAACCCATAACTGAACTGTTCATAAACAGTTAGTTAGTTTCAGTCTTACTCTGGCAAGTCTGTTACTGCAGGCCTGGGTTTGACACCCCTAGTCCAAACTTAACATACTTTACCAGATGAGAAATTCAAGCAAATTTCGTAAACGCTCTACTTGGGAGTGGCCATGGTAGCAACTACAATGCACACATTCAGTATGATGCTTCAGAAAGCACCTTCAAAGTGGTAAATCTTATTGTTCAAGCATCTAGGTTGCTCCAGAAAGAAATCTAATTATCATATAAGGCCAAGCTTAATACAAGCATAGTAAAGGAGTTTGCAGTTAGATGCTGATATCACATGAAACCATAATGGTATGTTTTAGTATAACTAGCAATCACCAAATTCTCTAAAACCCAAAGCAAGCTATTGAATACCAAGATGAAATCTTAAAAGGAGAAAACAAAAACAAAAAGAAAGTGAAAGAAACACCAGAAAACAACAGACTAGGGGTCTATGCAATCATCTTCCACTTACATCTATGAGAAAACAGAATAAAAAGGGGGACATATAGAAATTTATTATAAAAAAAAAATTGAGAATGTGTATCGGATTATCCTGCCAAATTCGATAGACGAGGAAATTGCTTATGTTCAAACTAATGAACCCGAATTTTTCTAAAAATAGTTTTCTCGATTGAGGTTCAAGCAAGCTGCAAGCATACCACCAACCCATAAATGAATCTGGCCATGTCATGTTCTAAGTAACCTCATACTAGTCACTCGACTCACTTCATATGAATCGGATTCCCATTGTTCAAGCAGAAAATCCGAATCCCAAGAATAATAGAAGTTCAATCACAGGAGAAACAATAATCGAAATCTAAAACCGAATCACTCATGTGGTTTCATGGTATGCAGAACTGGAAGAAAAATAGAGAGAGGCAGACGCAAGAAAGGAGAATAAGAAGCTCACCAGGATCACGAAGCTCATCGGGGTCAGCCAACGAGTGTCCCCTAAATCTATAGGTCTCACACTCCACCAAGGTCGGTCCTTCTCCTCTTCTAGCCCTGCCAATCGCTTCCTTGGCCACTTCCCTCACCTTCAGAACATCCATCCCGTCCACATGCACCCCAGGCATCCCGAAAGCAGGTCCTTTCTTCCAAATCTCAGGATCTGAGGTGGCTCTAAGGTGTGACATCCCAATAGCCCATAAATTGTTCTCGACGACGAAGATAATGGGCAATTTCCACAAGGCCGCCATGTTCAAGCACTCGAAGAACTGCCCATTGTTGCAGGTCCCATCACCGAAGAAGGCTACCGTTACATGATCGCAGTCAGCCTCTTTCAGAACCTCCCTCCTATACTTGGAAGCGAAAGCAGCCCCTGTGGCAACCGGAATTCCTTCGCCGATGAAGGCGAACCCACCGAGAAGGTTATGCTCTTTGGAGAACATGTGCATGGACCCACCCTGGCCGCGACAGCACCCAGTGGTCTTGCCGAAGAGTTCACTCATCACGGCGCGGGCTGGGACACCTTTGCTGAGTGCGTGAACGTGATCACGATACGTACTGCAGACATAATCTTCCTTCTTCAACAGATTAATGAATCCCGTCGACACGGCTTCTTGGCCGTTGTAGAGATGAACGAAGCCGAACATTTTACCTCTATAATACATCTGAGCGCACATGTCCTCGAAAGCTCTACCCAAAACCATGTCTTCATAAAGCTCCAGGCATTCCTCTTTGGTAATCTGCAGCAAAAAGGGAAAAAAATAAAAGGATTTTAGAGATTAGGGTCTGCCGATGCGTAAAAATATGAAATTTCGAAGCCCATCAAAGAGGAAGAGGGTGAATTGAAATGGAGAATAGTACCAGGTTGACCATGGAGGAGCTGGAGTTGAGCTTTCTCTCCTTGATGACGTCGGCTACGGCAACAACGGTAGATCGACGGTGAGAAGAGGAAGATGGCTTGAGAGAACTGAAGCGGAGTTTGTGGGTTGAGCCAAAGAATGACGAATTGCATTTGACGGGATCAAAGAGGAGGTTTTCAGGGGAGCTCGTGGCGGTGGTGGGGAGAGGGGGTGGCTGGAGGATCTTCATTGCTGATATAGCTGAAGCCATTGTAGATGTTGCAGATATCTGCTCCTTGACTCCTCTCTCT
This sequence comes from Protea cynaroides, assembly GCA_028583415.1. NCBI lineage: Eukaryota > Viridiplantae > Streptophyta > Magnoliopsida > Proteales > Proteaceae > Protea > Protea cynaroides. Next base: position 99,295,757 of record CM053275.1, on the reverse strand, counting down.
CTCTCTCTCTCTCTCTCTCTCTGTCTTCCCTCTTGGCTGTAAATCAACTTGTCCTTGGGATTGATAATGGAGAGACAAGAGAAAACCGGAGAACAAGCAGACTGAAAAAAGAAAAAGAAAATATAGAGACCAAGGACGGAGAAACCCAAGAAACTGAGCTTATGAAAGGCCGCTGGTAGTTTGTCCAATATAGAAAAGAGGAGGAAGGGACCACCAGTCCACAGTCCACGGTCCACGGTCCACGGTCCACGGTCCACCGCCGTCCAAAGACTCCAAACAATGTTCGCCACGTTCGTTTTTTTTTCAAAGCTTTTACCACCCCAGCGACCCAGCCCCAGCCCCAGCCCCAGCCCCAGCCCCAAACAAAAGTCCCATTTATTTTGCCACCTGAAAAAACCAGATGGATAGAAATTTGTGGATAATATAACCCAACCTCCTCACTCACTCACTCACTCACTCACTCATTTTTTTTGTTGGTAAAGATGGGGATAACCCAAGGCCGGTACCCAAAGGATTAACCAATCCTTCTCCACATATTTAGAGAAACTCACATACAAGTAGTGTTAAGTTTCAGTTCGAACTCGGAAATCCAAATTCGAAGAACGACTTATGGAATGAGATGTACATATACAAATCTACGGCGTTCCATCAGCGGCCATATTTGATGGATACTGTATTTCAGAAGTGGGTCTCACATCCATGAACAGTAATAGAATATCTTAATTGTAATTTATGTGCAAGGGAATTGACTGGACTAGCCTCGACTCAAGTGTAACTTTATCAAACTTAGTATCTGTAGAAACAAGATTTATTGGAATTGGCTTCGATCAATTCCAAGTCAAATCTATTGATTTTAATCCAATTTTTAAATTGCAAGGAAGGTAAGCATAATATTTTGCAACATACGATTCAGAGACAACCTTTGATTTTGTCTCTTCTTCTCTTGTATGTAGAGATAAGGTTTAATCTATTGAAAAAAAAGAAAAGGCAACGTAGACAATCCTTTCAAGTTATGAAGGTTGTTTTATCTTGGAATTGATTTGCAAGGAATTCAGCTTGCACTATAGGGAGCAATTATGATTTTAAAGAAAGTAGTATCTTAACTAAAACTCAACTCTACTGTTTATTTGGAGCTTGTGGTAAATCAATTTAATGATGCTTTCTGATACCTACTTTGGTGGAGTTCATGGATGCATATATGGAGTATTTAAATAAAATTTTCTTTTTTTGTAAATTTATAATTCTACATCGTATGTTCGTCTTATTTCTAAGATGATGTTTATGATGCATATATTACAATAATTCTTAAAATCATAGTCATTATTGAAATTACAAGAATATGATTAATCCTGATACTCCCAATATTTTAGACCTCACTATGTGACATAATGCATGCTAAGTAGAGACTGTACTCGTTAAGATTTTTGATAATCTAGTGTTTGTCGGGTTTACTCAATTTTCATGACCTTCTATGAATGAGTAATAGGAAAAGTTAGTATGATCACTACAAGAATGTGGGTCCATAGTGGCGTTTAGAAACACTACCGTAGATAAACCATACGCCAACAAAGTTGAGTATTTATGAAACAAAACCCATGGTCCAGAGAGATAGCTTCATGATCTCTCAAATGAAATGGTATCTAGAGGGGTTAAGAGATGCTACTAATTAATTAAGGGCGGAGTGATTATAATAATTAGACACAAAGTCCAACACAGCTCCCTAAGAATTACAAATATTTTAGAGATATATGTGTCATTGTGAAAACATTTTGATTGTTTTTGTATTATCTCTACTGTCTTTAAGTTTGTTTTGTTCATCAATTATCTAGTAACATGCTTTTGAACATTAGAATTTACTTTCCAATCGTGGTGATTTACATCTTTTACAGTTTTTGGTAAATTAGCACCCTGTCTTAAAGACTTTAATTACCGGTTTTGACAAACAGAAAAACACATTAAACACTAGAACAGAAATAGGAGTGGGATTTTCCGGATTTTGTGAATATTGGAATTCGGATCCATTTATTAAAATTTTAGCTCGGCCCATCTATAACTACTCAAGTATTAAGGATTTTGTGTTGTCAGCCCTTGTCTTGAACTTTTTTCCAATGAGAAGGACAATTTACACTAGATTATTGCATGTACATAAGACAACCAATTTGTGATGCAAGAAATCATTTAGCATCTATAATCAAAAACATGTATACGATCAATGCATGATATATGTTGTTAATATTTTTATTAGCCTTGAGAAATCTAGGTGTTGACAAATAAAGCCTAGTGACCAAAGTGGTTGGCCTAACCAGGTATTTATGTGAGACAAGTAACATGTAGGTAGATTAAAAAATCCCATGATATGAATAAATGCGATTGGAGTATGGTTTAGTTTTTCTCACATGATTATTGCACTACGTATATTGGTGGATAAAAGGTTTTTGTATCAGCTGTTGATATAAAGATAAGGGTAATTGTTACTGGTCTTACATAAGATGGTAATGTTCTCATATTTCATATTTATAAGGCACCATTGAAAAAGTTGGTTCTTACCCAAAAAAAAAAAAAAAATGAAAAAGTTGGTTTTAAAAAACTAATATTCATAAATCCCTTGGACTGTTGCTGTTTTTGACAACCAGTGAAGAGAGCGTTAAGTCTGGTTAGAGAGTTGGGCCTTGGTATGAACTTATGTGTGCGTATCTATGTTTAAGCCCATCAATAGTTGTTGTCTTACTTGGGTGTGTTCAGCCCATGTATATATTGGGATCAATGGAATTTAATAATAAATTCCTTGTAATGGAACATGAAAGTTGGGATTGATTGCTATGGTATAACATTGGTTTATATTTAGTGAGGTTTTTTTTTTTTTTAAAAAACCCCACACAAAAAAATATCATGTTGGTATATATATCATGTTGGAATATCCAAGTTGAATATTTGTTTTTTTTACAAGAGAATATCCATGATTCTATTGGTCAGTTTATTAATGTTACAATAGGGAAGTAGTTTTGATTTACGATTCAATTCTATCGTTCGTTTACTGCATGTGGTACATCAATTTAATGTCGAGTTTAATGTCTACCTTGGTGGGTTCAAAGATACACATACGTAGAATATTGAAAATATTTGAATAAATCATTTTTAAGTTTATTTATAATTTTATCTCATATTCATCTCATATGTCTAAAATAACGTTCATAATGCATATACTACAACATGTGAGAAGAGCAAGAAAACTTAAGATCTACAAAACTGCAAGATTATGACCCCAACTCATGTGGATCGAAATCTTCTCTTACGACAGGTGAGAATTGTGGCTGATCCAAGAGCTGGAGTTCAACCAATGCACACATCAATACATCGATATGTGAGTTGGCTGAAATTCAACCCTTGGCAGTCCACAAATCGAAAGTAGAGAATTTCTATCCAACTAATGTTGCCTTTGACGTCAATGATTAAGGGATCGGATCAGATTGGTCAGGAGGGTCAATCCCGTGCAGCAATCAAGTCGACAATGACTGCAAAGCCAATACTAAAAAGAAAAAGTAAAAATCATGGAAAACTGAACCGATAGATCTAGAATGGAATCGTCTGGGCCGATCCATGCCACTGAGGATCTAATATCCTTGGATGACAGTTTGACCTTAGGATATTTTTCCAATTTCTTTCAATAATGTAGTTCATATGTGCGGTCAAATATTTCACGTGTGTCTTTAGTTTTATAGAAACGTAGAAATTTCTCTGGTCACGTATGTCCATAAGGTATTTATCATGGAATCTATTTAATTATGCCACGTGGTTGAATTAGGTATTCATCTAAAAAAACTGGAAACCCAAAACATAACACGTGTATGTGTTTTCAATATGCGCATGTCCAAATTGCAAAATTGGTAAAGAAAAAAAATCTTATGAAAAATGTATGCTATACAAGTGCTGAACTGAGGATTCATCCTCTCAAAGCGATAAAGCCTTATTGACTATTCCGACTCTGGGGGAGCTTAAGTAGACAGTGTTTAGTATTCATCCTCTCAAAGCGCCGAGTCCCAATGGCTTACCGCCACATTTCTTCCAACGGTTCTGAACCGAAGTCCACCCTCTTCTTTACAGGTTTGTCCTGCAGCTGTCCACTTACCATGGTCATTCCAGTGGTCTAAAACCACCAAATGCCCTGCAGCTGTCCACGGGGCTTCATTCCACACCTGAAATAAGTCCATCTCATTAATAAAAGTAAATCTGTACACATCAGGTTGTAGAAGAGCAGCTTGCAGCTTGCACCCCATTCACCGTATTCCAAGCTGAAATAAGCCCTTTAAGCACCGCTTGACGGTGAATGTGCTTGGCCACAATAACTTTCCCGACCAGAGTCGCCTTATCGAAATGCAGAGAAGGGTCTTCCTCTTTTGGAATGACCAACACTGGGGTCGCAACCACACGAGATGTGGGAGAGGGCGCCGTTGTGGGTAGATCGAGGGGAGGACCCAACTCCTCAAGGGACCCCTCCGAAGAAGAAGCCGACAAAGGAGTGGAAGCCATATCCGGAAACACCAAGGATCTAGAACAGCAGAGAATAAAGGTCGTTGAGGAAAGCGACAATAGAGAAAGAAACCCTAGGATCATGGAAGAAAGTGAAAGGAAAAAGAGAACCCATAGAAAAGCCACTAATGATCAGCGAAACAAGCCTAGAAGCAGAACAAATAAGCGCAAACAATTCCATCAATAAAACTTTCACCATGAGAAATAATGGATTACGTACGATCCTTTTTTTTACGGAATCAAAGAAACAAAAAAGAGAAATTACAAATAAAAAACATAGAGATTTAATGAGATTTATCTATACAATGTGTGAGGACTACATCTATAGGTGCAATAGATAAAAAATTTCACTATCTTAGAGAGGAAAACTGATTACAAAGAGAATTTATATAAAATACTAGATGATTTAAAACCCTAAGATAAGAGAGGTTTATATAAAACTCTCATACAGAATTGTAGAATTCTATTCTGACTCAACAACAGTAGTCAAAGAGTTTTGCACCAACTATACAGGTCACAGAAAACCACATGAGTTATGATTGTGAGTGGGTCCCATAATGTGGACAGACTTCATAACTGATTAGGATTCAAGGCATCCCAACAAATCTCCACCTTGAATTGAATCCTCTCAAATACCCAGAAGAGACAGCTACAAATACTACTGCTGCAACACCCCGCCTTGGGGCTATTTTCAACTGTCAACATTAAGCAAATCCAAACAATGTTTGAACTTGCCCCTTGGAACCGGTTTGGTGAGCATATCTACTGGATTGTCTTCAGTGCCCACCTTCTTCAACTTTGATCCTATTCACTGTACGGATAAAGTGATATCTAACATTTATGTGCTTAGTCCAATCATGATGCACTTGATCCCTAGCCAATCATATAGCACTCAAACTATCACAATAAATTGTAGCTTGGTCCTGATGAAAACCAAGATCACTGAGTAACCCTTGTAACCAGATATTTTCCTTAACTGCTTCTGTCATAGTCATGTATTATGCTTCTATGGTAGATAAGGCAACTGAAGGGTGAAGAGTAGCCTTCCAACTGATAACAAAACTACCAACTGTAAAAGTATATCATGTCAATGACCTTCTTGCATCCAAATCAGCTGCATAATCGGAGTCTGAATACCCAGCAACCAAGCACTCTGAATCACCTCCATAAATAAAACCAACATCGGATGTTCCCTTAAGATACCTGAATATACGTTTCATGCTCTTTCCCAGGTTGAGCCATGTATCTGCTCATAACACTAACTGCATGCGCAATTTCAGGTCTTGTGCATTCCATCGCATACATCAAACTCCCTACTACACTAGCGTAGGGTCTTTTAGACATATATTCTATCTCTGCTTCTGTCTGAGGTGCACTAGCTGTAGAAGGACAAAAATTTACAAACGATGGAGTATTCACAGGTTTTGCTGTTGTTATACCAAAATGTGATAAGAGCTTCTGAATATAGCTCTTCTGTGACAAGAAAAGCTTCCTCTGATTTCGGTCCTTGAGAATCTCCATACCTAAAATCTTTTGGGCAGCTCCCAAGTCATTCATATCAAATTCTGCATTAAGAAGTGTTTTCAACTTCTTAATCTTTGTCATGTCTTGAGCCGCAATGAGCATATCATCCACATACAAGAGCAAATAAATAAGTGAGCCGTCAACAACTCTCTTATAATAAACACAACAGTCATATGGACTCCTGTTGTACCTGTGTTTCATCATAAAGCCATCAAACCTCTTGTACCACTGTCTTGGTGATTACTTCAAACCATATAAAGATTTTTGAAGTCTACAGACATGATCTTCTTTACCCTGAATGGAGAACCCCTCTGACTGACTCATAAAAATCTCTTCTTCAAGCTCTCCATGCAAGAAAACTGTCTTCATATCTAGCTGCTCTAATTCCAGAACCTAATGTGCTACTAAGGCAACTAGCACCCTAATGGAACTGTGTCTTACAACAGGTGAGAAAATCTCATTGTAATCCACCCCCTCTTTCTGACTCTACCCTTTTGCAACTAGACGTACTTTAAATCTTGTATTTTCAGTTTCTGGTAATCATGTCTTCTTTTTAAAGACCCATTTGTAGCCAACTACCCTTCTTCCTTTTGGTAGCTTCTCTAATTTTCATGTCTAATTCTTATGAAGAGATTCTATCTCCTCTTCCATGATAGTAACCCACTAATCGGATTCTTTCACTGTAATAGCTTCTTTATAGGTGGACGGTTCAGAAGACTCCACTTCTTCTGCTACCTTTAAAGCATATGCTAACATATCCTCAAAGCTATATCTGTCACACCCCAATTCCATACTATTCAGAATGGTGTGATGAACCGCTAATAAACCAACGGTTCAATCAGGATCTCTAATAGGCTGTGTCCATGTAAACTAAACCATACACATCCACAACCATAATCAGAATAAATACACAATAGCGGAAGTCTTTATTAAATGAACTGAGAAATCTAACTGTGATAATCAATAATAAAATATCAAGTTATGTTATATCAACCAAGACATAAGTAAATAAAATATCAATTATATTTTCTTAGTAATTCAAATGAAAATCTAATCGAAAACGCATACATTGCACTCGCATGAAGAGTCATGCGTTTTCACTAAGTCTTCAGCCTCCATCGCAGCCACGTGCCCGTACATAGAAGCATTCATATAGTCCTCCACTATGGTACATACATCATCAACTAAAAATATTCGACGTCAAAAAGGGTGAGCACACATCACGGCTCAGTGAGCAAACAAAACAATGCAACAAACATATGCATGCATTCAATTCATATCTGTGGTCTGGTTTATAAGTTTGCAATGTGCTATAGAAAGGTTCGGTGGCCACCTCACCTCTATACACGAGTGTGTGAAGCCGTCCAAAGGTTAACGTTTATTGTCGTCCCACATGCACTCACTATGGAATAGAAATAGAGCTAAAGTGTCCGGATCAAACACCGCATAACACTTCCCCTGATACCCTACCCATACCAACACGTAAACCCCTACTGGCGAGGGCTTACAAACTGGGCTCGCAACTAACCAATCCTAATTTCAAACAGTGTACTTAAGGCCTCACCCCAGCATCCTTCAATACGTCCATAGAGATAGAGCTAAGGCCCCCCGACAGAGTCGAATACTACACGGTCAGAGACCACCTCCCCTGATACCCTACGACGTAATAGTTCTGCTAAGGTAATGACGATACGACAATGTCAGTGGACAAGACTTGAGTAGAGATAGAGCTAGAGTCTAGTAACCAGGCTGAACCACAATGTCACATTCCCCCCCTGATACTCCACTCGCATCAAGCACACTAACCACACACATACATTCACATGTCTATTCCTATCATCATCATCATCATCATTTTATAAACAAAATAGAGTTAAATATGCTTGAACATTAATAGCAGGAATATTGGATGACATGTTGAATGCACATTACAAGCATACACGCATAGAATCAGTCATGGCATTAGACTCAAGAAAATAAAAACAGTTTATTATTAGCCAATTAGTTTAGGTCTTGTTCTCTCACCTTTGCTTGAGTGTAGATCATCTTTCAAGCTTTAAAAACCACTTTTATATCAATAGAAAAACCTAACAAGTCGATAGATTTTAGTTAGAAGTCATTCCGATAATTTTAGGCTTGTTTTCAAGCGAGGGTCGTAGGGTGGGTCGCAGGTAGGGTAGCAGTTTACTGCGACCCCCAGAGTAGGATCGATGCCAGGGTCGGATGTTCCATTTACCCTGGGTGCGACCACCCCTTTCCTGGACTTTCCGAATACTGGGGGTCGATCCTGTGGTCTGGTAGGGTCGATTCCCAATCGACCCCATGTGCGACCCCCCGTGGGTTGAGTTGAAAATATCATTCTACAGTCCATTCTTTCATGTTTGGGTCCTATGACTTACTTCCACAATCCATTCTAGGCTTGTTCTATAGCTTAGAACTCTAGGTTTCTTTCTTACTTTGCCTACCATGATTTCTCCATGGATTTCATTGAAATCTTCCCATGGATGTATGATTTGGGTTTCTCCTAGACCATACCCTCTTCATGAACTATTCTAAGGTCTTAGATCATCAATGGAAATGTGCCCATACCTTAGGTTTTGCTGAGATTCAGAGGTTTCTTTGAATTCTTCACTTTGGTCTTCTTCTCCAATTTTTCTTCTCTTCTCCTTCTCTTCTCTTTCTCTCACTTTCAATTAGGGTTTCAAAAGGAGTGAAAGAGGCTTAGGGACGTCTTATTTATATAGTAGAATCTCCCAAAATAAGTTCCATTGAGATTAGGAAGAAATCCCAATGAAATTTGGAAAGTTTCCTATTTGCGATTTCTGTCAACAAACAGGGGGTTGATGAGGGGGTCGGAGGTCCCGTCGACCCCGAGTTCTAAGTGGTCCGACCCCTAGTTAAAATATCAAGGGTCTGACTTCTAAGTGAGGGGGGGTCGACCCTGCCTATCTAGGTATGCGACTCTGCCCTCCAATTTACTGTTTTTGGGTCAATTTAGTACCTGATTTCGCTATTTTCTTCACGCACTTGGTCCATTTGGCTCGACCATGATGGGTAGACCTGGTACAAGGTGGTAAGACCGGTTAGTTCGATACGGGTCTTACAATATCTCATAGGCGCATTAATCTGTCTACGAGGTCTAGCAGTAACAATACTATGCTCAGGCTCTTGTTCTTGATTTAATTCTGATACAGGTTCAGTTTGAATGTCTTCACCAAATTGAACAGCCTGTACTATCACATTTTCATCATTACTATCACTAGAAGTTATCTCAAACTCCACCTGCTTGGGAACACTATCAAATTTCTCAGAATCCACGGAGTCTAATTTTGGGTGAAGCATATAGTTCTCATAAAAAAGTGACATTTTTACTCAAAATTATTTTCTTCTCAGATGGAGACCAAATTCTATATCCCTTCACCCCATCGCCATATCCCATAAAGATACCCTTCTTGGCCCTTGATTCCAATTTACCCTCACTAACATAATAATAGGCAGCGCAACCAAATATTTTCAAAATTGAATAATCAGCAGGTTTACCGGACCATACCTCAATGGGAGTTTTACAATCAATGGCATTGGCAGGAGAACGGTTCATCAGATAGCATACAATATTAACAGCCTCAGCCCAGTAGCTCCTTCCCAGTCCAACATTAAAGAGCAAGCATCGAGCTCTCTTTAACAATGTTCTATTCATCCTTTCTGCGACTCCATTTTATTGTGGAATATCTCTAACTGTGTGGTGCCTAGCAATCCCTTCATCTCTGTAGAACCCATCAAATTCTTTCGAACAAAACTCCAAGCCATTATCAGTACGAAGACGTTTTATCTTCTTACCTGTTTGATTCTCAATAAGAATCTTCCAGTGCTTAAAGGTTTTGAAAACTTCACTTTTGAACTTCATAATGAATACCCAAGTAATCCTTGAGTAATCATCAATAATAGAGAAGAAATATCTAGCACCTCCTAAGGATGGAACCCGAGAAGGACCCAACAATTTGAGTGAATGTAGTCAAGTGTTGCCTTTGTTCTATGGACTGCCTTAGAAAATTGAATTCAACGTTGCTTACCGAAAATGCAGTGATCACAGAAACCCAACTCAGCTACCTTGTGACCCCCAAGAAGACCCTGTTTGTTGAGAATTACTATTCCTTTCTCACTAACATGACCAAATCGCATATGCCACAACTTGGTTAAATCAGAACCTGACTTCTCTGAGGGAGATGTTGTAGAGACTGAACCCGTAATTGTTGTCCCTTGTAACATAGACAATGAATTCTGCTTCAGTCCCTTCATTATCACTAAAGCTTCTTTAGTGATCCGAAAAATTCCACCTTCATAGCTGTACTTATATCCTTTGGAATCCATAACTCCTAAAGAGATCAAGTTCTTTTTCAGATCTGGAATATGTCTTACTTCTGTTAAGGTTTTGATCATGCCATCATGCATTCTAATCTGAATAGAGCCAATACCAATTGTCTTACAGGTTGTATCATTACCCATTAAGACGTTGCCACTATCCATATTTTCATATGTTGAAAACCAATCCTTGTTAGGACACATATGATAAAAACAACCCGAGTCAAGAACCCACTGATCTGAGGGATGTGAATGGTCAGTCACAGAGAGAACTAGATCATTCTCTGAACTACAATCATCATTCGCAACTGCTGCAACTGAGGGTTTCCCTTTCTTTCTTCTTAGGGCGTTCATTCTTCCAATGACCTGGTTCTTTCTTCTTTAGACATTCCTTTACTTTTCCATTTTCCTTTTTCCTTTTCTGTTCTTCCTCGTCCCTTATCAAAATCAAAATTTGTGACAGCCAATCCTACTGCCCGATTTTCTGTATCGTTTTCAGAGATTTATGCCTAAGTTCACGAGAATGAAGACCAGATCTGACTTCTTTCAGAGTGATGGTGTCCCTACCCACGGCGAAAGAGTTTACAAAATTTTCGTATGACGGAGTTAGGGAGACTAACATAATAAGGGCTGCATTTTCATCATCGATTTTAACATCTATATTTTTCAGATCCATTAAAATAGAATTTAATTCATCAAGATGTTTTTTGAGAGCCATACCTTCTTTCATACGAAGGGTGAACAGACATTGTTTCAATAACAACTTATTGGTAAGGGATTTCGTCATATAAAGTATCTCCAACTTCTTTCATAAACCAACAACGGATTCTTCATCAGCTATTTCGTAAATAACCTCATCCACTATACACAACAAGATTGTTGAATGAGCTTTCTCATCCTGTTGTGCGAATTCTGAATCCTCCATTGACTCAGGCTTCTTTCTTGAAAGTAGAAATCAGATGCCCTGTTGCTTCAGAAGGACGCGCATCTTGATACGCCATAAACTGAAACTGTTTTTACCTGTGAACTTATCAATCTTAACATTGTGTGAAGTCATCTCTACTCTTGACGAACAGATGTGGAACGAACAGGCTCTGATACCAATTTGTTACAGAATCAAGAAATAGAAAAGAGAAATCACACACAGAGAACACAGAGATTTAACGTGGTTCGCCCACACAATGTGTGAGCGCTATGTCCACGGCTGCAGCAGATCGAAAATTTCACTATCTCAAAGAGGAAAACTGATTACAAAGAGAATTTTCACAAAATACTGAATGATTTAAAACCCTAAGATAAGAGGAGTTTATATAAAACTCTCATACAGAATTGTAGAGTCCTATTCTAACTCAACAACTGTAGTCAAATAGTCTTGCACCAACTATGCAGTTTACAGAGTCCCACACGAGCTATGATTGTGAGTGGGTCCCATAATGTGGACAGACTTCATAACTAATTAGGATTCAAGGCATCCCAACAATTTTTATTCCATACTAGAGGTTATCAAAACATGAAGAGTAATAAAAAAGAAAGAAAAAATTTCATCTACACCCCATCAAAGATTGTTAACATCATCTACACCCATAAGAATGCAAAAACATCACCTAGGTCCACTTAACTAACGGAAATCACTAAAATTATAAAAATACAGTTTTACCCTTCATTTTTATATTTTATCTTTTTAATTTTAAAAAACTTAAAAGATTTATTCCAAACAGCCTTCTTCCCCGGCGACGTGAAAATTTTTCTGGTAATGTGAGCTTGAGACAAAATCTGGATAACCCAAGATTCATAAAACAAACAGAATAATGGTTAAAAAAATCGTGGAAAAGAAAGTTGTTTATGGCTCTTGGGTCGCAAATAGCTACAGCAAAGGACTGGTTGCAATGGTTAGATCTATTAGATCCGTTTCTGTAAGTTTCTAAGGTTTTTTTTCTTGGTTTACATAGGCCAGAGTATGGTCCATGAATGCCTCAGAACAAAATAGAGGAATTTATTTTTTCATCCTTACCGGCCGTTGTAAACTGAATCCTCAACTGGTTCAAATTGAGGTTTGTCCTGTTAAAACATTTACGTCGGTCTATTGATACCGAACCACCTCAAACCAGTCGTAAGACAAAACATAATTTTTTTTTTTTTATTATTTTAAAGTGATTTTTTTTTTTATTTTTTTTTTTTGTTGTGGTTTTTTTTTTTTTTAATTTAAATTATTTTTTTTGGGTTTTTTTTTTTTTTTTTTTTTTTTTTTTTTTTGGATTATTTTAATTTTTTTTTTTTTTTTTTTTTTTTTTTTAAAAATAAAAAAAAAAAAAAAAAAAAATTAAAAATTTTTTTTTAATTTTTTTTTTTAATTTATTATTATTACCAAATTAAATTAAAAGAATAAAAGAAGGAGAGAGAAGGGGGAAGGATAAAGGTATATGGTTTTTTTTTTTTTGGCCCATTTTTGCCATCCCCGACCATGAACAAGAGTCTTGATGGGCATATTCGGGAAGTCAGGTTCGGGTCAACTCAAGGTTTGGACGATAAGTGGTGATTTCAAAGCTGATTTTGGCGGGCCCCTACAGCAAGGTCATGGAAATATACCTATTGAAATGATACCACAATCACTCATTCTTCGATATCAAACGAAGAGGATGTCGCGATTTTAGTCGGATTGAAATTGGCTTATTAAATCCAAGGGCTTTTACGTAAATTATCATAAATTAAGGATTTATTGGGCAAATTATCGTGATTTAAAATCGATCGGACTTCATTCGACCATATCTTGATCGTTCGACATCCAAACCGGGATCCCACCGTGCTCCCTTGCTGTCTCTTCAAAGTGGACGTGAAGAATTTTGGGCGGAAGCTCGGGCATGCAAAGTTGTTGATTGGATTATCTCAAAACTCCAATTCTCATATCTAAACAAGTCCGAATCCAATCCGACGATTCAAGCGCCACTGTGCTCCCTTGCCTGTCCTCTTCAAAGTGGACATGAAGAATTTTGGGCGGAAGCCGTCGGCGGGTCCCATGCAAAGTTGTCGATCGGATTATCGTCAAAACTCCAATTCTTCATATCTTGATCATCCAAGTCCGAATCGGGCGATTCAAGTGCCATTGTGCTCCATTGTCCGTCCTCTTCAAAGTGGACGTGAAGAATTTTGGGCGGAAGCCGCGGGGTCCCATGCAAAGTTGCTAGTCGAATTATCGTCAAAGCTTCAATTCTTCATATTTTGTTCATCCGACGTCCGAATCGGCAATTCAAGCACCAGTGTGCTCCTTTGTCCGTCCTCTTTAAAGTGGACGTGGAAAATCCGAGAGAGGCCATCGAAATTTTCATGCGGAATTGCAAGTCGAGAAGACTCATAATAGAGAGAGAAATCAACCCGAGTCCATACTTACTCAGCCCAACCCAACTCAAGCCCAATTTAGTCCAACCCCGTCGAACTCAACCGGGCCCAGCCTTACCCAACCCTAGACCGGTCCGGACCGAGTCAAGTCAATCCATGTGCATTATATATATTATATATATATATATATATATATATAATATATATATATATATATATATATATATATATATATATATATATATATATATATATATATATATATATATATATATCTCTTATATATATTATAATATATGCTCATATATATTATATTATTTTATATATGATTTGGGTGGGATTTGAATCAATAACCAAGAGAGAGAGAGAGAGAGTGGAAAGAGAGAGAGAATGGGAAAAGAGAAGAAGGAGAAAACCGAACATATATATTATATATGTTCGGTCAAAGAGAGAGAGAGAGGGAGAGAGAGAGGAAGGAACAGAGAGAGAGAGGAAGGAAGAGAGAGAGAGGGAGAGAGAGAGGAAGGAACAGAGAGAGAGAGGAAGGAAGAGAGAGAGAGGGAGAGAGAGAGAGGAAGAGAGAGAGAGAATGGGAAGAGAGAAGAAGGAGAAAAAAAACCGAACATATATATTATATATATGTTCGGTCAAAGAGAGAGAGAGGAAGAGAGAGAGAGAGGAAGGAAGAGAGAAAGAAGGAGAGAGAGAGAAAGAGACACGAAAATAAAAAGAAAATAAAAAAAAAAAACAAAAAAAAACAGGAGGAGGAGCGGCAGAACCATACTGCCACCTCCTCCTTCATCGAGCAGCACAACTCACCGCCATGCCATCTCCTACCTACCCAGCCGAATCACCGCCACCTCCTGCTCCCACCATGCTGCCAACCGGAAATTCCTCCATCGAGTTGCTCACCTGCAACTCATCCCCATGTACTCGGTTCCTCCTTACGGGGGGCCGAACATACCTGCCCAGCAAAAAAAAAAAAAAAAAAAAAACGGCTTCAGCCATTACATTGAGCCACCTACTTACCTAGCAGAACCATACCGCCATGGAGCCATCTCACATCCATTCTCCGCCGGCTATCCATACCTTCCCCAAAAAACCGGCTCTCACCTCAGCCACCCTACAGCCGCATCCTCTATCCCTATGGCAGTCCATCAAGCCTCACTCTACTCCTCTTCATCAAGCCCCCCAGCTCCTATAAAAACTCCATTTCAGCCGAACAGAAAGGGAGCTTTTTTTTCTTGCTGTTTTCAGTTTTTTTTTTTTTGCTCGGCTGTAACAGAGACTTTTTGAACTAAGTTTGGTCTGAAGAAAAAACCCCACTGCAACCTTACTTCCCAGTCCGACCATCATTCCCCATCTTCTTCTCTCTATTGCAACACCTAACATCCCTTTTGCCGCCATCTTCGACTACCTCCGACACCATCCGCGATCATTATCGGTCACTCCCCGACCACCTCGCAAATCCTTGCGATGATCCTCGACAATCCCCACAACCTGCTGTGATGACCATCGGCAACACTTCGAACCAGGTTAGCTTCCTTTTTTTCTTCTCGGTTTACAATGAACCTCATGCTTATTTAAGTGTGGTTTCAACTTCTGGTTTGCATGTACATGTTCTTCGTTGTTATGCATGCTTCATTACTGTATGGTTTTTTTATGCATATACATTATTCATTTTTTTCTTTTTTGAACATTGTATATTTTTTTGTCTGATATCATTACATGCTTGTAGAAATCGTCCATTGATTCATTGCAAGTTGATGTATTTTAATTTTGACCATTGATCATGTCTATCTAATGCTCATTGAAAACCATCTATATCATGGAAATTGATCTGACCATATGATTGAGAATTTCATGAAATTGGCTCGACCATATAATGAGAATTTTAATGTGATTGGTCCGACCATGTGATGATAATTTTATGAAATTGGTCCGACCATATAAGGGGAATTTTAATGTGGGTGATCCAACCACACGATCTGAATTTTATGAGAATCAATCATGACCATATAATTTTCATGAGTTGATCATAGCCATTGATCTAAAATTTTGATGTGATTTTAATTAATTCGAACCGTTAGATGATCTTTGGAAGTGATGTTAATCAATCTGAATGGTTGGATTATGATCTTGAATGAATTGAACCGTTGGATTTTCATTGTGAGTAATTTTGAGTGATTTGAACCATTGGATTTTGATCATGAGTGTTTTTAATCAATGAAGCGGTTGGATTATCACGATGAGCACTATGGACCGTTAGATCATCTTTGGAAATTATTTAAATGAATATGAATGGTTGGATTATGATCTTAAGCAATTTGAACCGTTGGATTGTCATCGTGGGTGATTTTGATGAATCTAAACCGTTAAATCTTGATCATGAGTATTTTTGATGAATCTGAATGGTTGGATTATGATCTTGAGTGATTTAAACCGTTGGATTATCATCGTAAAAATTTTGAGTGATGTAAATTATTGAATCGGGTCATAATTTATTTAGGCGAATCCGAGCCATTGATTTCTTAGTCGATCATGATAAGAGATCTAAGCCATAGATCATAGCTATTTTGATGAGATATGAGCCATTGATCATGATTATAACTATTTGATGAGATCTCGAGCCGTTGATCTTGGTCTTTTTGATGAAATCTAAGAGTTGATCATGATCATCATTTTTTTGAAGTGATATAACCGTTAGATTGAGGATTTGATATGGTCTATGTTGTTATATCTATGCATCTATCATTTTCCCTTGATTATGCTGTCATATTATGCACTACCATGTTTGGAATGCTTACAATGTTAGCTTTGTGCACACTGCCATGCTGATCCGCTGTTGTATGCTATGCTTGAATGATGTTTATGTCGGCAAGAACTTACTTTTCGCTACACCCTAGTCGAACGCCGTGCATGTACACCGATAGAAGACACTCCTAGGTGTGGGGACTTGCATGTAGGCACCCACATTCATGGGAAGGGTAATAATGGAAAAATGATAAAAATTCTTAATCAAGAATCATGAAGCCTAGCCCAACAATTCCAAATCGGGGTTGTAAGTGACAAGGGTAGTTTAGGACGATCCCTACCCCTCGGTTCATTTCTCCCTAGGATGCGGAATCTAGATAGGTGTAATGTTGAATCCAACCACGGATCATCTAGGATCATCATTCGGTCCATTGGACCGCCCGCCCATCTCGACCCAAGTGGGTCACCCAATGAATAGTGTCATTTCGAACTACGCGGATCCCGATTCTTAGGGAAAACCCCAAGATACGTAGGTAGTCCGGGAAACTCCCGAGATACGGTTCCACACCTCAATCAATGTGCCCTAAAACATTACTCCCCGAGAGTACAAATCCTACTCCCCGAGAGTACAAACCCTACTCCCCCAGAGTACAAACCCTACTCCCCGAGAGTACAAACATTACTCCCCGAGAGTACAAACCTTACTCCCGAGAGTACAAACCTTACTCCCCGAGAGTACAAACAACCTTACTCCCCGAGAGTACAAACCCTTACTCCCCGAGAGTACAAACCTTACTCCCGAGAGTACAAACCCTACGAGAGTACAAACCTTACTCCCCGAGAGTACAAACCTCCCAGAGTACAAACCTTACTCCCGAGAGTACAAACCTACTCCCGAGAGTACAAACCCTACCCGGAGACAAACCCTACTCCCCGAGAGTACAAACCTTACTCCCGAGAGTACAAACCTTACTCCCCGAGAGTACAAACCTTACTCCCCGAGAGTACAAACCTTACTCCCCGAGAGTACAAACCCTACTCCCGAGAGTACAAACCTTACTCCCGAGAGTACAAACCTTACTCCCCGAGAGTACAAACCCTACTCCCGAGAGTACAAACCTTACTCCCCGAGAGTACAAACCTTACTCCCCGAGAGTACAAACCCTACTCCCCGAGAGTACAAACCCTTACTCCCGAGAGTACAAACCTCACTCCCCAGAGTACAACCCTACTCCCGAGAGCACAACCCTACTCCCCGAGAGTACAAACCTTACTCCCCGAGAGTACAAACATCACTCCCCGAGAGTACAAACCTCACTCCCGAGAGTACAAACCTTACTCCCCGAGAGTACAAATCTTACTCCCGAGAGTACAACCCTACTCCCCGAGAGTACAAACCTTACCCCGCGAGTACAAACCTTACTCCCGAGAGTACAAACATCACTCCCCGAGAGTACAAACAAACCTTACTCCCGAGAGTACAAACCTTACTCCCGAGAGTACAAACCTTACTCCCGAGAGTACAAACCTTACTCCCCGAGAGTACAAACTTTACTTCCCGAGAGTACAAACCCTACTCCCCGAGAGTACAAACCTTACTCCCCGAGAGTACAACCCTAACTCCCCGAGAGTACAAACCCTACTCCCCGAGAGACAAACCTTACCGAGTACAACCCTACTCCCCGAGAGTACAAACCCAACTCCCGAGAGCCAACCTACTCCCTCTATCATGAGCTCATGCTCAATCCTGAAGTCCCTCCCGCGAGGCTCTATCTTGAAGTCGCTTTGCGAGCACGCACCCCCTTAGCCTTGCGAGGCCCTCATCTTGAAGTCGTGCCGTGTGGGACGCACCTTAGTCTTGCGAGACTATCTTACACTCTACTCCCCGAGAGCCACACCCTACTCCCCGAGAGCCACACCCTACTCCCCCGAGAGCCACACTCTACTCCCCGAGAGCCACACCCTACTCCCGAGAGCCACACTCTACTCCCGAGAGCCACACCCTACTCCCCGAGAGCCACACTCTACTCCCGAGAGACACACCTTACTCCCCGAGAGTACAACCCATGAAACGAACTACGTTGTACCTGATTTCCAGGACCTCTGGAATACGTAGGCAACTTGGAGGACTCTCCAAGTACGGTACCCCATCTTAGTATCCTTAGGTTCCCCATATCCATATCCATATCCGTATCCATATCCTCGTTCACTTCGATCCATTTAGGCTATCTCTAGATTCAATCTCAATCATCATCAAGCATAAACTTCAACTTGAATAAATTGAATCTAAGAAAGCTTAATCATAATCCACATCCATAAACCTTAATCACTTTCTGTTTCGAACTACGTTTTTGGACTTGATTTCCAGGATTGGAATACGTAGGCAATTTGAGACGTTTTGGACATCTCAGATTCAGTCCATCACCGAACCATCTTTGGTTCGGTTCATTGTATATTATTTTATTTATTTTCTTACTTTGAGAACATGTTTTGGCTGAACTTAAGCTAGAAGAACTTAGCAACTTGGCATAGGATCCCCCATGAGCCCTAGTCATCATCCATTGACCATGAACAGTCAGAACCATAGAGTCTAAGGAAAGTAGAATCACATAGGAGGCCGATTTTTGGATCGGGCAGTTTTGGGTGCCTAACACCTTCCCAAACTGTACTTTGAACGCTTACCCGTTCTCTGTTGGACCAAAGCCGATATGTTGGGTCATGAGTCAATAGAAGTCTTATCTCAGGATGAGGCTACATTTTAGGTCCTAGACCTTAATCTAGGTGGCGACTCCAAATCATTTCACCGTCCATTCAGCGTGGGTGGACATTCACTATCCTCACAGTGGCGACTCCACTGGGGAATTCCACGTTCAGACTCCTGATTCACTTTCCTTACATTGATTGACTGACATTGGATGCTAGATCTAGGGCTACTATATTTATGATTGTACATATTGTTTTGGGGGGTTTGGGTTCAGTCACACATTGTGCTATTAGCCGACCCGGGTCCTCATGAATATGGGATCGCCCGCTAGGTGAAAAGCACAACCTTGACACGTACCTTGTAAAAGTCTCGACTGTGGAGAGCCTCTGACGTTTGTTTCTCGGGTCCGCCCGGGGAGGCGTTATACTTCTCTAGGTCGTTTGACATTTTGCAAAATGGTATATCAAAAGGAATCGAGGGGCCCATGATTCACCGTGTAGACGGGAATAGGTCCACTCCTCCTCGTCAAGGTAGCCTTTGCCGGTCCTAACCCAGAGTGAGCCACATGCATGTTATTTTTGGTTCATCCCTGAACCGACTATGTAAATTCCAACTCAATTACAACATTCGTGCCTATGACGTCGAAGTTCTGCCCGTTTTGATTCTCGATTTATCAACATGTTCGGATTCACACTTGAGGATTCATGTGTCGAACCTTTCATTGTTGATACATCAAGTCTTAAAAACGATCGGAAAATCTCTATCATGGCATGGATATTATGATCGAATGGGAGTTTACCAGTTTGTTCAGTCATGAACCGCCTTTTGCTAACTTATCTCTTATGAAAGTTTAAGGATGAGCATATTCGTTTCAATTTCTTTGTTTTGATCAACCAAGTGGTTGGACCTTGTCACCCCAATGACCCGTTTTGGGTCAAGAGGCTCAAACCCGATCACATGGTCATTCAAAGCAACTAAATTGATGCATATAATGTTTGTTTAAGGGGTTTCATAAGAGAGCTAACATTTGTATGGTTGAGTCAGCTCTGTTTATGCATGTTAATTCCTTTCTGTTCTGTCTCCATCCCAAGAGTCTTAACACTTGTCAGCTTTGGCCTTTCCCGGTATCTACTCAGGGTTAACCTAAAACGTAACCATTTCTACTCTGTAGGACTGGGATTCCATCATTGTGAAATTGTCTAGTGTGTTTGCACCTGAACCTATTGGCCCTACCTTGTCCATACCAGTTGAAGCAATGGGTGACGGACCAAATCAGGTTCCAAGAGCTACAGATGCCAGAATTGAGAGGGTAGTTGATATCATAGAAGTGATGGTTACCATGATTCAGAACCTACAGATGCAATTGCAAGTCCAAGCGTCAACCATTGAGAGAATGAATTTGGTACACCCACAAGGATTGAGTACCTCTAAGCAAGTTATGCCACAGTGTTTCTCAGAACCTGTATTAGAAGACACAGAGGAGATTGTGTATCAGAAACCTTTGGTCATTCAAAAAGCTCCCACATTCCGAAAGCTGAATGAGGGAGGATGTCCCTTCCCAGGGGATAGGCGAACAGATCGGAGGAATTGCTAAGAGCTATGAAGGCATGGGATGATCGGATAATCCGCCAAAGAGCTTTCCCTCCTAGAAGGAATCGGTCGGTGGCACAGGACGCCAACATTAATGCTAATCCATCGATCTCAAGGAATCAAAACCACACTCTGCTCCGCAAAGGTTGGAAAATAGAAGGCGGTTACTGATTTGGGCATGACAAAAAATAGGGCTCTGAAAGTATTGGTACAGGCTGGAAAATTGAAGGTACTCACACCTCATCCTCTGCCATGTCCACTTCCACTGAAGTTTCAAATGGATCTATTCTGCAAATATCATAACCAACATGGTCACCACACTGAAAATTGTAACGCTCTGAGGCATGCTATACAAGACCTGATAGATGCAGGAGAAATTGAGATCCGAGCTAGACAGAAATCAATGGAAAATGGTCCTCCCCTTCCCCAACACACAGTCAATGGGGGGAGGCATGGGTTCCAATTGAGACAGTCCAAGCTGATATCGAGGGGAGCGTCACATCTGGTGACCAAATGAACAGGGTCTCAATCCAAGAAGTGCGGCATGGGCATGGGGTATACTTTTCAGAAATCTCTCAGTACAAGGTGACGATGGGACAGAATGATAAGGGATCAGAAGGGAATGCAGCCCAAGATATCAATCTCAGAGGATTCCAAGTCAACAGCAACATCATGGCAATCACAGAATCAAATTCCTCAGGTTTGGACTGGGGTATGCCCCTACCAACCAAGATCTGAAACTGATAGAGGAGAAGCAGAGGAGAGAAAATGATACATTTTGAAAGCTTGAGAGGAAAGGTCCAACAAAGGCAGCAACCAAGAGTCACAGAAGATGACAACCATATGAGGACAGATGAAACGGTCTACCAAGCACAGTTGGCAGCATAGAAGAAGATGAGCAGATCACTCCATACTTGAATACACTCAATGGGAACTTCGTCGAAGAATGAGAGGACATTGCATTTATGTGGTTTCTCTGAACCATGGCTGGATAGAAACCTCCAAAGACAAGAACCCGATTTTTGAGTTTTTCTTCGACTGCACCATTGGCTAGATAGAGATGGAAGAAATCAAGATTCGAAGGCTGAGAAAGGAACAAAAGTCAGAAGCAAAGGCAATCGGCATCAACAATCTGTTCGACGAGGACCAAGTTCTAATGCTCACTGGGGAAGACCAAGATGGAGATCCTGATCCACAACAATTCATACTCCCTATCAGTGGAATGATCCCCAAACTGAAGTTTTTTTTTTATGAAGAGTTTGTCATGTAATCACTATAGTATGGCCATGTCTGGGCCCAAAGTCTACGAGTCCTTAAATAGGTTGAATCTTTTGATAGTGTTGACTTTGTTCCATTTGGAACCTCCTCTTATGTACCTCTGTTTTCAAGCGTTAATAAAGAAATTTTTTTTCAATTTTGCTGTGTCCACTTCTCCCAATCTCTTGTTTCCTAACTCTAACTTTAATGATGATAAGAATAATGAACCATATCCTAAAATTTTGCAATCCATCAAAGCCTCGGAAGAGAAGAAAGCCCAACCTGCTGGCGAGGATTTCAAAATGGTCAATCTCGGCACGGAGGAGCAATTACAAGAGATCAAGATTGGTATAACCTTGACAGAAGAGGAGATAGCCCATTTGACAGAATTATTGAAGGGATTCCTAGAGGAATTTGCATGGTCTTATGAAGATATGACAAGCATAAACCCAGAAGTGGTATGGCACAAGATACCCTTGATCCCTAAGGTAAAGCTGCATAAACAGAAGTTGAGTTGGTTGAAACCTGAGCAGACTTTAAAGACTGAGTAAGATGTCATGAAGCAGTTCAATGTCAGATTCTTGGAAGTATCAAAATACCCAGAATGGTTGGCCAATGAAGTTACTGTGCATAAGAAGGATGGCTGATTGAGAGTATGTGTTGATTACAAGAATTTGAATAAGGCTAGTCCTAATGATGATTTCTTTCATTGCCAAAGGTAGATATCCTAGTCGATGACACAGTCAACCATAGAAGGCGTGGAGCTGGGGTATGACTAATAGATCCAAAAGGGGAGTTCGTGCCATTCTCGCTTTGATTAGAATTCAAGTGTACAAGCAGTACTACGGAGTACGGAGCTTGCACCACGAGACTTAGAGCAGCCCTTACGATCAACATCAAGAAGTCGAAGGTTTGTGAGAACTCGTCCATCATTGTCTACCAAGTCAAAAGGAATTGGAAAAAAAAAAAAAAAAAAAAAACCAAAGATAAAAAAATTGATACCGAATCAGCAGTATACAATCAATTTGGCTCAAGAGTTTACAAAGATGAGTTCGACTATTCTCCAAGGGACACCAAAAAAAAAAAAAAAAATTAATTACGCCGATGCATTAGTCACTTTGGCTTCAATGATCGGTGATGATCCTGTAAAATGCACAAGGCCCTTGGTGATCGAAAGAAGAAGACAGCCAACATATGTAGATGTCAATGCACTGACAGTTGATGGTAGACCTTGCCTTGCACTCATAGTAGACTTCATTGGAGAAGGCATATACCCTACGGAAGCAACAACAAGAGAGAAGAAGTCATTAAGATGACATGCTACGCAGTTCATCCCCTGTGAAGATATCCTTTATAAAAGATCTTATGATGGGGTACAATTGGTCTGTGTCGATGAAGAACAAGCACAAGTCCTTATTGAGCAGATACATCAAGGAGTTTGCGGACCTCATATGAATGCCAGGATGCTCGCAAAGAAGATTCTAAGAATGGGGTATTATTGGAATACAATGGAAGCAGATTGCGCGGAGTTTGTGAAGAAGTGTCACAAATGCCAAATCTTTGCCAATCTGATACATATACCACCTACAGAATTACACACTCTCAGTTCGCCCTGACCATTTTCAACTTGGGGTATAGATGTGATCGGAAAGATTCACCCAAAGGCGTCAAATGGGCATGAGTTCATTTTAGTAGCCATCGACTACTTTACCAAGTGGGTGGAAGCTCAATCATATGCCAAGCTCACTGCGAATAAGGTAGCCAAGTTCCTTCAAGAGCATATCATCTGTCGGCATGGGATGCCTCATGCTCTAATCTCAGATCAGGGTCAACACTTCAGAGGAAAGGTACAAGAATTGTGCGAGAATTTCAGTATCCAAAGGCACCGTTCTTCTCCTTATCGGCCACAAACTAATGGAGCAGTAGAGGCCGCTAACAAGAACGTCAAGGTCATCCTCCAGAAAATGGCACAGTCACACACTGACTGGGCAGATAAGTTACCATATGCACTATGGGCCTACAGAACTTCTATAAGGACTTCTACTGGAGCCACACCATATTCTCTGGTATATGGTATGGAGGCGGTACTCCCGGTAGAAATGGAAGTACCATCCTTGAGGATCCTAATGGATTCCCAAATCCTTGAAGCTGAATGGCTTCAATCCCATTATGAAGAGTTGAGTTTCATTGACGAAAGGAGGATGAAAGCAGCTGATAATGCAAAGAAATACCAACACCGAATGGCCGCAACTTTCAACAAGAAAGTCAGATTTCGTCATCTGACGGTAGGAGATCTTGTATTAAAGGAACAAAGAGCACCTATCCATGACCCTAGGGGTAAGTTCCGTCCGAACTGGAGCGGGCCATTCATAGTGAAGGAAATTTTACTAGGAAAGGCGGTTCGACTGATAGATCTGGACGGTGAAGAGCTACAATATCTGACCAACCTCGATCAGTTGAAGCGGTATCATGTTTGACCTCTTCACTCTCCAAAAAAAAAAAAAAAGGGGGAGGGTACAGTTGGTCATGAAAGTCGACCATTTTGGATGAACTTCACGACAGGTTTGGGCTGGATTCTCTAAGGAGGCTATTACACCCTACTACTCAGGATTGGTTCCATCATTTTGTCATTATTAAAGGAAGAACTTCCTGCTTTCTGGCTAGGACTCTTTCATCCGTTCATCTATCCAACGGATTTCCCAAGAGTCGCATATTGAGCCCATCTTTCATATCTCTTGATATCAACCCTAGTGGGCGTGTCATTCTGAAAAAAAAATTATAATCTGGCTGGAACTCTTATCTGTCGTTCATTACATTCAACGACGTCCAAAGGTTCTAAAGAGCCCTTCATTCTATAAGCCCATAAAGTGGTATCTCCTCGGAGAGATCGACCATTCCACATAAACAACCAAAAGATCCTCCTGATGGGAATCTCATCTGGATAGCTTCATATCAGCCAAATTTGGCCTTCATTTCTCTCACCTGACTTGTGACTTAGAAACTTAGGTCCAGACAAGGTCATACATATGTGCATTTCATGCACAACTCACTAAGGTTTTCAATGTGTCTATAAGGTAAGAAAGTTCCAATGATTCCCCTACCAATTCTGTTGTGAATCAGGATTTTCTCTAAGTCGTTCCAGTGAGTGTTTAAGAACTTCTACTCGTCAGACAGAATGGCCATGATGGATAAGGCATCGAGGCATAAAGAACTTGCTGATGATAATTTTTTCCTAAGGGAGGTCCACTGGTATGCCTTCTCCAAATGGTGATAATAAAGCATGTGCCCAAGTTTGTCAAAAGTGGTAATTCAAGTGCTGAGGTACAGATGGCCAACATGTTCAAGAAGGTTTCGTCTCTCTCCGTTATGAGTGGCAAAAATGTGCTTATTTTATCTTTACCCTCAATTGATACAATCTCGGGTAAAGAGGGGTATCTGTAAGCACCCCATTTTTGCCATCCCCAACCATGAACAAGAGTCTTGATGGGCATATTCAGAAGGATTGCGGGTCAATTCAAGGTTTGGACGATAAGTGGTGATTTCAAAGCTGATTTTGGCGGGCCCTACAGCAAGGTCATGGAAATACCTTCGAAATGATACCAGAATCACTCCATTCCGATATCAAACGAAGAGGATGTCGCGATTTTAGTCGGATTGAAATTGGCTTATTAAATCCAAGGGCTTTTCTGTAAATTATCATAAATTAAGGATTTATTGGGCAAATTATCATGATTTAAATCGATCGGACTTCATTCGACCATATCTTGATCGTTCGACATCCAAATCCGACGATTCAAGCGCCACTGTGCTCCCTTGCCTGTCTTCTTCAAAGTGGACGTGAAGAATTTTGGGCGGAAGCCGTCAGCGGGTCCCATGCAAAGTTGTTGATTGGATTATCGTCAAAACTCCAATTCTTCATATCTTAATCATCCAAAGTCCGAATCCGACGATTCGAGCGCCACTGTGCTCCCTTGCCTGTCCTCTTCAAAGTGGACGTGAAGAATTTTGGGCGGAAGCCGTCAGCGGGTCCCATGCAAAGTTGTCGATCGGATTATCGTCAAAACTCTAATTCTTCATATCTTGATCATCCGAAGTCCGAATCAGACGATTCAAGTGCCACTGTGCTCCATTGTCCGTCCTCTTCAAAGCGGACGTAAAGAATTTTGGGCAGAAGCCGCCTGCGGGTCCCATGCAAAGTTGCTAGTCGAATTATCGTCAAAGCTTCAATTCTTCATATTTTGTTCATCTGACATCCGAATCAGGTAATTCGAGCACCAGTGTGCTCCTTTGTCCGACCTCTTTAAAGTGGACGTGGAAAATCTGAGAGAGGCCATCGAAATTTTCATGCGGAATTGCAAGCTGAGAAGACTCATAATAGAGAGAGAAATCAACCCAGTCCATACTTACTCAGCCCAACCCAGCTCAAGCCCAATTTAGTCCAACCCCGTCGAACTCAACCAGTCCAGCCTTACCCAGCCTAGACCGGTCTGGACCGAGTCAAGTCAATCCATGTGCATTATATATATATATATATATATATATATATATATATATATATATATATATATATATATATATATATATATATATATATATATATATATATATATATATATATATTATATAATATATATCTCTTATATATATTATAATATATGCTCATATATATTATATTATTTTATATATGATTTGGGTGGGATTTGAATCAATAACCAAGAGAGAGAGAGAGAGTGGAAAGAGAGAGAGAATGGGAAAAGAGAAGAAGGAGAAAACCGAACATATATATTATATATGTTCGGTCAAAGAGAGAGAGAGAGGGAGAGAGAGAGGAAGGAACAGAGAGAGAGAGGAAGGAAGAGAGAGAGAGGGAGAGAGAGAGGAAGGAACAGAGAGAGAGAGGAAGGAAGAGAGAGAGAGGGAGAGAGAGAGGAAGAGAGAGAGAGAATGCGAAGAGAGAAGAAGGAGAAAAAAAACCGAACATATATATTATATATATGTTCGGTCAAAGAGAGAGAGAGGAAGAGAGAGAGAGAGAGGAAGGAAGAGAGAAAGAAGGAGAGAGAGAGAAAGAGACACGAAAATAAAAAGAAAATAAAAAAAAAAAACAAAAAAAACAGGAGGAGCGGCAGAACCATACTGCCACCTCCTCCTTCATCGAGCAGCACAACTCACCGCCATGCCATCTCCTACCTACCCAGCCGAATCACCGCCACCTCCTGCTCCCACCATGCTGCCAACCGGAAATTCCTCCATCGAGTTGCTCACCTGCAACTCATCCCCATGTACTCGGTTCCTCCTTACGGGGGGCCGAACATACCTGCCCAGCAAAAAAAAAAAAAAAAAAAAAAACGGCTTCAGCCATTACATTGAGCCACCTACTTACCTAGCAGAACCATACCGCCATGGAGCCATCTCACATCCATTCTCCGCCGGCTATCCATACCTTCCCCAAAAAACCGGCTCTCACCTCAGCCACCCTACAGCCGCATCCTCTATCCCTATGGCAGTCCATCAAGCCTCACTCTACTCCTCTTCATCAAGCCCCCCAGCTCCTATAAAAACTCCATTTCAGCCGAACAGAAAAGGAGCTTTTTTTTCTTGCTGTTTTCAGTTTTTTTTTTTTTTTGCTGGTTCGGCTGTAACAGAGACTTTTTGAACTAAGTTTGGTCTGAAGAAAAAACCCCACTGCAACCTTACTTCCCAGTCCGACCATCATTCCCCATCTTCTTCTCTCTATTGCAACACCTAACATCCCTTTTGCCGCCATCTTCGACTACCTCCGACACCATCCGCGATCATTATCGGTCACTCCCCGACCACCTCGCAAATCCTTGCGATGATCCTCGACAATCCCCACAACCTGCTGTGATGACCATCGGCAACACTTCAAACCAGGTTAGCTTCCTTTTTTTTCTTCTCGGTTTACAATGAACCTCATGCTTATTTAAGTGTGGTTTCAACTTCTGGTTTGCATGTACATGTTCTTCGTTGTTATGCATGCTTCATTACTGTATGGTTTTTTATGCATATACATTATTCATTTTTTTCTTTTTTGAACATTGTATATTTTTTTGTCTGATATCATTACATGCTTGTAGAAATCGTCCATTGATTCATTGCAAGTTGATGTATTTTAATTTTGACCATTGATCATGTCTATCTAATGCTCATTGAAAACCATCTATATCATGGAAATTGATCTGACCATATGATTGAGAATTTCATGAAATTGGCTCGACCATATAATGAGAATTTTAATGTGATTGGTCCGACCATGTGATGATAATTTTATGAAATTGGTCCGACCATATAAGGGGAATTTTAATGTGGGTGATCCAACCACACGATCTGAATTTTATGAGAATCAATCATGACCATATAATTTTCATGAGTTGATCATAGCCATTGATCTAAAATTTTGATGTGATTTTAATTAATTCGAACCGTTAGATGATCTTTGGAAGTGATGTTAATCAATCTGAATGGTTGGATTATGATCTTGAATGAATTGAACCGTTGGATTTTCATTGTGAGTAATTTTGAGTGATTTGAACCATTGGATTTTGATCATGAGTGTTTTTAATCAATCTGAGCGGTTGGATTATCACGATGAGCACTATGGACCGTTAGATCATCTTTGGAAATTATTTAAATGAATATGAATGGTTGGATTATGATCTTAAGCAATTTGAACCGTTGGATTGTCATCGTGGGTGATTTTGATGAATCTAAACCGTTAAATCTTGATCATGAGTATTTTTGATGAATCTGAATGGTTGGATTATGATCTTGAGTGATTTAAACCGTTGGATTATCATCGTAAAAATTTTGAGTGATGTAAATTATTGAATCTGGGTCATAATTTATTTAGACGAATCTGAGCCATTGATTTCTTAGTCTGATCATGATAAGAGATCTAAGCCATAGATCATAGCTATTTTGATGAGATATGAGTCATTGATCATGATTATAACTATTTGATGAGATCTGAGCCGTTGATCTTGGCTGTTTTGATGAAATCTAAGAGTTGATCATGATCATCATTTTTTTGAAGTGATATAACCGTTAGATTGAGGATTTGA
This sequence comes from Protea cynaroides, assembly GCA_028583415.1. NCBI lineage: Eukaryota > Viridiplantae > Streptophyta > Magnoliopsida > Proteales > Proteaceae > Protea > Protea cynaroides. Next base: position 99,266,627 of record CM053275.1, on the reverse strand, counting down.
TATGGTCTATGTTGTTATATCTATGCATCTATCATTTTCCCTTGATTATGCTGTCATATTATGCACTACCATGTTTGGAATGCTTACAATGTTAGCTTTGTGCACACTGCCATGCTGATCCGCTGTTGTATGCTATGCTTGAATGATGTTTATGTCGGCAAGAACTTACTTTTCGCTACACCCTAGTCGAACTGTCGTGCATGTACACTGATAGAAGACACTCCTAGGTGTGGGGACGTGCATGTAGGCACCCACATTCATGGGAAGGGTAATAATGGAAAAATGATAAAATTCTTAATCAAGAATCATGAAGCCTAGCCCAACAATTCCAAATCAGGGTTGTAAGTGACAAGGGTAGTTTAGGACGATCCCTACCCCTCAGTTCATTTCTCCTAGGATGCAGAATCTAGATAGATGTAATGTTGAATCCAACCACAGATCATCTAGGATCATCATTCGGTCCAGCTGGACCGCCCATATTCTGACCCAAGTGGGTCACCCAATGAATAGTGTCATTTCGAACTACGCGGATCTTGATTCTCAGGTCAATACCCTGAGATACGTAGGTAGTCTGGAAAACTCCCAGATACGGTTCCACACATCAATTAATGTGCCCTCTACATTACTCCCTGAGAGTACAAACCTTACTCCCTGAGAGTACAAACCTTACTCCCCGAGAGTACAAACCCTACTCCCCGAGTACAAACCATTACTCCCGAGAGTACAAACCTTACTCCCCGAGAGTACAAACCTTACTCCCAGAGTACAAACCTTACTCCCGAGAGTACAAACCCTACTCCCTGAGAGTACAAACCTTACTCCCTGAGAGTACAAACCCTACTCCCTGAGAGTACAAACCTTACTCCCTGAGAGTACAAACCCTACTCCCTGAGAGTACAAACCCTACTCCCTGAGAGTACAAACCCTACTCCCTGAGAGTACAAACCCTACTCCCTGAGAGTACAAACCCTACTCCCCGAGTACAAACCCTACTCCCGAGAGTACAAACCTTACTCCCGAGAGTACAAACCCTACTCCCGAGAGTACAAACCTTACTCCCCGAGAGTACAAACCCTACTCCCCGAGAGTACAAACCTTACTCCCCCGAGAGTACAAACCTTACTCCCTGAGAGTACAAACCTTACTCCCTGAGAGTACAAACCTTACTCCCTGAGAGTACAAACCCTACTCCCTGAGAGTACAAACCTTACTCCCTGAGAGTACAAACCTTACTCCCTGAGAGTACAAACCCTACTCCCCCGAGAGTACAAACCCTACTCCCGAGAGTACAAACCTTACTCCCGAGAGTACAAACCCTACTCCCTGAGAGTACAAACCTTACTCCCTGAGAGTACAAACCTTACTCCCTGAGAGTACAAACCCTACTCCCTGAGAGTACAAACCCTACTCCTGAGAGTACAAACCTTACTCCCTGAGAGTACAAACATTACTCCCTGAGAGTACAAACCTTACTCCCGAGAGTACAAACCTTACTCCCCGAGAGTACAAACCTTACTCCCGACAGTACAACCCTTACTCCCTGAGGTACAACCCTACTCCCCGAGAGTACAACCCTTACTCCCGAGAGTACAAACCCTACTCCCCGAGAGTACAACCCTACTCCCGAGAGCTACAAACCCTACTCCCCGAGAGCCACACAACCTACCTTACTCCCGAGAGACAAACCAACTCCCTCTATCCCGAGAGCCACACTCCAACTCCCGAGAGCCACACTCTACTCCCGAGAGCCACGACGAGGCTCTACTTGAGGTCTACCACAGACGCACCCTTAGCCTTGCGAGGCTCTATCTTGAAGTCGTGCTCGAGAGCCGCACCTTACTCTTCGAGCTATCCACACTCTACTCCCCGAGAGCCACACCCTACTCCCCGAGAGCCACACCCTACTCCCCCGAGAGCCACACCCTACTCCCCGAGAGCCACACCCTACTCCCCGAGAGCCACACTCTACTCCCCGAGAGCCACACCCTACTCCCGAGAGCCACACTCTACTCCCCGAGAGACACACCTTACTCCCCGAGAGTACAACCCATGAAACGAACTACGTTGTACCCGATTTCCGGGACCTCCGGAATACGTAGGCAACTTGGAGGACTCTCCAAGTACGGTACCCCATCTTAGTATCCTTAGGTTCCCCATATCCATATCCATATCCGTATCCATATCCTCGTTCACTTCGATCCATTTAGGCTATCTCTAGATTCAATCTCAATCATCATCAAGCATAAACTTCAACTTGAATAAATTGAATCTAAGAAAGCTTAATCATAATCCACATCCATAAACCTTAATCACTTTCGTTTCGAACTACGTTTTTGGACTTGATTTCCGGGATTGGAATACGTAGGCAATTTGAGACGTTTTGGACATCTCGGATTCAGTCCATCACCGAACCATCTTTGGTTCGGTTCATTGTATATTATTTTATTTATTTTCTTACTTTGAGAACATGTTTTGGCTGAACTTAAGCTAGAAGAACTTAGCAACTTGGCATAGGATCCCCCATGAGCCCTAGTCATCATCCATTGACCATGAACGTCGAACCATAAAGTCTAAGGAAAGTAGAATCACATAGGAGGCCGATTTTCGATCGGGCAGTTTTGGGTGCCTAACACCTTCCCAAACCGTACTTTGAACGCTTACCCGTTCTTGTTGGACCAAAGCCGATACGTTGGGTCATGAGTCAATAGAAGTCTTATCTCGGGATGAGGCTACATATTTAGGTCCTAGACCTTAATCTAGGTGGCGACTCCAAATCATTTCACCGTCCATTCAGCGTGGGTGGA